>JBBBDQ010000297.1:155000-559812 GCA_037127315.1 Ascarosepion bandense | reverse complement strand
TATATATAGTCATCTGCAGACAGATCTGTTTTGGTGTATCACAGTGTATATATATATATATATATATATATAATGTAATAGCGGGCAAAATATCAAGGATAGGGCATATGAAAATAAAACGTAAAAGTGGGCACCAAATATTGGCAGTCTGTTTTATATTTGAATGCAATCTTCAGGACTGAAAATTGAGTTTAAGTGTGAAAATGACTGTCACTACTTGGTGTTGACCTTGGTGTCCTGTTTTATATATATCGGTAAATGTGAATACATATTTTTATATGATTGTATTTCTACATTTTCATACTTTACTAATTTCCCTTTTACTGGTTAAAACCTTTCTCACCTTAAAAAAATTTATCTATTATGGAATATAATAAAAGTATAAGAAACCATAACCAATTTTATTTTCATGCTAAAATTCTGCAGATTATCTTTTAAATTAATATCTTTGTTATTGTTAGATATGTTGATTTGGTTATGACCTGAAATTGGTGAAATCTCAATTCATTATTAATTTACAATGACAGAATGGTTTGTGCAGTAACAGTAGCAGCAGCAATGTTTCCTCAATTAGAGAATTTTTATCAATTTATAAATGACTAATATCTTTTGAAAAGCAGCACAGCAAACAAGAAATAAGGAAAATGGAAACAATTTACCAATTCTAAATTATTAAGTATATTGTTAGATGAAATTTTCTATTCTTTTCATGAATTAGTATACTTAGTGAAATATGATGTAGCATTGATTAAACATTCATTAACATTATACGGTGATAAGAAGTCACTTATAAAAATTAAAACATCACTAGTATAGAATTAGTAGAATAATTATTTTTTGTTATTTCTCATGTTGCATAAAGACTTGTCTTTGATACATGCTTTTTTTTCAATTGATAGTAATCTCTATATGTGTAGATAGGTTCACCTATCATCCAGTTTACACTCCTTTCTTGTCTTTTGAACAGGAGTAGTGGTTTATCCATTAGTTCCTGTTAAAGATTGTGTGTTCAGTTCTTCAAAAGTCTTTTCCTTCTTCTTCACTTCTGTTGGTGATTCTACAGGGGTCCAGAAGGAGTCAAGCCCCCAATCCCGAATTTTGGTTGGCTCCTTGGTTGTTTTATTTAACAAGTGAAGCCTACTTAAATTTATGAGTACCAGTGTCATATGGCAGCGTGACATTGAAATTTCCTACCAGTTGTAGTCATTTGATCAAAATGAATATTTAATGTTTTCTTTTAAACAAATATTTATAGGCTTTGTGAAAAAGCTTTTAGATAAACATGTTTATTGATTTATCAATTCATTTATGTTCATTTATAAACAAAAAAAATCTATAGTCTTATTACATTTCATGACTGATGATATATCTCATGTATCCAAATTGTTTATGGACATTTTTCAACAAAATCAATTTACTTTAGAATAAAAGAATGTCATATGAAAGTTTTATGCATTTTATACTCAGCTTATTGTAGAGGGGGGATAAAATGGCTCTATTAATGATATTAATTTCATTTGTATTAGGTAACAGTACAGGCAATGGAAAATGTATAGGAATAATTGGATTGATGAAGGCATTCCTATTTCGTATATTATATTTGCAACTAAACTGAAACTAAAGTTATATAGAAAAATTTCCTTAAAAATAAGAATTTTAGAATTTAAAAAGATAGTTCCAGAAAATGAAAATTGGATTTTAATGGAACAGGAGATCAACTATTATACAGAAAAATGTAGTTTTTCTAATATATCTTTTTTCTAGGAAATGACTAACCTTTTTCTTTTGCAAAGAATATTCTGCTATCATCCCACTGCAAAAAGCATGTGTTAACTCAAAATTTATTGTTTTAAGCATATACAGAGTTTTGAAATTATAAAATAACTTCTCCTTTGTCTTTGAAATATTCTATATCTTAGCAGTCATTCTTTCCCATGCCAAGATCAACCTTAATTACCATTATTTTGCAATTTGTTTTAAAGTATATCTTTATATGCACAAATCATATTGTAGTGTGTATATACATATAAAACAGAGCTGATTGATTTCTCTAGCTTTGACTGGCAACATGTCTAGGAGAAGAAAAGCTCTGAATTAAAACTGGTTAGACATGGAGCTATAAATTTCATCATACAAATACCTACTTGTTCTACAAACGATGGCAGTACTGATCAATAAGGTAGTGTCTCTATACCCCACAGGGGAGTGTACAAGAATATATTATTACTTGAATGTTATTTTTAATGGATATTTGTATTTGTGTAGACAGTTCATTTATTTATTAAATAGTATATTTATTTTCATCTGCCAGCTAGAATATTTGAGAAATCTTATTAGAGAGAATATTCTTCTTGCATATTTTTCTCTAATAAGATTTCTTGAATAAAATAAATAAACATACTGTTTAATAAATAAATGGAGCATCTACATAAATATGAGTATTCACTAAAAATAATATTTAAGTAATAAAATCTGTTGGATTAATATATATATACATATATATATATATATATATATATATATATCATCCGCAGACAGTCACAGCTCATCAGTACGGCTAGACATTCGATTGCTTTTTATCCAGGATCAAAACCCGACCGAATTGGCGTCAATCAGCAATTTTACTTCTGAGCTATGGGTGCTCGGTAGAAGGAGGCAGACTTTTTAGCGTGTATATTATCATTATACACGCCCAATAGCCAGAGTGCTCTAATTCATTACTGAATGAGTGATGCGTACATGCTAGAGTAGCTACTGTTTTTCAAAGTCTATCATTCTTCCAGAGTGCTCAATCAGGGTGTGAGAGCATAAATAGTCATTCGCAGACAGATTTGTTTCACTGTATCACTGCTCATCAGCACAGTTAGACATCCAATTGCTTTTTACCCAGGATCAAAACCTGACCAAATTGGTGTCAGTCGGCGATTCTACCTCTGAGCTATGGGTGCTTGGTAGAAGGAGGCAGACTTTTTAGCGTGTATATTATCATTATACACACCCAATAGTCAGAGTGCTCTAATTCATTACTGAATGAGCGATGCGTACATGCTAGAGTAGCTACTGTTTTTCAAAGTCTATCATTCTTCCAGAGTGCTCAATCAGGGTGTGAGAGCATAAATAGTCATTCGCAGACAGATCTGTTTCACAGGTCATCAGTACGGTTAGACATCTGATTGCTTTTTACCCAGGATCGAAACCCAACCAAATTGGCGTCAGATGGCAATTCTACCTCTGAATAATAAAAAACTTTGACATCTTTATTTTACCACCCACAGCAAAGTACTCTTCTATAAAGAAATTATTTTAAGATATATTATAAAAACTACTTTTGGATTTTCATGACTAGGAAAATGCTTCTAATTTGGTAGAAATCTATGTTAAGTGGAATGTCAATATAGTGGGTGGGGGCAGTGGTGGCCTGACCCACTTCTTCCCCAAAAATCTAATCAAATAAATAAACATCAGAATTTGTAAAAGTGTTTTTTGGTATGGCTGAGAAATTTTTATCAGCTCCTCAAACAAAGAAAATACTCTGAGATTAAAATAACAGATATTTCTTTGACCTCTGTCAAAGACTATTTCTAAGGAAATTGGTTCCAGACTTTTCCATAAGGAAAGCTGAGGTGTTTTTTTTTTTGTGTGTGAAAAGTTAGAGCTAATGGCTGTAATAGTTTTGTAAATAAAGTTATGATGTTTATTAAATATTAGATTATAAATATATGAGACACAATCCATAAAACCTGATGTCGTTTGTTTTCAGAAAAAGAAAAATGTAATGAGTTGAAACAAATCCATTTGTGCAAATGTCATATAGAAGAGCAGGAGGCAGAATTGCAAAATTTATGTAAATCAAAGTGTGAAGAGATAAGCTGAGTGATAATAGATGATGCTAAAATTGTGGGTGGTCTAATTGTGGTCAGGGTAAACATTGAAATAAAATTGCCCATAACTCTTGTATGTTAATCAAATATTGAGTGCTTACAAGCACATCTATGTGAACTTATTTCATTTTTTTATTTGCATATAAAAAATATTGATGTTTGTAGTTAATTGGTTTAAGTCAATTTGTTGTTGCAATGTAATTCACTGTTGCAGCCACTTAACTCTTTAGCATTTAACCTGCCCTTTAATCCACCCCAAATGTTCAAACCACCCCCACTGTAACCTACCCCATGTATCAGTCAGTTAAGTGCCATATGTGATACACATTTGGGAAATCATGGCTCTTTCAATCCATGACTTACTAGGCAGAAGATTTTCTTGCAGTAGGTTGCCATTTCTTTCTGTTAACCAAGGCTAGAGAAACCAATCTGTTTTGCTATTTAACCCATAGCAGGGAGGAGAAGAAAAGGTATTTGCACATAAGTGAAAACAACGATTTCAATTGGAATTTGAACTTGGTTCTACTGATTACCCATTCAGAGCCAATATCCATTACGCCATAACAATCTGTCATAATATATGATGATATCATTGCAAATAATACAGGATGTCATGCAAACAAACTTTGACCACAAACAGTGAGACTTTGAGAGCTGATATTTATGTGCACAGGTGTGTTGAATGCTAAAGGGTTGAAATGTGAATTTGTTACAACAAAATAGCAATAGCCTTTTGATTTGTATTAGATTTTTAATCCACATTCTTAACATGAATCACTTTAATATTTTCTAAAATAATATAATTAGAACAACAAATGAAGATCTCAAAACTACAATTCCAATGATTCCACTCAATTGCTTATTTATACAAAATACAATGCTTACTATAACTATTTAAATACATGTATTACCAAATTTGCAGTCTGAATCATTATTCAAAAATTATAAATAGATTTAACATTAAGTATATGCAAATCATTTTTACCCAATGCTTTGATACATTTGCATTATTTATCAACTTGAATAAGTAACAATACTCCACAACTGCAATTCACTTTGGAAATTACCAAGAAGAATCACTAAGCCTGTCATTCTTCTTACTAATGCAAAATGAATCCAAATGTTGTCCATAATGCAGAGAAATCTTTTCAAAATAAAGTATTCAGAGAACATTGAGCTGCTTAAATTTAAAAGAATATCGCCAAGATGATAAGAATTGATAAAAGTCAGATTTGGAAGCTGAGACTCTTCTTTTCTAAGATTATTCTGTAAATATTTTATATTTTTTTAACATTATTTTTTATACTTCATTTCAGTATTTCATACGAAATATTTGAAGTGGTCAGCATTTACTAATTTCACTTCCTGAATTTTTATGATGAATCCAGGGTCGGGTACCATCACTGCTTTCATTCCAGGTCATAGTTTTTGTTTTGAAAAGGTTTGAATCCTATATGTTGGAACACTTGGTAAAAGATAATCATTTTTTTTTTGTTCAAAATCATTCTTAACCAACTATGAGTATCTATGTCATCTGCATCTCTCCCCCTCATCATCAGTACATCATCTTTGGGAGGGAAAGAAGGAACATTGTTTCCCTTTTGTAGATTTCTTTGGGATGTGTTATGGAATACTTAAATGATCAGTGCTGATCTCTTCACATCTGTGCTTGTATATGCACAGAATAGTCTTGGAAGAGATTAAATAGGTGGAGTCATTCATTTACTCCTTGTCATATTCCTGATGAGGTTTGAAATGTGTCTGTACTGGGGTTCTCACCATCCATGTACAACTTTGTGGACTCATATAGTTCTTCTATCAGATCCAGATATGCACTGGAGTCAGAGCTTGGGAAACAGTTTCTAGTGGATGAGAAGAGGAAGTCTCTATTGATGTGATCATATATTGCTGTGAGGTCAACAAAACATAGTTTTCAATTGGAGAGGTATGAAATAACTGGGAGGAGGGGCTTATGACATACATGCTGTCATTGCACCTTTTACCAGAGCAAGAGGGTTGTAATGACAGAATGGTGAGTGCATAGTCAATACTATATTATATAGGCAGTCAGGTGCCATATGTGATACACGCTTGGGTGATCATGTCTCGAAAGAGACATGACTGACTGGGCAGAATATTATCCCACAGTAGGTTGCCATTGCTTTCTGCGGTAGACTGGTTGCCAACCAAGGCTATAGAACCCAATTCGTCCTGTTATTTGACCCATAGCTGGAGGGAAGAGACGGATTAATACCTTTCCCAAGGGTATTTGCGTGTATATGATTGCAATGAATTCAACTAGAATTCGAACTCTGCTCCCCGATTTCTCGTTCCAAGTCGATATCCACTGGACCACAATGCACATCCGGGATATTATATAGGTATCTCAACTGCACCCATTATGGTGAAAGTACTATATTATATAGTACTTTCACGATATAGGATGCAGTTGAGATACCCTTTGTACATGTGAGAGTCTTCAGAATTACCTTTTAGTTTTCATGGTGCATAATAATTAATTTCAAAATATATTTTTCATTATTCACAGCATTAGTTGAAGGTCTAAGTTAGAGATTTCCGAGCTAAAACGGGTTTTACAATTTTCTTCAAAATTATCCTCCCCTGGATTATTCTAATTGTAAAGTAGTATGAAACAGTTTCACTTGAATTACCTCCCTTTTTTTAATCCTATTATTGGGTAGGTGGGGGTGGGGAGAGCTAATCGAGGAGAATTAACTTGGTTTTTTTAAGTAAAATTGACATATTTAGGATGGTATATGTTGCAAAAAAATATGAAAGGCAATTAAGTTACGATGCAATAGCAACAGCTGTCACCATTGGCCTTTGTACACTTTCCCATCTATTTTGTATTAATAAAAAAAGTCACAGAAAACAATGAATGTTTACAAACGAATAAAGGCATTTAATCAAATTTAATCGGATCTGTTGTTTATAAATGAATGTTTTTTGAATCAATAAATGAAATGAAAATGTGTACAACACGAAATGCTGTAGTAAATTTATTATTTCATTAAAACATTCGAAAACTTATTTTGTTTTTTCTTTGTTAGCTTTATTCTTGGTTTGGACCAAATTTTAATAAAATCTACTTTTAAAATACAGACTCAAATAAAATAAAAAAACTATGAAAAAGCAATATGTATTTTTATTCTACATAGACAAGGTGGGTACTGAAAAAAATTTGGTCTGACAAAGAAGAGATTAAAAATATCTAATGTTTGATCATTCAACCAGATTTTGGGAAGTGAATTGAATCAAAAACTTTTCTGCCATGCATTGTATAATATGTAAGTTAGACCAAATTATTATGTTTTGGAGTAAATACGACACTCCCAGTAAGACAAATGAACTAGGCAAGATGCTTTAAATAAAGACCTCAACAAGAGTTCCGAGAGAGCTTGCAATTTTACAAGGCAAGAAAGCAAATATGAACTCATCCGTATCACCCTAAATTTTCTTAATCTTTTCATTGATGAAGCTGCAATATAGGTAATTATTAAATATTTATAAATTTATTTGATGCATATTTTATTGTGCAGTATTAACAAAAGAACCATTCTATTTCCATTTATAATTATTCAGTTGGCAATAAATACTAAAAAATAGTATGAAATACATCATTTTTTTAAAACATTGGGGTTTTCTAATAATTATGGCCAGTAGTATATATATATATATATATATATATATATATATAATAAAGTGCTACAGGTTGTTGAGAACAAATTATAGAGAAAAGCAAGTATATTCAATAGAAAAAAATCAGTATATTTCAAAACAAGTAACCATATGCCTGGATCAGATGTTTTCTTTCATATTGACCATTATACCCATAATTGTGGTCTTCAATGTCTTTGATATTGCGTGATTTGTGTGATTTTCTTTTTCAACAAGGCCACAGATGTAATAGTTCAGGCAATTCAAACTGGAACAGCTGTATATTGGAAGTGAAATAATCACAGAAAATTATTTAGTCCTTGTTCTTTGTAGATTTGTCCATAGATTAATAAAAGAACTTGATATAAAATAAAATTCTGCAATTATTAAATTGACACTTAACTGTTGTTGTGCTTAATTTCCTCATTACTAAAAATTATAGGCAATAATAGTTTTTAATCAAAATCCTTGACAGAGAAAATTGCTGTTGTTGCTCCGATAGTACAACAAATTTCCTCATAAACAACAGAGTGAAGAAAGCTTTTTTAAATCTTTTTTTTCTAAAAATCAGATGATGATTATGAACTTCATTTAAGTTACTCATATTTATTCTTTTTAATTTAGGATTTTCAGTTCCATAGTCAAGTATATTTGTAATATTTTTCTTCAATCTGTGTATAGGTCATTCTATTTTTAATATTGTTACATTATTTATAATAGGATTCCTTTATTTTTCTCTGCTTTAAAGCAAACACCAACTTTTAAGCAATCAACATCATCAATTTTTTAAACAATCATCATCATCAGCCCCTTGACTGTTTCAATCGTCAAGGGAACCTGAGGGTAGAAGAAACAGACTTTGATTCTTCTTCCTCATGATCCTTTTACCGGGCTCGTGAATAGCTTGGCAGTGTCCACCTCCTCTCCGATGCTATTGACCGACAGCTGAAGACCATGACATATGGTGTGAATCACCCTCAGTTTGTACACTAGGTCTTCAGGTATTGAATTCAGAGTTGTTTTTCTTCTAGACTAGTTGCCAACCAAAGCTATAAGCCCATGTCTGTTCTGCTATTTACCCATAAACTATATGTTCTTTGAAATGTATACAGAAATTAATCTTTGCAAAAAAAAAAAAATTATTCCCTTCCCGTAGGCAAGACCAAAACATAATTCCCTAAATAAGTATTTTATTGTTTTATTTATGTCAGTTTAATTCTGTAAGTTTTTATGAACAAATTAAAATTTAGCCTCATAGAGAGTGAACTATTGCAGTCAATTTAGTCTTTTTAACTGATATACTTTGAACAATTATCCTTGTATTGTTTTAACATTTCTTTTAGTGTCCTGGGAATATAACAGTTGGAAAAAGAAATCAATAAATCTTGTTTTTTTGTTATTACTTTTTTCTCCAAAAATTAAAATAAATCAAAAGCTTCAAATTTACTTAAAAGTTTAAATTAATTAGTTTCACTTATTCTTTTCAATTTATAAAAGCATGAATTTAAATACATTTACTTAAATATATATAATAATTTGATATTTAATTTACTTTTTCTGTAAGTAGGATCATGAAGTCAAGTGTTGACGAAAACATTACTAGGGTCGTTCAGAACAACAGCGGGTCCTCGGGCTAAGAATACATAGCTCTCTCAGTGGGATCCATGTATTTTATGGGAAAATTTTGTACAAAGTTATTAGTTAGATTTTTGCCCAACATATGGAAATTAATTGTTGTTGAGATGTGTAAATATGGCAAAGACTGAGACTATTCATTTTATATTAATTTTTAACTAGTAGTACCTGTGAAAACTTTTATGGTTTTTCTATTTGAATTTTCTGATGAATCATAATTCTTAAGTTAATGACTGAATAAGCTCCTTGTGAATAAGCTCTAACTATAAAATACCTGTAAAAATTCCTGTAATCGAGTATAACAACTGTAACAGAATATTACAATAGCAATCATAAGTATGAATGTAGGTCATTATTTAAAGAAGTAACAGGGTACAAATGAAGATATTTTAAACTGACAAGGTTTTTGTTTCACTTAAGTAGACATTAAACATGAGAGTATTATTGTGTTGTTAATAACCACCCCCTCAGTAACACAAATGAACTTGACAAAATGCTCTAAATAAAGAACTCTGAGAGTTCTGATAGAGTGTTTGTTTGAGTAAAATTGGTGTCAGGTGAGACATAATATAAAGTGTGTTATAACAGTGACAATGAGAAAGAGAAACTTATATGAAATAGAAAAAAATGACATTTTTGCTGCAGTGCACATAATAAACAGTGACAACAAGAAATTCAAACCATGCTGGTGTAATTTTTTTCCTTGCTGTACATAAAGAAAAGAAACAGACATTATTAAATATGAAAGAATTATTAATCCAAGTGGTACAAATACAACAAAAGAAACAGTAGTTGTTAGAATTCCAGAAAAAACAAAAGTTAATTGAAATGATTCAGAAGAAAATGGAAAATTCTTCAATTTCTTTCACTCCTGAAGCAGTGTCAAAAACCATAGATGAATTCACATACAATTAAGATGATGGAATTACCTTTTCTGCTTATTTTAGAAGCTACAAGTTTACAGAGAAGAATGTAGCAAGTGGGAAAATAAAATTTTTGTTGAGAAAGTTAGCACCAGTAGAACATGAAAAATATTATAATTTTGTATTACTGAGAAAAAAAGGAGAAATTTGCTTTGAAGAAATGATAAATATTCTAAAGTTTTTAGCAAAAAAAGTTTGTTATTCAATACTAATTGGAAATATATGAATCTGATGAAAAAATAAAACAAAGATTTTGTTACATATGCTGGAATCATTAACAAGTAGTGTGAAAGATCCAAATTAAACAAGCTGACTCTGCATATGTTTAAAGGATTAATTTTCATTCAAGGGTTAATGGCCAAAAAAAAAAAAAAAAGCAAAATAGAACAGAATAAAAAAACTAACACTACAATAAATATTGGACGAATGTCAAAGAATTCTAAATCTGAGACACAATATGGAGGAAACTGAAGAAAAAGAATGCACATATATACAACCCAAGGAAAGATGTGAAAAAAGAAAAATGAATCTATGTTTTGGATGTGGTAGGTTGAATCTTGGAGATAAGTGTCCCTTTAAGAATTTAAAGTGCTACAATTGTGGGAAAGTGGGATATAGAATGTCACACTGTAAAACTAAAGCAAAGTTCTCAGAGATAAATTTTTGTACACAGCATTGAAATGGAAAAATAATGTGGATGTAAAACTGCAACTAGACACTGGTAGTGATATCATAATAATTAATGAAGGCACATGGAAACCAAACAAAAACCTATATTAAAAAGAGCTTCAAAAATTGCACATGATGTAACAGGTGAGAAAATTGTTATTGATGAAAGAAACTTGCAACATTTCATTTTATAACAAGTGTGTAAATTCTAAGGCTTATGTGTTAAAAATAATACAAACTTATTTGGCACTGACTTGATTATTCAAATTATTTGAATTATGGGATTTACATATAAATATTTATTGCAAAAATATAAGTGGATAAGTGACCAGTTTAAAAAAACAATGTGAAAATTTAAAGAAGAATTGAAAAAAACTTTCCAGATGTTCTCTTAGATGAGCTGAGTTGGTGTTCCAAAGTCAAAGTAAAATTTCAAATGAAAAAAATGTCAATACCAGTATTTCAACTGAAATGTAGTGTACCGTTCATAACATTGAATAAAGTCAACAAAAAATTAGATACACTTGAAAAAATGGGTGCAATTGAGAAAAACAGACCATTCAAAATGGGCAGCCCCAGCAGTGTATGCAAAGAAAGAAAAATTCTGTTTGTGCTGATTTTTCAACAGGGCTAAACAAATGTTTAGAATCACATAACTACCTATTACCAAGTTCAAAAAGTAATTTTTTTGAAATTAAATGGTGAAAAAATATTTTTGAAGCTGGATCTTTCTGAGGTGCATTTGCAAATACAAGTTGAAGAAATAAGTTAATAATGATAAATACACACAAGGAAAGTTCAACTGATAAAAAGATAAAAGTTATGGATGCTATATTTGCAGATTGTGATTTCACAGTTGCTTAATTGGATGATATATTAATTTTTAAGGAACAACATATTAAGCATGTTAGAAGAATTTTTGAAAAAATATGTGAGTACAAGCTTAAACTCAGAGAGGAAAAGTATGAATTGCTTTGCCTAAAATCAAGTACCTAGAAAAACTGGTCATCAACCAGATCCCTCAAGGGCAAGTGCAATTAAGAATATACCTTCTCCAACAAATGTTATTAGGCTACAAGCATTTGTAGGGCTAGCAGATGATTACAAATCTATATACCTAATATACAGAATAATTTGAGAGCACCATTGAACAATTTGCTTAAAAAATGTGCAAGTGGAACTGGACTGATAAATGTCAAAACGTGTTTGAATAAATAAAAAAAATACTAACATCAGACTTATCCTTAGTATACTATGATCCGAAAGCAGAAATTGTATTGACTTTAGATGCTAGTGACTATGGCATATGAGTGGTAATTCTGCATAAAGATGATGACGGTGACATGGAAGCTGTCGTACATGCTTTGCATTTGATACTACTGGCAGAAAAACAACTACACCCAGATCAAAAAAAGATGTTAGCAATAATATTTGTATTTTTATTATTTTTCTAGGGAATCATTAATAATATCCCCTAAATGTTTTACTTGATACCTAAAAAAGCAAACACATTATCATAGATGAAGTTATTAGTTTAGTAAAGTAAATGATAAACCTTTACTAACTAAAATTAATCATTAACAAAAAATCTGTCTGCATTGGTAATTAAGAACAATAGACTTATAACTGAAAAACCTTAAAGTTACATTGCAAGAGGTGAGTTGATTAGACTCCTGACTGAAACAAACTTAAAAGACTGTAAAATTAAATGAAGAAAAATGACTTTTTTTGCAAGCAATATAGCAAAAATCATTAGAAATATACAGAATATCAATATATAAGTATACTGATGGCCCAAAGAATTGAAATTAGTTTATAATTTTCATTCATTTGATTTAATTTTATTTTAAAATTACCTCATAAGTTCAGATATGCTTTTGTAAAGATTTTTTGTGTTGAAATAAACATAGAATACCATATATATTTGCGTATCATTGCAACTTTGGAAGAGCTAATTTTGAAGCTAAGTGGGACTGCATCACACACAAAATATAAAATTAGTGTATATGCTTCTGGCATAAAAATGATTACCTTTTGTTTCCTAGAAAAATAAACCTGGTTACACTAATTTTATATCTTGTGTATGATGTGACCCCCTTACAATTAGCTTCAAAATGAGGTCTTCAAAATTTGCATACTGTACTGCTTCCAAGTTGCAAAATCAGTAAAAATAAACTTTTGAATTTAATATTTTTTGAAAAGTCACTCTTTAATATTGTTAACATTATTTAAATCTGAATGTGATTAGAACAGGTAATTTTATTTATGTTTATTCTGAAAAGTATTTTCCATTTTAGTTATCTAGATTTAAATTTACAATGTTTTGAGTGATAACTACTAAATTTTTTTAAGAAAAAATTTGTATGCCCCTCTTCCAAAATAATAAGATGCATTGTGGAAAGTAAACCAATAAACACATGTTTTTTTGTGGGCGTGGGGGGGATGGGGTTTAATCCATGTTAATAAAAATGGAGATTGCATTGTTACTTCACTTTGTACTTTAAGTGAATGTCTAACCCCTCATTCCAAGACTACAAAACATTATGACTAAATATAAGAATAAAAAACTTGTATTGCAGTTAAATCTTTATTTAGTCTTTGAAATGTTCAATGTACTTTACCTTTATTGTGGCATTTTCTTCAGGCGGTCTGAAATCCCAGTATTTTAACCAATTCTTTCATTGATTCACTTATTCATTATTTTATTTTCTGTATTTTTTTCATTGTATCACATTTATTTCCTCTTCATTTATATTTACTACTACTTCATGCTTATAATACAATTTTTTTAATTTCTTTTCTATACACATTTTTAAATTCACTTTAGAATATACTTTCATATTTCAATTTTTTTAATGTCTTAAATATACTTTCCCTTCATTAATTTACTGGCAATCACTTTCATTGTCATTTGCCTTTAGTCTCTCCTGTATATTTTTTATTCTTTTTATATCACTTTATATATTTTCCTTTAACTGTTTTTTTCTCTTATATATTTTGGATGCCTCAACATGGGTAATTGTTAATGAGCTAGCCTGGTTAACCTTTATTATTGAGTAATGAGTTCAATCCTCCCTGGGTAGCTTATACTTATGGCCTTGTGCCAAACTAAACCAAACTTAGTGAAATAACAACATTAATGCTTTTCCTTTCAAAATTATTCTCTTTTTCTTTATTTGATCCACTGATAATTTTGCTAGAATTTTGCTTCATCTCAAAGGTCATTATCTTTATTATTCTGTCCTCATAAAACTGATTTTTATTCTCAGTTTCCATTTTCCTCATATTTTCTTATTTTTTTCAGTAATTGCTTTCTCACTTAACACTTATTTCTTCACAAGGGTTGTCTATACTCAATAAACTAAAACTAATAGCAAACCATCAAATATATATAAATATTCCTAATGTAAAGTAAAATAGATCTTTTCCTTTTGTTCTGAGAACTTTAAACTAATGGCTAAAATGAGGTTGCACTAAATTATATCATGGAAAAACAAAAATTACTCACTCTCAACATATGCTTTTGACCTAAAAACAAACAAAATATTCATACATAACAGTGGAATTCTGTAAAAAACAAAGATAAAAATGTCTAGTTTGTCATAATGTAAATATTTAAAAACAACATATACATTACATTTATCCAGTAAATGTCTCATGTCTTTAGAGTTTGCATCGTGGTTTCATGCGTAAGTCTACTTATTTATGTTTGATAGTCTTTTGATTAATAGTACCAAGTCTCTTATGTCGCAGGTGTTTGACTGTACTACTAAGGGAGGCAACTCAATGAATGTACATCAATAGTTTTTTCATTGTTAATAGATACTGAACGTTTTTTTTATTATTTTTAAATACATTTGTTATTTATCGATTTGAATTTACGCACTCAACTGGTGGATACTACTAAAATTTGTGGATAAAAGAAGTTACTTATTAAGTGGAGACAATATAAGTTAAATTAAAATCGGCGTGGTCTTGGAATTTGATAAAAGTATGAATTTAAATGTAATAAAACATGACATTAAAGGTTGAACATATTTCAATATCTTTCTTTATTAGAATTTTAATGCTTTAGAAGAGTTACTTTGTAGATCATGATAATACTAACTTTTAAATTCATAAGAAAAAAATTATATAAAAATATATAAAATCGGTTTTGCTAAAATCAAAGTGAAATGAAGATTTAATGAAATTTAAATTTTATATCTGGTTGCATTTTTAGGAACAAATCAAATGTCAGAAATAGTAAGGTTAGCTAACAATTATAATTTTTTATTTTATTTTACTACCTTTCTGTTTGCACTATAGAATAATTACAATATGTTTCAATTCCATAATTTTTCTGGATTAATTTTCATAACATTGTTGGTTTTATCACTACATTTTGGCCTTTGTGTTCTTTAATTATTTTATATGCCAAGCTCATCTTGGAGGAAAGAATTTCTGTGATAGATATTTCTCAATCTGAAAATAAGAGCTTTTTCTAGGTAACATCAAGTTAGACAAAATACAAAAACTCTAGCTGCATAAGATGCAGAGATTGCATTTGCATGTATCTAACATTCTAACATTATGACAAATAACTAAGTTTGGCAGTATTGTGAAGTATTGCTGAGGTTCCCTGGGTTTGTGGTAATGATACTTTGGCTTTGAAAACATTCTCAACCTCGGAATCATCATTTGATGAATGTTTTGTTGGAAGTACAGCTGCTGTTTTTACAGTAGAAATTATACGAATTTATACATTTATTATATTTATAATATATAAGATTATAATTGTAAATGTATCATGTGCATAATGTTGAAAAAAATTAAATTACAAAATAATAGTCACAACAGGTTAAAAACTGAAAAAATTAAAAAAAAACAACAAAAGAAAAATCTGTTGATTTATAATTTGTAAGTTTTACTGACATCAACGCACTCTACACAAACTAATGAAATGAATCAAGTTTGACAATGACTAACATGACATTTGTCCAAGTCCTGACACAAGAGGAGGGTGGAAGACACGGCTTGCCAAACACGAAGACATTCACTAAACAGTAGAGCTGCACAAAAGAAGGAACCATTAAGAACCTTTCAAACAAAATATAAATACTTTCATAAAATATAGTCAATAAATTTCATAAATATTAAATCAATAATAATTAATAATCTATCTTATTTGGGTTTTTTTTATTGCATTGCACTGATTTTGTAGTCAGTGAATTTAAGAGGTGGGATTTGCATGAGACAAAAAAAGAAAGAAAGAAAAATTCAATGAAGACTCAGCAACATTTTAGGTTTGGCTTTTAGATTTTTTTGCAGCTATTGCAAAAAATTGTGACGCCACAACAAAAGCATTCATTTTTCTACTTATGTCAGTCACATTCAGCACTAAAGGGGTTGACATTTTTTTAAAGAATTTTTTAAGATATTTTTTCTTTCCACATAGCACCAAATATCATTTTGATCTTAATTTTCTTTATACAGCAAAACATCTATTTTTTTATATTTTACGCAATCAGAGTTCAGTAGCCATTTCATTAGTTTGTCCTTCATGGAAGACAACTGTTAGATTTGGGTCACGACTTGTCTTTGAACGTCCTGGATCATTCTCATCATGATAGCGACTATGTCTTGATCTAGAGGAATGGGATTCTCGGTCACCATGTGAACTGTGCCTAGAACGATGAGAATGGGAACTGCCACTTCGCCCTTCTCCGTGACGTGACCGGTGTGAAGGAGTGTGATAATCACTGCTGTGGTCACTCCTCTCTCCACGGGAATGACTTTGCCTTGATCGATGCACAGGGGTGTAGCTTCCATAATCGCTGTCATCATGATGAGCATAGCTTCGCCTTGCTACTCGTGCAGGAGTGTAGGAACCAGCATTAGGACTGTCAGCTACAGCACAGCTCTGCCAACTTGACCTGTAGTGCCTTGGAGTATGTCCAGCATCACTGTCTGAATGGCCATAGCTTTGCCGAGTTGAACGATGAACAGGAGTATCACTTTCAGCAGCTGTTGGTCCGCCCTACATAAAAAGAACCAACAAACAAAAGTCAGAAAAAAATGTAGATTTTACCATTTATGGATATTTTTTCATGGTTATAAAATTTGTTAAGTTCAAAATATTAAAAATAAAATTATAGTAATCACAAGATTTTATTTATTTTGAAAAAATAGTCAATGACTTCTTTTTAAAGAGAAATTATCAAATGAAAATTCCATTATGAAATTATGATAGAGAGTCTTATGGGAAGAAAGAAAACTAGATGAAAGAAAATGAAGATGAATGAGGATTCTGTACTTCTTGATTCGGTCAGTCAGTCAGTTAATTGCCATACGTGATACATGCTTGGGTGATCATGTCTTGAAAGTGACATGACTGACTGGGCAGGAGATTTTCCCACAGTCGGTTGCCATTTTTTTTTGTGGTAGATTGGTTGTCAATCAAGGCTATAGAACCCAATTTGTTCTGCTATTCAACCCATAGCTGGAGGGAGAAGAGATGGATTAATACCTTTCTCAAGGGTATTTGCGTGTAAGTGAATGAAATGAATTTGACTGGAATTTGAACTTAGTTCTTCGATTTTTCATTCTGAGCTGATATCCATTACACCAGAATGTGCATTCTTCATTAGTTTTATTAAAAAGAAATTTTTTTTCTAAGGCAATTAGGCTTAATTGAGTAAACAATGTAATTGCAATATGAAAACTTAAACAAATTGATGAGCCTTAAATCAGTTTATTAAAAGCTTCAATCTAATTCTCAGAAATTAAATACTTTTATGGCATAAAAGAATTTCATTAGTTTACACAGGGTTTCGTTCAAAATCTAATAAAAATTATTTTCTTTTTCAAAAATTACTATCTTGATTCAAATTTTGTTTTATGTCATTTTTGTAAAGGTTTCATTTACAATTAGATAATATAGATAATACATCATTTGAATGATTATCTGGTATGGGTCAGAGTATAAAAAGTTTATTTCAAATGCTGTTTAATATGTTTTAATGCACATGGTTCAATAAATTAAGAGTTAGTGAATTTGTTGAACTGTTGAGGACCATAGCAGGTTTTAGTAAAATGCTTTGATTTTCACTTTCATTGCTGCATTGTTATAGGAATTCTTGCCTGGTTGTGTTGACTCATTGAGGGGTAAAATAGAAAATTGCCACTTACTTTTTTTTTTTTTTTTTACTTTTTTTTTATAATCATTTCATCCCAAGCAAGGCAAAACTTCCACTGGTGTGCAGGGGTTTACATAAGAGGTGAGTGATGAGAAAGAGGAAAAAGTTACAGAGGTTTCAAAGAAAAGGATGAGAATACAGGTGTGAAGAGAGCTGCATGAGAGTAGAGTGGAAGGTGAGAAGAGCATGATACAAGGGTTGTCAGGGAAAAGATGCAAGTCAAGGAGATAAGAGATGGCAATTGACTTTGCATTTAAATTCTTGAAGATTGTAGCTGCCAGGGAAGCAAGTATATGGAAAGGAATTCCACAGGCAGGAGGTGTGAGCAAAGAAGTTGATAGAGTAGAAGTTGCAGTTACATTTGATTGGATTCACTGTAAAAGGGTTGAACCTAGCCGTTAGTTTTGGTAGATTTCTTATTGAGGTTGGAGTAAATGGCTGTTGTGTCATCAGCATAAATGCCTACTTGGGATCTGATTACACCAGGGAGATTGTTGATGAAGATAAAAAAAAGTGTAGGACCTAGAATAGAACCTTGAGGGACACCCGGGTTTATATGATAGTATCTGGAAGCATGCCCATTCAGTACTACCTTCATTATGCGATTTGAAAGGAAAGACTAGATTAGGTCAAACAATCATCTGGTTATACCATAGCTATGTAGCTTACGTAGAAAGCCAGCATGCTAGATTCTGTCAAATGCTTTGGAGATATCTAGTGCAACAACTTGGACTTTGCTGTTCTTATCAAGAGCCTGGTATGTATACCCTGTGATGGTCATTAACATATCAGCAATAGACCTGGTGAAGTGGAAACCATACTGTTCATCAAAGAAGAGGCCATGGGCTGTGAGATGATGAACAACTTCAGCATTAATAATAGCCTTGAGCACTTTGCCAAAAATCAGGAGGCTGATAGGGCGATAATTAGAAGGGTCTGAGGTTCTCCAGTGTTCTTAAATACAGGAACCACAGAGGAACACTTCCAGCAGTCAGGGAAGCAAGAAGGAGAAGAACTTGACTATAAAAATACTGATGGTAACTTCTTGTGGGTGCTGCCATTGTGGTTTTGATACTCTTCAGTACAGATTAAAATAAATGACATCCACAACACAATATAATAAAAATGCATCACAAAACAGATTATTACATTGTACACTTCTATGTCTATGCTGGATTGGAAATAGCACTTAATACTATTTAGTTGATAAGACAAAGGCTAAGGATGATACTTTATAGTGTCACAAAAATGTATAATTATGTCAACAGCAGGCAATGTCAGTTTCATGAAGATATATGAGTATGTCCATAGAAGCAGAAGTGTTAAAGTTGTCAGCATTTGTAGTTAAAGGTGAGTTTTAATTTAAACCAAATTAGTTTTTTGTTATAGTCTTTAATCAAAACTTAAAAATTATATTTCCTTTTCAGAAAGGAATGAGGAAAGCACACACCTAAATATTTTCAAATTTTTTGTTTGAAAAAGTTCATAATTACAATAACACATCACTCAATAAGTCCCTCGGTATGAAGAGACATTACCACCATCCACATATATCACAGAAAGCTCATTAGCACAACACTCAAAGTACTAACATTCAAATGACACGTGACAAAATTTGGGCCCAGTCGGATTATTAGTTTACAAATTACAGTTATTTAAGTGAAGCTACTGTTGCAAATTTTCAAAACAATAGAAAAATCTGAATTTTGTGTGTTGATAAAGCACTGCTTTCTGATGGGAAAAAATACTGTTCAAGCAAAGCAATGGCTTGATAAGTGTTATTTGGACTCTTTGTTGGAAACACAGTTAAAAGGTGTTATGCTGACTTTAACTGTGGTTGTACAGACACAAATGCTGCTGAATGCTCAGGTTGCTGATTGTAAATTGAAGTTATGTGAGATAGCAGAGGAGTTGAACATATCAAAAGACAGTGTATTCCCCATTTAGCTGGAACATTTGTCAATGAGAAAGCTGTGTTCAAAGTGAGTGCCATGTTTGCTCACAGTCAATTAAAAGCAACAATGTGTTGATGATTCAGAGTGTTGTTTGCAACTGTTTCAACACAACAAGAAAGAGCTTTTGCATAAATATATGACAATGGATGAAGCACTTAATCTGTAGTCAAATTGGCAGTCAGCTAAAAGCTGTCCAAAGCAACCAAAGATGCAAACATCAGCAGGCAAAGTTTTGGTCTCCATATTTTCAGATGCACAAGGTATTTTATTTATTGATTACCTTGAAAAAGAAAGAACCATCAATAGCAAATATTATATAAAATTATAAGTGCATTTGAAGGAAGAAATTGTCAAAAAACGTCCACAAATGAGGAAGGAAAAAGTGATCTTTCACCAAGACAATACAGTGTATCATAAGTTGATCTCATCAATAACAAAACTATATGAATTACTCTTCGAATTGCTTCTGCATTCACTTTATTCTCCAGATCTAGTCCTCAGCAACTACTTGCTGTTTGCAGACTTCAAAAGAATGCTCCAGGGAAAGAGATTTGGCTCCAATGAAGAAGTGCTATAGAAAACTGAAGCATATTTTGAGGTCAAAGACAAATTGTTCTACATTGAATTGTTAAAGAAATGTTGGAATCAGTGTATCACTCTAGAAGGAGACTATGTTGATAAATAAAGTCGAATTTTGCCTAAATGTTGTTGTTTTATTAGTTAGGCCTGGGATTTATTGAATGATGGGTTAACTACTTGTTTCTATCTGACCTAAAACCAAATGATGTAAAATACCAACCTCAGAACAATAGGAAGTTCTGTTGATACCAGTTTCATCTGTCTGAGATTTTGGTCGACCATCTTCCTGGTTCCTTGAACGACAGAAAACAGAACTATTATTTGCTACAATACTGCAATAATCATAATGAAAATACATACTATAACAAAGCCTCTGCTTTTAATCTGTTCAAATTTTGTCAGAAAATTTGCTATTACATCAGTCAATCATAGAAAGATCATGTAAAGAATCTAAATTATTAACTAAACATGAGACATAAACACTTACCCATCAGTATCTCTTCCAGGTGTGCTTTCTCTGGCAGACTGAAAGAATAAGAAAATAAACTAATTACTTTAGTCTGGAATTTATCATCTTTTGTGAAAAATGATACTTACATACAGAACTAGATTTAAGCCTTAAGAGACCCCTGGACTAAAGGAATTTGGTGGCCCCTTCATTACATATGCACCCACCATGCTCCATCTCCTTGTGTCCATAAAATAAAAATATATTTTTAGATGATGCTTTTTTGGTGTAGAATATTGAGCAACTTTGTACTTGTTACATGTTTGTGTTCAATGAAGTGTATGTAAAATTGAGTAAAAAATATGCAAAACTAAAAAAAACTGCAAGTACATAAAAAAAGATATATCTAAATTCAACCTGTAAATATATTTACCTTATCTCTTTGAAAATATATACTTGATTATATATTCAATGCACGGGCAGATGGTAGATTTGTATATGTGCAAGATGGATTCAGACGTGAAAAACTTCCTGGCCCAAGACAGTGGCCTGACCTTACTAACAGTAGATTTAGCTATTAGAAAGGTTAGGTCACTGTTGGCCCAAGAAGTTTTTCTCGTCTGAATCCATCTTGCAAATATACAAAGCTACCATCTGCCCGTGCATTGAATACTGCTGTCACATCTGGTCAGGCGCCCCTGCTATTCATCTTGGGGTTCTCGATAAAATCCCAAAAAGAATCTGCAGTGTAACTGATCCCAATTCAGCAACTCGACTTCAGTCACTTTCTCACTGACGAGATGTGGCTTCCCTCTGTCTCTTCTACAAATATTTTTATGGCTTCTGCTCCAATGAGCTTAGCTCCCTGGTGCCCTCTCTGCCTGAATTTATTTGAACTACCAGACTGGCAATTAGATCCCACTCTTTTACAGTGAAAACAATCAAATGTAACTGCAACTTTTACTGTAGCAACTTCTTTTTTTGCACTTCACACCTGTGGTACTTACTTCTATATACTTGATTCCCTGATAGCTACAATCTCCAAGAGTTTAAATGCAACGTCAACTACCATCTCTTTGACTCCCATTCTTTCCCCAACACCCACTGTATCTTGTTCTTCCTCCTTTCCACTCTACACTCACACAGCTCTCTTCACACCAGTGTTTCCATCCTTCTCTTACCCTTTCTACAACACCCCCTGTGACCTGTTCCTCTTTCTCTTCACTCTCCTCTTATGTAACCCCCTGTGGACCTGTAGCAGTACTGCCTTGCTTGGAGTGAAAAAAAAGTTGATTTGTTTTGTTATAGTTTATCAACCTTCAGTAGGTTATTTAAAACCAGAAAATATTTTTTTTAGATTAGAAGAATTTTGTGAGATAAGAATGATTTACTGATACAAGTCTTACTAATTAACCCATAGCTGGTGGGGGTGAAGAGATGGATTCATGTTTTCCCAAGCATATATATGCAGAAGTGAATATAATAAACCCAACTGGAATTGGAACTCAGCTCCTTGATTTCCAATTCTGAGCCATTATCCATTACACCTCCTGCATATCCAAACTTACAGCACCTGACATTTCCCAGCAGTTACAAATCCAGGTACTTAAAATATATAAGAAATAACTGCTTACTAAAACAGTTTAATATTTGTAGGATGAGCATGAAATTTAGTCATTATTTTATCATTAAAAGATGTAATGTTAATGATTTAGGTTAAACTTATGTTTTCTAAATGAATAAAAAGTGCATATTTCTTATAAGAATTACTTTTCAAAAATGTTTGAACAGAAATAAAACAGATGTAAATATAGAATATACATTTCTTTCTCCAAAATGATATGCAAACAATCAAACTTATTTTATAAGCAGCTTTTTTGTAACAGAATTCACTCATGATAATATTCACATAATAAATCATAACAAATAATTTCTATAATGTAATTTTTGTTATCTATTCCTTTTTAGTCATCATTACATCTAAATAGATTCAATTTATTGAAACTTTAAAAATGAAAACAAAAGTAGCTCAGCATAAATGTAACTTTGGTTATATAATTTTTTTTCAGATAATACCTTATTATAGACAGTGATCTTTTATTTATTTAAGAGAAAATATCTTTAAAATTATTATATATGTGTAACTATATTCTGTTTGTTTATTAAGAAAAAAAAATTCTTTACTTAAGTAATTTGTTTACAGTATTTAATATATTACAAAATTAAATTTCTCTTCTCATAGCACAATAAAGTGAGGTTTTGTTTGTCAAGAAAATAAAAACTAGTTTGGATAGAAATCGCTTAATTGATGAAAAAGAATAATAAATTATAGTATCCATAAAAATATAGGTGTAAACAAGGGGGGTGGATAAAAAATGTTACGGTATGACTGAAAAGGTCTTCCCACAAGATTCTGGGAAATGAGTTGGGTAGAGAACTTTTAACCGCCTCCTTCTACAACCAGAGAAAGACATAAAGAGATTTTTAAGACATATATGATAATTCTCAAGAACTAACCAATGTAATTATTATATGAAACATATTCTCTTAATTTTGAAATATTCCCAAAATGTATAAAAACATTCCATGAGATATACAATAAAAAAAAAAAAATTCAATTGTTACGTAAATCATGGGAAATAACTGCTTTTTTTGTACAGGAATTACTTCCCTTAAATTCAAGCTTTTGTTCTGGATACAGAAACAAAATTTTTGTTTAAATATTTTGTATAATTTTTTCATTTTACGAAATATGAAATGCAAAAAGAAATAAAAATGTTCGATAAAAAAAATCATAACCTTTCCTGTTGTAGATGAATCTTGACGTACAATTGATGAGTGTTGGACTACTTCGGTTTCATGGTACCTGTAATATGAAATCAAATATTTCTGAAGCAAAAAATTAAAAAAAATATTTAAATTATTTTACCAGTTGCTTCATTATTTTTTTCAGGATTTCTCAAGTTTATACAATGGTCAAAACATTCGGTAGAAAACACTGGTTTATGTCATTTCAAAAAATTAATTTTGACATAATTGGTATTTTAGTAAAAAAATGTTCAAATTTTAACCATCACAACTTATAAAGGTTTTTCATAGTGTATATTTTTTTTAATGATAATAAAAATAATAATCATTTAAAATTCTAGAGAAATTTGTATTCAAGCAATAAGAATTACTTATTGATAAGTTATAAGAGTAAAGACCTTAAAAATGCAAGCAATGACATCCAAAACATAAATAAAAGGACTAAGATTCTATAAAAGCTTAAAGGTTTTTCATAAGGCATATGAAAGGCTCCATAGAAATGATTGTATAATTTATATGAAATATAACTGGAAAGCATGTCACTATAATTTACTTTCAGCTAAAGATAATGTGGATGCTGCATGCCTCTAACAAATAAAATATATAATTTCATACAAGTTTTACAAAACTCTGTGCATGCAAAATTTTGATTTGATTCTAGTACTCAAGATATTTTTCTTGTATCAGAATGTAACTCAATTTTTTTACAGCAGAATTGGTAGCAACCAATTATTATTGGTAAAATTTTCAGAATATAAGTTTTTTGATCATTTCACTTTGAGCAAGGTGATAATGCCACTAAGGTGCAAGGGGTTACTGGGAGTGAAAAAGAATGAAAAGGAACTGGAAACTTAATTCTAAACAGGAAACAAGCAATAAACCGTGACTCCTGTTCAAAAGAAGGGTTACATTTATATGGTACTAGCTGTACCCGCCCACATGTTGCTGTGGCTCAGTTTGGTTAAATGGAAAAAAAAAAAGAGAAAGCGCACATTTAATTTTATAATACTTGTGGGTACACAATATTTTTAGTTGTTCCATTGTCTCTGCAGATATAGAGATTGTCTGGTTTGCAGAGAGTCGTGTTTGATGTTGATCTGCTGTTTCACATTGACGTCTTTCACTCGCTCTCAGCCTGCCGCATTCATTCTGTTGAAAACAAAGCAGATTTGAAGCTGTAGAGTGTGCTCGCAATCGTCCATCCTCAAGTCTGGCTGCACATTGCTCTGCTGCTTCCCCGGCACGTATCTGAACCATTCTTCGACTGTTCGCTGATGCCCGTTCTTCCTCAGTTTCATTTGCAATTACTTGTTGCACTTCTTCTGCTTTGTAAGTATGACAACCTAAGTTTGACCTTCTGTGATGCATTATTGCTATGAATTAAAGTAGATCTTTTGCACTGAGATTAGGAGTCTGAAAAAATTTACCAAAATCGCCATTTCAAAATTTTAAGTCCCTCTCTCTTCATTTTTTACTATATAGGAAGGACAAAAGGAAGTTTGTCTTTTTCCGCTTATTTTGAAAAAGAAGTATTTCTGAAATAAGCCAAAACAACAAAAAGGAGACTTAACACTTAATGTTTACCAAAAACAAAAGCAAAAACAAATGGGGGATTGATTTTACTATGAACGTGTATGACAAAGTGAGCACCTCCAGAAAAATATTAAATTAATTTTTTGGAATTCTTTTCTTTTTTTACATGAAAGTTTAGTGTCTTATCGATAATAATTTATTGAAAAAAAGAAAACTCTTTAAAGAGAGTCTGTCGTTTAGGTCTGACAAATAAGAAATAAAAAATGGCTTAGGTTAAAAAAAAAGAAAATATTTACTAAACCAACAAAATAAATGGGATATCAATAATAATTCACTGAAAAGAAAAATGAATGGAAAACATTTTTTTTTAAAAGAGGGAAGGGATTTCTGTTGTTTATGCTCGCCAAAATAAAAATAATAATAAAAATAATAATAAAAAAAATTTGGAATTTTCCTATGTTTTCTATGAAATAACAAAATTTTTTGTAAAGGCGTCCATATTGATAATGAAAGTTTTTGGTTCAGCTCTCATTGGCTCTAATCAACTTTGCAAAATATATATTTTTTAATATAAGGTATATAAAAATATGCTTGTATTCAATTAAAATGCTGTAGTAAAATTTCAAAACAATTGGTGCAGCCGTTTTCTAGATTAGCGGATAGTAACAAACGGACAAGTACATTTTTATTTACATAGATTTTATTCATCATATTTTAAGTGAATACATATAATACTATAGTTATTTATTTTTATTTTTTAATTTCAGATTTATAAAGATTGCATAAGAATGATATAAACTTAAAAAGAAAATAACATTTTGTAAAGTTTCTGAGGGGAACACAACATTGGAACTTGTGAAAAAGTTGAACAGAGATTAGATAACCGTCAAGAAAGAATTGAAAAATTTGGCAAAGAACATAAAAAATTGGCTTTAAGAATGTCACAAAAAGAGATTTAAGAAAACTCAAAGCAAGAAAAGTAGATTTACCCACAACAAAATATTTGAAGAAACTGGTGTTATCTAAAGCTAAAGAAAAGTTGCAGAATATTAAGAAAATTTATTATTAAATACATGAAAGCAGCTGAATCTTTAAGCAAAAATCACTAAGAGAAATGGATAAATTGGGTGAAGGAATATATGAAAATGGATTTCTCAATAGTAATTTTTATTGATTAATGTAAAGACAGACCTAATGACTAAATTAAAGGTTGAATCCTTTATGAGAATAGTTGACCAGTGTGACTTAAAAAATTAGAGCAGGGAGATGAAATGATATTTTGAGTTTGCATTGAATACAGTAAGATTATAGGTCTTGTTAAAACTGATGATAATGTCAGAATAAATGCAAGGAATTATTGTAAGTTCTTGGACAAGACATTTTTGAGGAGTACAGATCACAAAGAAACTTCAAGTTAAAGAGTATATTCATGCAAGAAAATGCTCTTTCATATTCTACTAAACTGATTATTGTCGATCTCATTTACAAAGGAAAAGAAAAGGAAAAAAGGAAATTAATGAAATGGCCTTCAGCCTATCTAGGTAATAATCTATCAGTAGAAAAGAGATGTATACGACAATGGAAAAGAATATTTAGACAAATAAGATTTGTGGAAAGTAAAAAAAAATACAAGTAAATCAATGAATAAAAGATGATGGAGATTACAAAATATCAAAGAGTCCCTATTAACATATAAAATAAAAAATTAATATATTCAGACATACAGAGAATTGTCTTAATCAGATATATATTTCTATGGCTTTTGATTTTATTTAAATTTAAGCTGAATTTAATTTGAAGGTTTAAGCTGTTGTTAACTAGGGCAAGAAATGGCTTGTTAATTGTTAATGCCTTGAAAATTAAACTACTCATTTTTTTAATTGTCTGAGAGAACCTTTTTGATTTTCATCAGCATGACTAATGCTAAGTTCCAGGAAAGTAAATCTTAGTATCTTTTCAGGCTCACATTTTCTGTTGGTTCACTTTGTTTTACTAGACAGTTTTTTTTGACAGAATCTAACTTACACATTTCTGCATCTTACATTGTCCATGCATTGAATATTACTATTACATCTGACTTGGTGCTTCTGCTATGTATATAGAGATTTTTGATAAAATACAAAGAAGAATCTGCAATGTCGTTTGTCTTGATCTGTATAATGGCTGTTGAGATGCTGCCATAAATTTTTTCCCTTTGGTAAATGTCTGTTTGCGTCAATGATGCAAAAAATAATTAAAAGCAGTAGCAGAAGAAGCAATAACTTAAACACGTGGCATGAGAACATAACAAAGGCATTTGGATCATTAATGGCTAAAAAAATAATTCAGAGTTGGACCTACTCAAAATAAGAGTGAACAGTATCAAAACTACTTTAGCTTATGTTGGACTATAAGAAATTATGTTTTTCATGGTGTCAAATAAAAAAACTATATAAAACATCAGTATGAAACTTAATTCCTAAACCAACATTCAGCTACAGTGAAGAATGTATTGAAAATGTAAAACAATTCCATCCTAAGAGGTCTTAGCCAGTCATGCATGTACATCTTCAGGTCAGTTAATACAATTTATTTAACATGAACTAAATTGTTTTATAAAGAAAAAAAAAGAAAAGTGAAATGTCTGTGTAAATTGGGTTTTCATTGCAAAGCGGGAGGTTGCCTGAACTAAAAGATATCCTGTCAAATACGTCAGGAGTTTTAAACTCTAATGCAGAGAAAGATTGTGTAGCATGTGTTACAGCTGCATCAAGGTCTAAAATTAGAAAATCTAGTTTAGAAAGATGCCTAACACCAAAAATGATGGAAGTGATAGAAGAGTAGTCAGCAAAAACAGAAGAGAAATTCATAGTTGCATCTGAAAAATGGAAGGTGTTTATCAAGGAAGTTTGCACAAAGTTAAAAAGTGAATGTGAAAACAACCTGTATGACATGATGGACACTACTGGGAAGCATGAGTCAGAAGTGAGAGGGTTGTATGTACAATTGCAGACCAAAATGACTCCAAGTCAGAAAATCTATCGGAAGACAGATACATACACAGCCGTGATGACAGAACTGGGAAAAATAATAGGGCTAATAGAGAGGTGCTTGAGGCAAAAGGAGAAAAAATGTAGGCTACACACATGGCTATGCAAGGTTTGTATTTGGATCCACGTTCCCAAAAGTCACTGTATGTAGGCAACATTCTAATCATTCTTCTGAGTTAAAAAGCATTTCAGCAAGAAAAGAAAAGGCAGTTGTGAAGCTGGCTGCAAGAGATGCAACCAGTTATTGATACCCAATGTCAGCATCTTGGAAACCTAGAAAACAAACAGGATATGGAAATCATTGGGACTAAAGTAAGAGCCCCAATGATTAATAGAGGACCCATATGAAAAGAATGAGATGTGATTCTCCAAGCTATAAGGCAAGTGGTTAAGAATTCCCCTAACTAGTACAAAGAACCTAAGAGGAATATCCACAAAATTAAAAGTTTCTTTATCAAAAGTGCTACAGAATTCCATGTCACTATCTCAGCTCCAAGCCCTGGAACCCATTATGTTTAATGGTGACCCATTGAAATTCATTGAGTGGAGCAACAGCTTCAGAGATATAATAAAATGAAGGTGTCTAGATTATGCAGATAGACTATTTTATCTGCAAAAATATATGAAAGAAATTAAATTTAAAAGAAATAAGAAATAGGAATAGAAAATAAACTTTAGACAATTTACTTACTTGTTTACGCTGTAAATAAATAGGATTTAAAATGCATCTGTTACTTTGATATATAGAACTACAAATTCCGAGGATCCAATTCAACACCAAATTTATTCAAATAAAAATTACAAAAATCTTGCAATAAATGTCCTTAAGCAATCATAGTAACAGATATATTAATTATATTTGATAAATGAAATAATATTTTTTTTGTTTATAAACAACCGTCTAGTTTGGAACAAGTTATTTCCCTTACACCGGCTGTATTACTTCTTATATTAATTAATTTACGTTAATTTGTCCGTTTGTTATCAAAGAGACAATATATTTAAAATCTCAGTATTTAATTTAGAGGTATATAGTAATTTGTTTTAATTATAGAAAAAACATTTCATAGGTTCTTTCTAATTTTTTATATTTTGCACAATTAAATACGCAAAATTTAAATAACATTAATGATTTATTAACCTTATGGTTTAAATACTTTAAAAGAAAGTCAAAGCCATTGAATACAAGTTATTAAAACTGTAATTTTAATTTGAATAAATTACATATTAGAGCAGTTAATATGTAAAATATAAATGAAGCTTTAAATAAAACACTTAGTTTTAAATCACTTCAAAAATAGTAGCAAATATTCACTACTTAAATTTTACCAGAAAAAATTTGAATATGTAATTTAGTTTGTTACGCACAGTTTTTTCTCACAGTTAACATAAAAGGCAGAGGTTAGTAATATCTACCTCTCAATTATAAATTGCTAAATATTGCAATTTAGAAAATAAACGATTTCACTTATAGTGAAATATAAAAGAATCTGAAACGTCCATCAACTGGAATCGTTAGAAAATTCTTGAATTTAAATAAAAGAGGATTTGGATTATCTTATAGATACCAAAAATTTCCACTAAATATCTAAGCTGCTAAGTTTATAACTTAGAAAATAAATAACGATTTCACTTATAGTGAAACCGGAGAAAATCAGACACGTCCAAACAATGGAAGCGATCTAGATATTCTGAATAAAATTAGTTATCTTAGTTAACACGTAAACTCTTACAGATGATAAGTATTCGTGCCAACCAAGACCCAGGTGTTAATTCATGCGTTCTTTGCCAAATAAGTAACAAAGAAACACCCATTTTACCAAATAAGGAAAATTCCAAATAAGGTTATTTTTACAATACTACCAAACGCGCTCTTGTTTTTAAAAATAAGGAATTTTTTAGAATAAATCCTTATAATTTAACAAATTTCAACCTAAAAATATTTCACAAGTAAAATATTAAAAAATGTTATTATTTGGTTGAAATACAAAAAATAATTCTTACATATATTGATGAAGAGGCTAAGTCTGTTCTAGATGGCAGCTCTACAGAAGGGATCAAAAAGTTTGGGACAAGCTTAATTCAAGATATGGGCATCCTTTTATATTGCAGTGTGTCTTTAGACAAAAATTATATGTGGCTGAGAATTGGTGCTAAGGAGTACCCTAAGCTCAGGGATTTTGGTAGCTTCCTACAATCATGTAGCAAAGTTATGCCTCATATCAAGAGTTTATAAATATTGAATGACTGTGATGAAAATCAAAAGCTATTGTCCAAACTACAAAATTGGTTAATGTCCAGAGGGAATAGATATACAATAGAACAGTTAGACCAAGTTGGAGAATATCCTGACTTTAGTGAATTATTTTCATGGTAATTGTTCTGTTAAGTTTTCCTCTTTGGTACCTAAACATTATGTATTAGATTGGTGGAAAGATTGCATTTTACAGTTGAAACGGTTAAATGTAACCATAAGTTCTGTGTTAACAGTTATTTCTCTTGCACTTCTTGTTTGTGGAACTCGCTTCTGGTTTCTTGTTTTCCAATCAAGTTTGAGCTTCAAAAATTCAAATGCAATCTTCCTCATAATCTTCTGTAATTTTAATTCCTGTTCTTTTATTGTTCACTAACGTTTTCTTTCCTTGTATTATCCCACACTCAGTAACCCCCCTGCATCTTAGTGGCTTTATTGCCTTGCTTGGGGTGAAATGATAAAAAGAAAAAGAAAGAATGCACAGCAAAATCAAAACAAATTATTATCAATATTTTCAATAAGGATAGATATTATAAGCTGAAACACATATGACATAGCATATATCCTGAAAATTTCATCATGTTGATGAAATTCATACTTGATGAATTCCAATTTTATTGTGAAAACATTGACATACTTAATAAAATCATACATAGTATAAAGTTCAAACTAGTAGTCCTCTTTAAGTAATTTGCAAGAAGATATATCTGTATTAAATACAGTGAGTAAAAAAGAACATTTCCATGAAATTCTCTTTAATTGTTGAAAGATGATAACAAGCAATGAAGTTATTAACTGAAAAAAATGCAGAATAATGTGAAGAAAGTTGTTGATTCAGTCATTTTAAAATAATAGCATTTATACTTTTTTAAAAACTGTTACTTTTGTTCTAACCTTCCTTGTTTCAGCATCTAAAATAAAAGATGTTCAATAAGGCTACAAGGAAATCAAATTCAATTAAAATGGACACAAAATAAAATAAAAATAGAAACATGTATAGTAATAATGTTATAAAGAAAAGGATCATTTTTCTTCATTTTTTAATTGAATCTTATAATTTTTACCTGATGAATCTATCTATCTATCTATCTATCTATCTATCTATCTATCTAAAATGTTTACTTTATTTGTATTGATCAGTAGTTTATGAATGCTTAAAGTATTTGCTGGCTGAAAATTTGTTACTTGTCATGCTGATACCAAATTATATTAATTAAATATTATTAATTATGTTGATGCTAATATTGAACTATTTATAAAAAGCATATTTAAAATTTACTGGAATAATATAAAAAAATATACATAACATGAGGTGATATAAATTACCACCACACATTTCACATTTTTTATATTAGGACCTTGAATAAGTTCTTGCTGATTTTTCTTGAAATGTAATGTTTTATTTACAAAAAATAGTAAGAAATATGTCAATGAAAGTATTGTCCATTGCTAGCCACTACTTTTACTAATCTTTCTGGCAGCATTTAAATTCTGTTTTTTGAGGCTAATCATGAGCCAACCCATTTTTTGGCATCTTCATAGAATGAAAGTGCTGCTCAATCAGGCCATATGCCATTGATCAGAACAAGTGATAATTGGATGGGGCAATGTCTGGGGTAGTGTAGGACTTCTCAGTTAAGCATTTCCAAATAGCTTGTCATCCGTATTGCAACATGTGGCCTAGGATTGTCATGTTGCAAAATCACATTGCCATATCTCAGCTTGTATAGTGGCTGTTTTTTTTTCAGTGCTCACTCAAATGCATCAGTTGAAGCTGATAGTGATCTCCCATGATGGTTTTGGTCCGTTTAAGCAGCTCATATTAAACTACACCCAGTTGATCCCACTGAATAAAGAGCAGAAGCTTTGAACCATGAATATTTGGCTTTGCTACCAATGTTGATGCAATATTCTATGCTTAGGGTTGTCATAGTGTATCTACTTTTCATTACAGTCCATGATAGGATGCAAAAAATTTTTCCTTTTCTGGCATTGAAGTATCTGTACACATGTGACAAGACAGTGTTCGACATTTTTTGGCTTCAACTTGTACGGCACCCAATGTCCTTGCTTTTGACTCATTCTTAATGCTTTCAAACATTTCAAAACTGTTGCATGATCAACTCCTAATGATTCTGCAAGTTCAGCTTGCACCAGCCACGAGGCTTCATGAATTAATGCCTCCAATTCTTTGTCTTCAAACTATTTTGGAGCACTAGTGCATTCTTTATCTTCAACATCAAAATCATTAATTTTGAAGCCTCTTAGCCAATCTCTGCATGTTGTTTTTGACAAAGTATGGTTGCCATAAGTTTCAACAAGAATTATGTGTGCTTCAGCTGCAGATTTCAGTAGTGCAGTAAAATTCCCCACAAATACACTTCTTTTGGCACAAAATCCAGCATGTTTAATGCTATGACACTTCATCAAAATGGCATATACTGAATTTCAAGCATGCTTATAATTCTTCCTTAAAAATGCCTTACCATCTGAAACTACATGCACACAGTTCTGGGGACGCCATCTGTTGGAAAACAGTGAGAACTTATTCAAGGTCTTAATATTATCACAGTAAATTTTAAATATACTTTTTATAAAAAGTATAATGTAAATTGTGTTCTGATGGTTTTATTTTTTTCTAATTTATTTACAAAGAATCAATAAATTTGAATTGTTTAATTGGTTATCTGACTCCATATTGAACATGAATGTTGTTTGGTCATTGTTTTTATTGAATATTTGCAATTTAATGGCATTAATTATTTCAAATGAAGCATGGATGTTTTGCAGTGTAGCTATATTACAATGATTCATTTTATTTTTGTGGGAGTATTTGTCCCCATAACTCAGTTGAAATGATTAAGAATAATGCAATTTCCTGTCTAATTTGTAATTTGAAAAGAAAAAGATTTATAGTTTCTGCATGAAATAATGGATACCTTGATTTTGTAAAAGATATTTTTATTATATCGATTTTATATACAGGATGCAATGGGTAAATTGTTGCCAATTTATATTGTTAATATTGTGTATGTGTTGTTTATTTTTGATTTTATTGACTGCATTGTATAGTAGGGTCAGTTGAGCACCGTCTGTGAGAAAAAGAGCACCATGACACAATTCACTCTGCTAGAAATTTGGAAACTGCTTACTCTACTGCTTGGCATTCATGCCAGAAGCTCCAATATGAACATTTCAGAGTGTTTGGGTGTCAATCTGAGGACAGTGCAGAGGATTTGGAAAGAGTTGGATGATATATTCAGTTTAAATCATGGTGCTTGGGGTGATCACTAGTGATGGCAATGTTATGCCTCCATTCATTTTCCCATAGGGTCTCAACCTCAACATAGAAGCCTACATCAAGTGCTGTGAAGAGGTAATGTTGCCCAGATTCAAGAGGTTGGCTGCTGGAATACCCTATGTCTGGCAACAGGACTTTGCACCGAGCTACACAAGCAGGATAACCTAGTCATGGTTATCAGACAATTTCTGTGACCACATCATCCCTTATATCTGGCCACAACTCCCCAAACTGCACCCCCCTTGATTATTAGTGTGGGGTGCGGTTGAGTGAAAGAGGAACAAAATGCCATGTAAGACCAAAGATGAAGACAAGGATCATGACAGCATTCACCAACTTAAACAAGGAGACCATCCAGTAGAAATGCAGGAGATTCCAAAGTCGCCTAGAGGCTGTGGTTGAAACCAATAGTAATTTTGTTGAATTAATTTATTCTTTTGTATTCCAAGATATTTTTGTGTAATTTTGGTAAATATATTTGTTAAAATGAGATGTCAGTATTATTTTAATTTTTGTGCAATTTATACGATAATTTATCCTTGACACCCTGTAGATATAACATTTTTTTACAATATTGACGTGTCATTAATTTGCAAATATTTAATGTCAGAATTAATTTCTTTATCTCTTTTTTTCTTTGATCCTAATTGATTTCTACACTTTATTACAAGAATCAAATTTTCTCAATTGTAAGCATCTATGTTCAAATATCATTTAACACTCAGCTTCTGTTGATTATGGATTAGTAGAAATACAAGTAAAGTTCACTTTAATTTTTAAATGTAGTTGGAGTTTACAGAGTAAGCCTTCTTATTTGGAATTTACAGAGTAGTTTCCCCTTATTTTTTTTCTTGGCAAGTAGTTCTAAAATATAAATTCTATAAATCAGCAGGGACTTGACATTAATTTAATTGGTTGTCTTTGATGGCCTGTAAGTGATTCTCTCAAGGAAATGAAATTGATTCAAATAAAGGACATTTGAGATAGATTTTTGAACTGAACATTAAGTTAAATGATATGAAGTACTTTAGAAACTTTACAGAACCTACTATAAATAAATGCTTGGGAGGGATATTTTTCATATATATATATATATTAATTACGCCTGATAACACCACATGATAGAAACGTAGGTCGTGTAATAACTCGTTTATAAATTAAAAAAATATATATATATTAGTTTTTAAGTAAAATAACAGTTTTTCACAAAAATAACATGTCCCAAACTATAAACACTCCACACCAAATTTGCACAATGTTTCAAATAGAAATATTTTTCTTTGTTTATAAGTAATTAAAACTTTTGGTAATTGAATCAACATGAATAATTCATCATCTGAAATATTTTCAGGAAGTAGAAAACTTATCACAAAATGGCAGAATGATAAACTTTTGGCAATCTATAAAATTTAAGATTCTATTTTTTAAGAAGGAGGACATTTTGCCAAATAAGTGTTTACACTTTCACCTTACATTTGGTCTGCTTCTGAAAGGTTCTCTCCTTGAATAGAAAATTACAACTAATAAGTAAATGTAATAACTACAATATTTTAAAACGTCACATTACGTAAATTCCTTAAATTACAATAAAAAATGGTTTGAGATATACTGGTTTAATTGATAGATTTTTGGATTCACAATTGAAGAGTAAAAGGACAATATTGGAAATGTTGATGGGTTGGGCCTCACCTATAATTACTCAGTGTCCTGTCACTCTTTGCATCTTTGCCAGTGTTTGCTTGTTCCCTGGGTGGACTGTAAGGTGGTGGTGGGGAAGTGTCCTTTGCAACACTGCTGTATGGAGGGGGTGGGGATTGTGCTGGGGGTTCTTCTTCTTCCTCCTCCTCCTCCTCTTCCTCCTCCTCCTCCTCCCCTTCCTCGGGTACCTGGGCATTTCTAGGGTTGTTGCTTTTCTTGCTAAAATACATACACATGGCCAGATATGGAAAAAGCTGCAGTGTCCACATGCACTTCTTTCTTAAAATGAAACAACAAATGGGATGCATGCATTTTAACTGACAGCTTCCTTTGCCAAGCAGCTAAGTCTTGGGTAAGAATATAGGATTAAGGCCAGGCAAGGTACACAAAAAACGTACGAACTAATAAGATTAGAGGAGAGAAATTATGAACCATCTTGATTCTTACCTCTTTATAAATAGCTTTCAATAAGCAATAGTGGCAGAATTTGGAAAAACAAGATGCTTTCAGGATTTAGTTAAGTGTAAAATTTAACATATATCAAGTAAATAAGCAAAAAACAAAAAACAAAAAAAAAAACAAACAAACATTACTGACAATTCAAGATGGAACAAATAATTGATAACATTCAATTTTGAACCAGATTATTTGGACTCATAATATGGTCCTCATGTTGGTCTAGACTTTAGACCAACAATAGAGAAAATGATTTGTTGTGGTGTAAAGCATGCTTTATATTTCAAGCTCATTTAAACTGATGCAAGCAACTTTAAACATGCAAAGTTGTACAACAGCTAAGCATTAGAAAAGCATCAGAAGCAATATTCATGCACAATCTTAATTTTTTAAAAACTGACTTGATCAAGACTGTTTCAGTAGACTAAATGGGTTGTTCAATCTCGAAGATTACTTGGCTACAATACATTTATATTGGAACCCCTTTTATTTAACTCAGTTGTTTACCTATGCTATAAAAAATGATGGCATATTTTGTTAACTCCTTACTGTTATTAAAAAGTTTTTGCATGTATGTCTATAAATAAACACACACATGCACAAATGCCACAAAACATAAACACATGAGATCTGACCAATGAAAAAAACAAAAAAAAAACAGGGAACACAAATGTACTAGAACATTCTCTTCCACAAATAATTTCCAAAAATTTCTGATGACATTTAAATAACAACAAAACCTATTAAATTTATAGATGTTTCCTATTTGTTCTTCATTCTATCATATGAATATATTTTTCTAATTATTATTTCTGTATTGTGCTCTTTCATGGGGTTGATCTTCAATTCTGAACTTTGTAAACATTTTGAAACAGCTTACTGTTGTTAAAACAAAGACACTGCCACCTGGCGTCACTAGGACAAGGAAAATAACTAGTAGAGCAAAAATTACAGGTACTGCAAACAAAAACATAGACTTTGTGTATTATATAGAGAGATTTCCTCAGTATATTCCCCACTAATTTTATGGTTTAATTACTAAAAGGACAAATTTGACTTAAATTATCACTTCTTGTTAATTTATCTTTATTATTAATTTTACTTTTAAAACCATAACAGACTTAAATTATGTTATACATTGCCAGAAAATACCAGTCATATGAATTTGATATCTATTTATTTATTAATAAATCACTAAATAAATTTGTAGCCTCTTTTGATGTGATTTGACCAAATAATAGTAATCTTATAGAATAAAATATTAGTATGTTAGTTTCTTTTAAAAACTGATGCTTCATGTGGTAAAACAAAAATCATATTCATGAGACAATTTTCAAGCAATTTTTTTTTAGGGGTTATTTGTAAAAAAAGCTGAAAATAAATTGAATTTTATTTTGTTAATGTTTTTAAACAAGTTTTATAAATATTTTTAATGAGAAAAAACATCTAAGTTCAATTTTTATTTCAGATTAATACCTTGTAGTCAATAAGTACTTTAAAGAAGTTCATTTTATAGAAATAAATGATGAAAATTTAAATAACTTTACTATTTTAGCTTCTTTGTATGTTAGTCAATAAATTATTTCTGATAATGTGATAAAGTTAAAAGACAGAATATAAAAATGTTTGAATTTTGTATTATTAAATACAATGGTTTGAATATTTTTAAATAGATTTTATAGTTAAATATAATCAAAATATGTTATACAATGTATGTAATTTTAACATGTGACTGAGAAGCACAGTAAGTTTTACAAGAGCCTGTTAGTGCTGTACAATCATTTTTTAAATAAAATAATGTACAATAATTGAATCTCTGATCATCTACACCAATTATATATGAAATGGTGTTAACTTCCTATTTCTTCATAAAGATGAAAAGATGTGAATAATGATTAAAAATTGACTGCAAAAATTCAAGCTAGCATTCAGTCACACCTAAAGAAAATCTTCAAAATATAATATTTCATAATTATGCAGATTGATAAAAGAGAGAGTGAGTTTAAAAACTGTAAGATTTCTTTTTGATTAAAGGAAATCAAAAGAGTAAAGAATGACTCAAAGAATAATTGTTCAAATTCTTGTCAAAGAATTTGCCATATAGTTTCAAATTTTACTGCACCCATAAAATAGTTTCAGTATTTTAATTTAAAAGTGAATTTTAAAATTATTTTTAAAGAAAAATACACTTTTTTACTTCCCATCCTACTCTAAAAGAATGTAGGAATAATTTTATAAATGAAGAATTTCTTACCCTCCACTGCGGCCACGAGTCTTGCTGTAATGCTTGGATTTTGGAGAATGTTTGATTCGATATGGCTGACATTTTGTTCTAAAAAAAAATATTGTCCCAATATATTTTTAATAGTTAATATTGCTTGTTTTTTTTTTTAAATACATTAAAAAAAAAAACAATTAGGGAAACAGTTTACTGTTTTGTAAATTTAATTACAAAACAAAAATGAAATAAATTTTTACACATAAATATTTTGTATATTTTATTTTTTATTATTTGAGTTATTAAATCAAATAATAAAAAATAAAATATACAAAATTTTAAAATATTGTGAACATCTTTGTAAGAATAAATATTTTCTGTAGGTTTGATTGCTTTAAAAGTTTTTTTTATGCAATTTTAAGTTTTCTTTAACAATATCAATAACTGAACATTATTAATAAAAAGAGTATAAAAGATCCTATTTGCAGAAGATTTATAGAGATGTTATAAGAATAAACAGTTAGAGAAATATTTAAACTAAGAATTAAGTATATTATTTTAAAATACATTTATATATGGATATAAATAAAAAGGAATAAAATATCAAATAAATACTTACTCAACTTTTGTATAAGGGATTTCCTTTAGCTGATCTTCAGACCAGTCATCTGTTTCAACCAGATTGTATCTATGGGAAAAAATATACAAAATGAATAGACACCTCATTTTTCATAACAAAATAAAATTAAATAATCAAACGTAGAAACTTGTCAAAAAACTTAAAAAAAAAAAATTGGTTATTTCCAACTGAGCCAGCATCCTACATATAGTCAGAGGTTTCAAATTGTCTACAATAATTCCTTTAAATGAACATCTATTCTTGTTTAGTTCACATTCATCTCCTATCTGATAATCAGTAAATATCAGCACTGTCACAATACATATCTCTCAAATCAGAGAATCTGTTGATAGAAAAAATATTAGGAATCTGAAAGGAGCAGAGAAAGAAGATTCCATTTGTTATTTAATTTACTTTTTATTGGAAAAGAGGTAGATTGGTAGTAAATATAGTTCATGATTCAATGCATATAAATATACATGATATTAGAAATATATTAAGTTCCTAAATTGGTAAATAAAAGTAAATTTACTGATTTCTATAATATTATGGGAAAAAGTTTATTACTAGATATTTACATATGAGATTTGATTATGCAAGTTAATGATTTTACAAGAAAAATTTCATCAACTAATGTAGCTAAAATTATCTGTATATAGACTTGTTTATATGAACAGTATATCATGTAAGTTTCAGTGTATAATATCTATCCTTGAATAATATATCATGTAAGTTTCAGCTTATAATATCTATCCTTATTAAAAATATTCATAATAACTTGTTTTGGGTATGTCAGGGTTTTAGTATACAAACAAAAGATACGTGCCATAAAATGTATTTGATTAAAATATCACATACACCTGAATAAATTATTATTTTTTATGTGTTAATATGAAGTTTGATATTTTATAACCTTCATCAGTCTTTTGTTTATTGATTTTGCTATTTTTTAAATATTTTCACTTTAACATTACACTCTTTTTTTATTCTTTCCATTGATATCTATTGCTTCACTATTGTTTTCCATTTTTATATACAACTCTTTTAATGATGAATTATGATTTTTCTATTGGATTAACATTTGGAGAAGCTTGGTGTCTTTCTGTTAATAATCAGCTTTGAGTAATGTGAAGGAGCAATGTCTTGCATGAATATGCTTCTTTTTAGCTTAAAGCTTCTTGGTTGTGACGTGTACTACTAAAAGTGTTTTGTCCAAGAACTTGTAATTCTCAGTATTCATTTTGAACCATCATCAACCGTGAAGGGACTTCAACCTTATTGCCTACAATTAACAAATCATTACTCACATCCCCACTTGTCTTCAGTTAGTTGACTATTTCCATAAAAAGTCACAACCTTTAGTCCAGCCAACAGATATACTTATGTATCTCTACATTTGTCACTAAAAATTACTTTTGAGAAATCAGTTTTCATGTACTTCTTCACTCAACTAACATATTTTTCTTCGTAATGGTAGTTAAAGTTTTGTTACTTTCATCTCTTTAGCTAATTTTTTTTAATAATTTGCATGTTTTCTCTCTATTTACATTTTCAACACCAGCTTCTCCAAATATTTTTTTACTAGTCAATTCACTTTGTTTGCTCAATACCTTTTCCATTTTTCTCATTTCTCTTTTTGTGACATTTTTAAAGACAGTTTTTTCTGTTTTTTTATATAATTTCATTTTTGGTTGTTTTGGGATTACTGTTCACTGTTTTTGTAATTTCCAATACTGTTTTTCTGTCACTCAATAACTACAAATATTTGGTTTCTTTTTCAGATTATATGTTTCTTATGCAACCTTTATACATCTGAAATTAAAAGGTAAATCTTAATAACTATATTTATTTACAAAAAGATGAACAACTCTCAAGTTACATAATAAAATCTCATGCTACCAAATAATTTATTGTATATATTTCTAATAAAAACAGATATCAAAAGCTAAAACTGACATGGTATATTTATTATATAAATGTATCTTGGAAAAGTTACAAATATCAATTGGTTAATACAAATTTTAATGAAAAAACATTGACTTGCATAATAAAAAGTGACAGTGTACAGAATCAAATATGAACTGAAGATCTGGAAATATAATTGTTTATTGTATAGAATTATTTTCAGCTAAAGTTTAAGTTCATAGCATTGGCTGATCTCTAATATTTAACAGTTGTTGGAATTAAATTCATCATTTTACAGTCTAAACATCATTAACTAAACATTCCCTTGACAAATAACATACTGCAAACAATTATTCTTCCAAAATGTCTACAAACTGCTCATGATATATTAAAATAAATAACAAACTTTGTAAGTATAAATTTCAAATGACTTACACAAAATGGTTCTTTAGTTCCTCTGGTGGACCTTTGTTAGGAGATTTACTTCTACGTCTTGTCATTATTTGAAAAAAAAAAATGATAAAAATATTAAATACACAAACTGCCAGTACTTTATTGATCAATATGTTTCAGTAATTGTGCCCATGTTTGATTCAAAATAAACATTTCATGCATTTTCAATTTATATGATGCAATTTCAGCAACAATGTAAAATTTGGTTGAATGTGGAATTTAATCAACTGATGGAACCGCTTGTAATTCCCTCCAAAATTACTGCATTTTTTTCCTGTTTATTCAGAATGCATGACATTATCAATACTGAAATTGAAGATTCAAATATTAGTATGCAACTGAGTCATGTGGAGTGTGCTGGTAAAGTGCTCAGCTGTGTAGCAACCCTATAACCACACCCAGTCATAGAACTGATGAAGAAGTTGAAAGAAAATTTGTTTCTTGAATTTTGGTTTTAATTTCTCAAAAATTGCCTGAAGACCAATTCTATGCAAAAGGATTTTGCAAAATAATGCTTTCTATTTCTCTTAATTTTTATCATCTTTTTCCTGATTTAGTCATATAACATTTTATACTTAACAGAAACACGTCAGGCAATTCTATCAGTTGTATTCTAATAGATCTGATACATTCTACTTTCTGAATTACACTTAAAAACAAGTAACATTTAATTTTAGATGAGAGTTGAAAAAATGGTATATTCTGACAACTTTTATATAGCACCAATTCACAGAGCAGCCAAAATATACAGAATCTATTCCTTCCTTTATTCACTAGTTAAGCTTTATAATGTTACACGCTATTGCAATCACACTCTTCAGATAAAGAATTTTTAATCAATAACTGACATGAATTCAGTTGGTATTTTTATAACTAATAAACTCTCAAATTGACAAAAAGTGACATTATTTCATAAAGATGCATTTGAATAGCATCCAAATTCTGTTTCTGATATAGCCATACTGAAATAAATAATAAAAAAAGATGAACTTACCTCCGCCTACGTTTTTGTACCCCCTCAGCACCAGGGGCAGTGGAATGAATAGGAGATACAGCACTGTAAAGTAATATAATATTTTTATCATTATCAGGTGTGATAAAAATATACATTAAAAATAATGTTGCTCTCATTTTTTTTTATTAACAAACAACATTAAAATGCACAGATTTATAATGAAGGAAATATTTGCAATTTCACATCACCCATGTGTAACAAACACCATTTTAAAGCTTTATTTGTATCAATGCAGACATTGACAAAACATCTTTTCAAATTTCTACATTCTCTCTCTCTGAAAGAGTCTGATATTAGGATGAACATGCTAATATCAGTTTAATCTTAAATAAATATGAATTAATATAAAGAAAAACTGATAACAAAAATTTTAACCAATGACTTACTCTTCTCTTAAAGTACTTGGCCGTGAATTGTCACCGGAGCTAAGCCCCCCTCGAGATGGATAGAGGGGTGGTCGGCGACACGATACATCAGAATCACTGTTGCTTGTGATTTCTTTCCTATAAATGTACAGAAAACAGTAAGGAAAATTACATTAAGTTCAAAAGAAAAGTCAGAGCGTTTACTTTTCAATCAGGAAATTTCCTTAAGTGCCAATATAAAACAGAATTTACTGTATAAAAGAAACAAGATAATTAACATTTTCTACCCTTGAGTAAATTAGTACATTTTATATAATTTAAATTTAATTTATCTCTGCTACATATTGTTAAAAATTATATCTGCATATCTGTTTGCTTATCAATGTTAAGAGAATCTATTTTCATGAATGAAGCTTCTCTGAGTTCTGAGACATTTAGATAAAAGACTTCAGGGGACGATTTGGTGTGGTTGGATAGAGGTCTTTCATCTATACATTCGTATTTGTTGGTTGATGCCAAAATTAAGTGAGTTTGCTGATAAGGTCAGTTATTGTAAAAATCTGCTTCAGAGCAGTCGATTTACTACCATTTACTGTCCTGACAAGTAAACTATACCACAAAAATCCAGCAAATCCTGACTGAAGTTATTTTGAAATATTTCTAAATTCTGGGTGATAAACCTTGATGTTTTTTTTTCTTTTTAACCTGGGACCAATTACTAAAATAAAACCTTTTTTTTGTTTACTATAAAACTTAGTCTTTGTATTGTTGTCTTGACTTCTCTTTATGTTATTTCTTTTGTTGTGCATGTGACAATCAATAATAAATATTAAACTACGTACAAATAAACATACATATAAATATATATGCAAAATATGTATTTCTGTTATGATTAATATTGAATTTTGTGGTGATTTCTTATCAAAGTATAAAAAAGTGTTATAATAATTTATAGCCGATAAGAAATGAATTAATATCAACCTTCTTCATTTTTACAAAAATTCAAAATGACAAATTTTTTTTTTTTTTTTTTTAAAGAAAAAGTCAAAACCAGATTTCGCTGGTAGGTGTTAAAATGATTTTTGACGAATGGGAGCGACTTGCAAGATCAAAAAGAACTTCGCAAGTGCAAAAAACGTAGATTACAATAAAAGGACTTCATCAACGTCTGTCAGTCAGAGAGTCATTGGGAGCTGCGAGACAAACATTTAAAATGTAACTCAACTTCAAGTGACTCGGATATTGTCCTCTTTTTCTTTCTCCTTATCTCCTTCAACAATTACTACTACAAACATTTTGTACGAACTCTTGATACCTTAACTTTCTCATTGAACATTAATTTCTATGAAGTCTTGTTATTCCTTCTTTTAATAAATTTCTATTTTAACATTCAAAATGTATATTTTATCATTCCATTCTTCTACACTAATCCACACATTCCAACTGACAACCAACCTTCTGATGATAATTCTGCATACATCCTGTAATCTGTAGGCAGTTTGGTTATGTCTGACACAAGACTGAATCAAAGAAACATTAACCAGCTCTCTACGGCTACAAATTAATTACAGCATTTTATAGATAGAGATTTTAAAATTGGCTTTTTCTTTAGTAGAAAGTGTCTAGATCTATTAAATGCCTTGCTGCCAAATTTTTATGGTGGTAATACATTTGGTCATAAAACAAAAACATTACTTTTTAGACAAGTTACATAGTTCCTGTGAATTCTTTTTAAGGAACTTATTTTTTTTTCACTCAGCAGTAACCAATCCAAGTAACTGCCCAAGTTTTGACTGTATTTTACACAAACTGAACACTAGTTGCAGATAAATGATTTGACAATAATCTGGTTTAACAAATAGGTTGTACATTTTTATGTACCCAGAGCTGGTGTATACTACCCCCAAATGAGGGGGGAGTATGATTGGTGGTTGTGGGCAGCACTTTCTGACTATCATTATCTTATCAACATTTGTCTTTTTTTGCTACATGTATATATGTAACAAATTAAACTAAGCACAACTGACTATTAAAGGATGAAACATTTTTGAAAATTTTGATGTCATTCAGATTTTTTGTTCAAATTCATCAATTTGTTTTTATACTAAAAACATATTTTATTAAATTAAACTAATCTAAAAAAAATCTCAAGGTGATGTTAAAAATTGCTGCAAAACATGCTGATTTATTTTAGGTTGAATAATCTATTATGACAATCACCAATTTGTATTTAGATATATTGTATTTATTTTCAATTTTTCTACTTAAATTATTTACGTATATTGCATATGATCCATTATTGTACATAAAAAGGTTATAATAAAATTTATATTTTATATATATTGTATTTTAATACTACCTTATGAAAATTGAGATATAGTAGATTGGCGGGCCCTGTGTCATAAATTTGGTAGGGGCCCACAAGGCCTGTATGTACCAACTAAAATAAAGTTTGATTTTTTGTTAAATCTGATATGTAGTTCACTGCCATTCCTTTTTCAGAGTTTCCAAAATAAAATGAAAATGAAGTTAAAAGTTTACTTATTGATATTCTACTGAGGTTACTCAGTAAATTAATATCTACATCCCTTAAAAATTGATAAGTTTGATCTGTGATAAAATTTATAGATTTTTACAAATCAACATAATTGGTCATTTGATTTGTTCATATGTAATACAGTAGTGTCTTCAGATATAAACCCTTGATAAAACCAATGCCAGAACAAAATTGAAAGAGATCCAACCTAGAAATTTTAACAGAAATCTACAAAGGTGGATACTTATAATAATTACTTACCTTCGTCTTCTGGAAACAGACTGCTCACTTTCATTATCAGACCCTCGTTTGTTTGTGGTGTACCTGCAACCAAAATTGAAATGAAAAATTTAAAAAATTGAATAATTTATGGATATGATTAAGCCCATGCAAAGTTTGTTATTCAAAATAACAATAATTACAATGTGTTATTCATAAAATCATGCTTATTACTTCATCCATGTCATAACAGTATGAAGAAGTGATTTATTAAGAAAAACACTGTGAACAATGAGTTTTGAATAATTATACATGACAGAATAAAATTATATAGTTTACAGAAAAGAAATGCCATACAATGTCTGAAGCAGAAAAGCAGAAAATGATTATGTAGAGATTAAATAGAATAAGAAAAAGCAAAAAGAGAAATTACAAATTGCTGAATAAATGACATGAAATATTTTAAGAGACAATAACAAGAATTTACAATATAATCGTATTTTCATCAAAATAATTTACTGGGTCAAATACAAAGAACTGCAAAAGAAACTTGATGCATAAAGCATTAAAGATGTTTTATTTATGATATTTTTGTTTTTCTAAGGTTAGCCTATAATTATCTACCATATATCCAAAGACATGCTTTTTATGACAGCTACAATTGTATGTTGGATTTGTTTTTATTAAGAACTACCAATTGCCTTTTTATCTAAACAAAAATACCACCATGATAAAGTAATCTTCTGGTTTCAGTAAAATCTTTAAAACACTTATTAAGTGCATAGCTTTTCTGTATGACATAAAGGTTTTGTGTGCCTGTGCAACTTCAAGTAAACAATTTCATCTTCATAGTAAAAAGTGAGTGATCCTTTAAATTGTAAAGTAGGTGGAAATAAAAGGAGATAATTTTAAGGATATAATGAGTGTGATATAAATCTAATATCACATCTGAAGAACAGATTTTTATGAATTGATTGCTATACATATTACAACAGACCAGTCTTTATAATGTTCCTGGAAAAGGAATTCACATTGAACTTACTTTCAGTTACTTCCTTGTTTGAATAACCAATTGCCTCTGATGTTTGTAATTTGCTCTAGAGTAGGAGACACCTGTAGTGGACTAAAAAACAATTTCTTTCTTCTTAAACCACCACACATTTTCCTTGGCGCAAACATTTAACTCAAATCTCCAAGTTACTTCATAAATAGTCTGTCGAAAAGGATCAAGCAGGGGATTTTCAATGGAAAGATCACACCCAAGCCAACTCCATGAGAAGAATTCACACCAAAAATACAGACCCAATCTGGTTGAAAAGTAACATTTCCACACAATTTCAAATCATACATATGTGGTGATACTGAGCAAAAGTGATGGATTGGATGTTTGCGCTTTCACAACCAAAAGTCGTCGCTGCGCCGCCAGTTCTGCGCAGATGTTCCAGTTGAAAACTAAAAATTAATTAAATATTAAATTTCAAGTTCGCAAGCCTACGCAAATTTTATTTATCAGCCAATGAGAAGCCCAGAACCAAATACAAGTGTGAAATCCCAAATGAACTGCTGTGATCCAAAAAGAAGATATAAAAAGCGGATACAGAAAGTATCCACCGGCAGACCGACTCGAGAAGAGAGTAATCAATATCCCCTTGACCTAAGTCAAGCAGCTTACTATGCTTGCCTCCTTTACCTCTTTCCTTCTTCCCTGCTTCAAAAACTACTTACTGACCTAAGGAGCGAATACATGGAAGACATTCCTTACTCACACACTCCAAAATTCCTAAGCATTAATTCTCTTTTAGCATTTTATTGCCATGAACATTTTAACCTCCGTTGGACCTATACTTCAAATATTACTTCAATTGTAAAAACATTAATTGAAATGTGTGTATATATATATATAAAATGTTATTTTTCTACTCAAATTGCCTTTCTTGATTTGTAATCATTTTATGACTTATAGTGGGCTATCTACAACAAGGCCAAATTCTGTTAACCTGCAACAGTATACAACTACCCTTCACTAGAACGGACTCTTCACTACTAACAGAAAAAAATAGATAAGCCACTATACATATACTACAAGAGCATATTACTTGAAAATTTTTACAATTGAAGATGAGGGAGGGGAGAGTAATTGCAGCAAACTAAAAACAATTGGTTGAAAAATATGTTTTTCTTTCTTCTTAAACCACCGTACATTTTCCTTGGCGCAAACATTTAACTCAAATTGCCAAGTAGGTGTGAAGTTTTACACTTAACTACATCTACATGCTATGTCATAAATAGTCCATCAAAAATGACCAAGCAGCTAAAGAGAACAGACACCTAGAGACACACTCCCCAGAATGCGCATGCACACCAACAACCTGGTAAAAAATCTGGTAACAAACCACTTCAGCAATACCAGTTCCTTTGGCTCACTACAAGTAGGTAAGTGAGTACAGACTCTTTCTCATATGCAGACACATATACATGTGTCACATAGATGCATATCAATGCTAACGCACGCACGTGACTCAGACACCCTTGCCTATAAGTATGTACTTCGCAGATACCCACATCTCAGTCTGATGTGAACATGCCAAGGTTTGCATATCAATAAATGTATTTTGCATTTGGTACACCATATTTTTGTTTTGTTTCAAATTGTTGTTTGTCCAAACAATATGAACTTGTAACACACCAAAACGTTTTCATCCTAACTCAATTTTCAAAATCTGACCGATCATCAGAACTTTTTTGAAGGGCTTCTTTGTTAGGTTAAGAATTTTCCAGCAACCCCTTGTAATAATATCACATATTAACCAAACTTCAAGTCAGATTGCTTTGATTCTTATCTGTAGCATAGAATTGTGAATCTGGATTTAGCTGGCATTAATCCTATTAGCAAAATATACAAAAGTTAAAATTCAGTGACAACACTACATGAATTTATGTTTTTCTATGTCTAAATCTATTTGGATAGGAAACCAGAATATATCTGTGATAAATATTAGACACTTTCAATTTACTTGTGAAAGAGACTAACAAAAAAATCAACATAATTATGTCACTTCTTCAGTGTATAGTTTTAGAACTGAAAAATTATATTTACAGTATTGTTTTAATTTTTCATACGAAACTTTTCTCAGATTTTGACAAGGAGATTTTTTTTCATTTCAAATCAGTTTTACATAAATAGATAACATCAAAGATGTAAAGAAAGTTTACCTTTGAGTTTACAGATTTTAATTGAATTGATTTTATGAAAAACATTGTTCTTTGGGAAAAAAAGAGACAAAAACTGGACTTAAATTTATAAATTAAATTTGATCCCTCTTAACTCTGTCCAAATAAGTCAACAAATTAAACTTTGCAGTGTTAGGGGATTACCTTGTCTTGTCTGCTAGAACACCCTCTGGGTGTGATTCTATTCAGGAGTATAAAAGGGAATGGACATAAATATTTTGAATGCGAAATTGAACAGTAACTAATTTTGAATCTGAGTAAGTGTTCTTTTAAGGCAAATAGAGCCTTGCTTCATTCTGAAGCTCTTCATAGCCAAGTGGTTAAAGCCTGTCATATAAAATGGTGTTTTTTTTTCTGAAAAGAAGGATGCAGGTTTGAATCCTGCCAGGGGTCACTCTTTCTTTAATAAGTTTTCTCAAATGTACAGGCTGGCAGAAAAAATTAAATGTTTAATATAAAAAATGGAGTGTCTAATCAAATACATGTATCCACTAAAAATAACATTTAAAGAGATAAAAATATGTCGAATTAAAAAATAAAATCTATTAATTCACCATAATATATATATATATATGCTGTTCATCAGGTCTAGGCAGCTCTCTCTTTGTAAACAAAGAGAGTGTTTGCTTGGGCTTACTCTGCTGAATCTCTAGCATCTTTATATGTAATAACTTATCGTAAAAATAAAAAATTTTCCCTTCTGTTCATTCATTTCATCCATAACAGATTTTCTTTTCATAATTTTCCCCTATTTACAGCTCTGATGAGAGGGGATGAAACTGGTTGATAAGTGATTTTGTTTTAAAATTTGGCATGACCGATTATAATAAAAAAGGTTTTCTCTTTAATGCCATAACAAAATTTTGTACTATTATATATATATATATATATATATATATATATATATATATATGTATTATAAATATACTTATACTTATATCATACATCCCAATAGATATGCAATTTGTTATATATGCAATTTGTTATATATATTATATATGCATGGTACTTATTTGAAAGCACTCAATATCAGTGATAGAGCTGACATATTCATATAGATAGGTGTGAGTTTATAACCCTGGGTTTTACGCACTTGCAATCGTCAGACAAACTGATTAATTTTTTAAAAAAATTGGCTGTATGTAGGGCTGCATATATTGGTGTATTTTTGTGGAAGTGGGAGGAAAATTTTTCGTCATGACAGATGCAGACATCTATACACATTTGTACACCTATTGACGTGTGCAAAGACACACACACACACACACATGTCTGCCCACCGGGGCTCATACAAACATATATGAGAATTGTATGCAGCTCGGCATACATATATATATATGTGTGCCATTGCACATATATATACGCATTAACAATTCGCATATATGTTTGTGTGATCCCCGGTGGGCAGACGTGTGTGTGTGTGTGTGTGTGTGTCTTTGTGTGCTATATGTACTAGCTGTATAGCCCAGCATTGCTTAGCTTTTTTCAGTGGTTATGTTGAAATGTTATGGTCAAGTGCTTATTCAAAAAGCTTTAATATGAGGTTGCCATGACACATAAGTTAAAAAAAGTAAGTATTAGTTTTTGTTGTATTTGTAAAATGGGATTCATGCTTGGTCAATTTTGCTAATAAAAGAGAATGATGTATGTCCAATGGAAGAATAGGAACGGGTGTTATGGGAGCCTGTAATGTGATGCGATGACATTGAGATGCTGAAGAAGTGGATGCATTGTCCCTGCAACATCGGAGGGATTGGCAACTTGTAGAAAACGTGAAATTGTTATGGCATATGACAAGGACCTGATTTTTGTTGGAATACAATTAAGCATTTCAGAGAAATAAACAATCATAAAAAGCAACATTTTCCATTAATTTTTGCTGCACCCTGTGTGTCAATTGAAATTTTTGTTCGCATATCAAAGCATCAGACCTTGATCTACCAGTGACTCCATTTTGGTTGAGTTTGAGAAAAGCGTCTTGGAGAAATGCATAAAAGTGTGCAAAAAGATCCACCCAAAATTATGTTTGTCATTGATTTTTGACAAACCCTTTACATTGATTTGTGTACATTAAAGGTTTGGTTCTCGATCTACAAGTTACCCAATTTTGGTTGAATTTGCATAAGATGTCTTGGATGAGAAGAGTTTGTAAATTCTAAGTGTTTCTGTGATTTCTGCTGTACCCTGTAAATTGATTTGAAAAATTTTTTGTGTACATCAAAGGTTCATATCATAATCAACAAGTGATCCAATTTTGTTTGAAATTGGACCAAGGGTTTTGGAGGAGTAGGGTTTGTTAGAATGGAGACATACAAACATATCCATATATATATATATATATATATATATATATATATATTTTCATTAATAAACAAGTTATTATGTGACTTAGGTTTCTACCATGTGGTGTCTTCAGGCAATTTGCAATAATTTATATATATATAATTCCTCCTATGTACTGAATTAATTTCTTTTTGAAAGTCATCAACCTCATCAACATCAAGTTGTAACTCCTCTCACTATAAACTGGTAACCATTATCAACTTTATCGAAGACAAATTGTTGCACTATTGAGTACAGTAGCTTTTCTGACACAGAAAATTCAAATGTTTGTTAATCCTTTCAAAATAAAGAATTAATTTATTAAAAAAACAATGTTTGTATAGTATAATAAATATAATTTGTAAAATTCATTATATAAATATATTGATATTTTTTCATTATTTTTATTATGTTTACGAGAAGTAATATTTAAGAGATATTAACAGATGTTATTTATTATAATGGGATACATGAACAAACATACTGGAAAAAATGTTCTGCTTTCATCTAAATTAAAACTAATATGCAGCCTTGGTTACTCAAGTGTTATTGTCATCTAGTAGTTGTGAGTTCAATCCCTGGATCAGGTAGTGAACAACAAGAATGAACAACAAAAAAATCATCATAGGAACAAAATAACACAATGATCAACATGCATAAGATATCCCATGCCAGCTGAAATAATGAAGATTTGAGGATAACCAGAGGGTAATATTGTGTCTATAATAATCAATATGAGAACAAATAAATTGAATAAAGTATATTAACATGCAGATGTTTAATATGTTAGCACATTAGGTTAGATTATTACTTGCAAAAGGATTTGTTAGTTACATTGGATTACTTAAGGATAAAATGGAAACAAAACCAATTACAATTATAAAACTTTTATGTTAATTGAGTATTTAGGAAAAAATCTAGTCAATTCTAAGAATAAATAAAAAAACTATGTGAATCTAATTTCTCTGAGATTCAAAGAAGAAATTCACTAAAATAATCTTGAATTCTACTAAAGATTTTCTTCAGGATTATATTTTGAACTCTGATCTGAATAGATATACAAAATGGCTCTTTAAAATTTTTTGGGTTTATGTGGTTACCTTCTTTTGTAGCTTGATTCACTGTCACTGCCAGAAATGGCCCTCCTCTGAACTTGGAACTTGAGTTTATCACTCTTTGTAGACATAGGGGAATCTTTTCCGGATGTATACAACCCTCTGAAAATGTATGGGAGATGAAAGGGTTAAAAACACAGTTGATACTTTCTTAGGGGACAGAGATCTTGCTATTTTCCTGCTCCTGTGATCTGGATTTAAATATTGTGCTTAAAATTGCAACTGTAGGCAAAAAAAGCATAAAAGTTTAGACACTACATTCCTTGGCAAATTTCCAAAAAGGACTTCAATTAATGATCCAAAGATAAGAATCCCCATAATATTTAGAGAATGCATTAATTATAAAACCAGTAAAAACTATATTTGTGTTAAAGAACTAAGTGTTTTATTGTTTAACAATCGTTTCCATTTTGTCAAAAAGAATATTTGTATTTTAGGTTGAGAAAATAAATTGGAGTTTCAAAGATTTTAAAATATCATTTAAGATACCAGACTAAACTTGAGTGAACAAAACTTATTTAATAATGCAAAACACTCTTTTTTTATATTCAATTAGCAAATAATAATTAAAGACTGAAAAATATTTCATTTAATCAATGATTAAATGCTGTCCATTGTCAATACAGTCAAAATTGAGAGTGATCAATATTTGAATAGATTAAAATACAAGTTATTTTGAGATATCACTTTAAAAAATGTATAGCTGACAAGCTTTTAGATAAATTAGACTCAATGCTTTCAGTCAAAATGAATTATCAAATAGTGACCAAGTGATCTTGTGCATCTGGTAGAATGAAATTATTTTTTTGTTTTAGTTTATAAATTTTGTGCTCCAATTTATCTGCTCTTAGATTGAAAGAGAGTTCATTATAGAAGAAAAATTTGTTACATAAAAAAAATTTAAAAAAAAAAGAAGATTAGTGAAAAGGGAGAAAAAGATGTAAAAAAGCTCATGACTACAAATAGCAAATCTACTTCAGTTGACATTTAAATAAATTAAGCAGTGAAAATACCCAGCTGAACTGGATTCCCAAGGGTAGGACCTTGTGCTGCGAGGAGAATCCTTACTAGGTAATTCTGGAAGACTTCTCAGACGAGGCCTGTACGAAATAAGATAAAGAATAAAAACTTAACTTTCATAAACAAAGAAGTTCTGCACATGGGTTTTAATTGGTTGAGATTATCAGAATTAGAAACTTGTTATCTAAGCTGATCCACATACATGAAAATTGATTTCTTTAAAGTAAATTTTAATGATGAATGTATAGGTAGGCAAAATAGACTTGATGGTTAGGTTAGAGTTTGGGTCCTTAATAAAACTATCACCCAATATGACTTAGAAGACAACAGTGGGGTAGGTGGGGGGGGTCATGTCAAGGGTTAATATGGTAAGTAATAAAATATGCCTCTTCAAAGTTGATCATGAAATCAAGATAAATGAAGATAATTACTGTAAGTTATTCAAGACATTTTTAAGTAGAGAGTTTAAGTAAAATATATTCATTTACATACCCCCACAGATTCATGATACCTAAAGTTTAAAATGAACTTTTTAAAATGAAAAGAATCTCTTGAAGCATTTATTTTAGTTTTAATTTCAAGCTAATAGATTGAATTTAATATTTTCAATAAGCAGAATACTTTGCTGCATTTCAAAACTAATTAAATTGACTGCAAGGAGTTTTCGTTTTGAAATCAATACTATCACTGATGTTAGCACCATTTTTAGCCTTCTGTCATTGCAATATAATTCTCTTTATTAGAGAATCTTTAAAAAATAAAATATAATTCCCTGAAACTTTATTTGAGGAATATTAGCTGATTTAAAGTTTAACTAATCTGCTTTGAAACAACTATTACTTATTTTAAGTTTAAAATTTTGCAGAAATTAATTTTTAATATGGCAGTAATTGTTTATTTTAGATGTTGATAGGTTGACCACTTGAATGACAGATGGTAATTTAACTAATTTTTTTTCTAATTTGGATATATCTGTAAAATTTAATTAAGAAATATAATGTGAGCATCTTTTTTATATAATTTTTAACCACTTAGTAATCTTTAAAAAATTAGGAAAATATTCTTGGTAATCTAATGCTTTATTGAATTTTAGGTACATTGGCTTTAAATTTACTATTGTTGTTGCTCTTATTTTCTGATATTGTCATGTATGGACGTCTGTATTTACAAAATTCAGCATGTTTAGGTACATAAAAACAAAATTTAAAATGGTTTTTAGAATAGTCTGATGAATTTTACTATTGCAAATTTTCCATTTATGATAGTATTTACTTAATTGGCACAAAGTAATGCAGAAATGTAAAACATTTAAAACTTAAATTATTTTAATTAAGATTTAAAAAAACTGAAAATAATTCTTGTAAAAGTTCATTATTCATTTACACTATTTACATTGATCAGGCTGTTGCTTCTGTGTAAGCAAGATAAATAAAAAAAAGATTTATTTGCTCTATATTAATGGAGAAACTGCTTAAATATCTGAAAAAAATTTGGAAGTTAGCATTTGTTCAATTTAAAAGCGAACATAAAAATATGTATCCTTTATATAAGTGCCATGGCTTCTGTTTGCTTTTTTTTAAATAATACATTTAGTTTTTAATTCTTGGGTTAATATCAATTACTAACCAGTTTTGTTACTGAAATATTCTGGTTGAATCTGTGAAAGCAAAGTGAAAGGAAGTCAGAAATATTAGTGTCAAATGTTTTAAATGTGTAATTTCTGAAAAATAGGTGCTCTGTTTGATTTACATGGTTTTCTTCAAGAAATAAAAACAAAAAATAAATAAAACTCGGCATATAAATCCTATGCTCATTTGACACATGTCAGCTTAATAGTAAAACTTTTGAATTTCCTTAAATGTACAATCAATATTGATTTAAAAAAACTCAGTTGTTTGTCCTGCTGATGATAAAAGAAAAATTACAGCAATGTAAGTTTTGAGAATAATTTTATGACTTCTTTGATAATCAAAAGAATTTCATACTTTGATAAATGCAAATGTATAAATTAATAAATAACTAGAAAAAAAACCAGTTTAACTTACATCCTGACACTTTCTGGACTGATTGTCATCGATAATGTACCTTTAGATGCTTGATCACCATAGCAACTCACTAAAAATTAAAAAGACATTGGTTAAAAAAAAAAGAAAAAGAAGAAAGATCAATGAATGTTGTTTATCAAATTACAATTTAAAGTATTAACAAATTATTCTAAGATATAAACCTGCCATCATCATTATAACTTCAAAGATGAAGAGTTTCAATGTTTTTTTTTTTTTTTAAAGATCTTCTGATGATTTGTAGGACACAAGTGAGACAAGCAAATTCTTACATGATGGATGAAGAAGAATGACCATCAATCATTTGGGGTTCTGGTTTTATGGCATTACCATTCCTCTGCAAATTGGTACTGTGAAAGTACTCAGGCCTGTGCAAATGAAGGTTTTCATGTGAGGTATAGTTTTCAAAGTTTGCTTTCATTGCCCAGTAGATGAGATGATGATTGTTCTTGTATAAACAAATGATTATTGGTATTTTGTTGGAGTTTTTTCCTAGTTGGATAGGTCAACAGATTTGAAAGGTCTGTCAATGCTTAAAGGTGTGACCAATAATAATGCTCACTGAATTTGTTCATATGATCAGAATGCAGGTTTTATGAAAAACTGCAGACCATGAGTTATAAGGTTTAAGATTTAACATTTTTAATACATATTCTACATAACTTTGGATAGAATCTCTGGCAGATATACATTTTCATATAGTGAGATCTCACAAGCAACGTCACCAACTTGTTTAAACAGATATTACTTTTGTGAAGTAATATCTGTTGAAAGAACATTAATTTTTGCTTTTTAATAATCTATAAATAAAGCTTCAAATAATGAGCAGGAAATTAATAAATAAATAAGAATAAAAATGTAGCAAAATTAAAATCTTATTAAAAATTAAAATCAAATTTCACACTATTACATATTCTGTTTAAATTTGAGCAGTCTTTGGAACAAATTTATTTGAAAAATAGATTAACTGATAAAATTTTATTTTCAATAATTAAAAAGACTGAAATGATTTGAACAGAATGTACAATAGGAGAATAATGTAAACTGAATATTTTTCATTTTAAATAGGATATATTTTAATTTAATATTAGTTTGGAATCTGCTTTGCTGATGGCGAGATGATCAAATTTCAGCTCTAAGTTGTTTGTTCATTTAAAATACTGCATTTGTTAGAAAATATATCCAATTTAAATATGAAAGTCATAAAATGACTTCAAAGAGTCACATATTTTAGCTAAACTCAGGAGTTGTTTACAAACAGGGTAATTAGCCTTTGCAACACAGATGTCTATTTCAATGTTATTCAAATTGTTTGTGCATATATGTTTGCCTGTGCACATGTATATTTTAATTCAATGAGACCTTAAAAATATTTCTACAATAGTAAAACAATTTTTTTTAAATAATTTTATTTATTACTGAATAATTTTCAAAAAGTTCAATAACACCAATAACAATCTAATTTTTTAGGACTTAAAATTTTTTATCTCCAACTTTATGATTTTATTGCTCAGCTGAGGGTAATAGTTGTCCAGACTCATTGAGGAAAATGTATTATTCTAATGTCTAATTTCAAACTCAATTGTGTGTGTGTGCGTGTGTGTGTGTATGTGTGTGCGTGTGTACATTAAATGGTACAAATCCATGAAATCAATCATGATCATACCGATATACATTACATGATATTGACAGCAACTGGATTTTAAGCAATGTCATCTGTTGAGTTTGAATATTTCTATGTGTAACAATAGTTGTGACATATTTCTGCAGTTAGCAATAGAAATGACATAGCTCTCCTTGTCAAGTGTGACACAATGGATTGCTGTCCAGTCTGTCAGTTTCTTGCTACTTAAATAGTGCCGGCTAATTTGCATGGGATACTATCGTCATTAATTGATCCATCCCCAGATATGAGCAGTACAGATGTGGCTTTTTAATTCTACGAGGGTCTTACACGGTTTTGCACAGATGTGACAACATTAGGTGTCTTTTGCAGTGGTTATTACATAAATGCTACATAATGTGCAATGAATTACTTCATTCTGTGCATGATGCCTTAGATGATTTTTAAGGCCTGTCCTATTTATGCAGATTCAAGTATATTCATTACACATTCATTCAAATTTTGCATTATCTGGGCCTTCTTCAGTATATTCTTGATATAATATTTATCTCTCAATTTTGATGTGCACTGCATTTTTTAAGCTGGATAGAAACTGCTTAGGGATCCTATTGTTCTTCATTCTAATCATATTACAACTCTATCATAACCAGTGCAGAAGTACCAGACACTCTATACTTGTAGACTGACTTCATTTGAGGATATAAACATCATTCATATAGATTTGCCGCCAATATATGGTGGAGATACTGCTGGTGAAATCACTCCATCCTTTTTGTCTAAGTGACCCAGGTTTCACATGTATACGACAATGAAGGATTAAAGATTACAACACAAGTATTGTAATCTTTCAACTTCATCTCAGTTGAAATTCCATGCTGTGACCATAGGCATCCATCCAATTTTCTAAAAGCATTACTTGCCTTCTTGATACAGAAAGAGACTCCATCATGTAAGGTATTTTTCATATTTTATAGTACTGCTTAAATATACAAATTTCCTACAACCTGCAATTACTGGCCATACACAAAATGCTTGGCTGAGAGTAGGCTTTATCTGAAGCAGGTTGGGATATTGCAACAACTTTTTTTTCAAGTCAGGTGTTGCATATCACTCTGGGGATGTGCAACAAGATCTCAATTGTCAGTGTACAGGAAACTGCACATTAGTGATGACAACTTTATTTTGGCAGCAAACCATCTTATATTGTCTTGAGTGTATGACAGCTCTTCTTTTATAATGTAGATGTTCTATATTCTTTATATAAACTTCTTTTATAATGTAGATGTTCTATATTCTTTATATAAACTTCTTTTATAATGTAGATGTTCTATATTCTTTATATAAACTTCTTTTATAATGTAGATGTTCTATATTCTTTATAATAAACTTCTTTTATAATGTAGATGTTCTATATTCTTTATATAAACTTCTTTTATAATGTAGATGTTCTATATTCTTTATATAAACTTTTATAATGTAGATGTTCTATATTCTTTATATAAACTTCTTTTATAATGTAGATGTTCTATATTCTTTATATAAACTTCTTTTATAATGTAGATGTTCTATATTCTTTATATAAACTTCTTTTATAATGTAGATGTTCTATATTCTTTATATAAACTTCTTTTATAATGTAGATGTTCTATATTCTTTATATAAACTTCTTTTATAATGTAGATGTTCTATATTCTTTATATAAACTTCTTTTATAATGTAGATGTTCTATATTCTTTATACATTTATGCCTTTCATTTCAGAGAAGCTTCTACCAGTAAAATATCCCACTGTTATCAAAGAGCAGACTGGAATATGTTCTGTTACTTCCTTTTTGAACATTTTTCTTGAAACAAAGCTTTTAGTCTCCCTGTTGAAGACTGTGCATCCAAAGTCTCCTCTTGGGTGAAAGCCAGCATTGATGTTTTAACCCCATCCAGGAAGTTCTGACTCAAGTCTCATTCTTCCCCTTGGTTCTCTCCTGCTTGCTTGGCAACTGTTGCTCATGTGACCATAACATGCGTCTATTTGTCTCTGCTTGCAATGAATGCAAGTGAGTCCTAAATGATGCTAAACTGTTGTTTGTTAATAGAATGAAGCAGTGTTTAACATCCCACAGTCTTGGCTCTAAAGACTATTGGTAGCTTTATAAAAGTATGCTAAACAACAGCAAACCTTCAAACTCTCCATTGCTTAATAATTTTGAGGTTCTCACATCCACAGAGTTCAAGGCTGAGTGCTTTGCTTAAAAAATTCTCTTACAATCCCACACTTGACTTATCTGGAGTGCTTCAACTTCGTTCCTAGATCTGTGCTGCAGCTGTGCGATATATACATAGCCACCTCTCTGGTTTATAATATTTCTAAGCTTGACTCCTGTAAAGCAAGTGAATGTGATGGTATTCTAGCCATTGTTCTTAAAAAATGTTTCCCTGAACTCTCTCCTGTCATCTCCAAAGTATATAACTATTGCCTTGCTGCCTCTTGCTTTCCTACTTGTTAGAAGTTCTCCTCTGTAGTTCCTGTCTTTAAAAGCTCTGGAGATCCCTCTGACCCTTCTAAATATCGACCTATCAGCATTTTACCACTTTTGGCAAAGTGTCTGAGGCTATTATCAATGCTGAAATGATTTAGCATCTATAATCCAACAAATTATTTTCTGACAAGCAGCATGGCTTCTGCTTTGCCAGGTCTACTGCTGATATGATAATGACCATCACTGGGTCCATATTTCAGGCTCTTGATAAGAATGGCAAAGCTAGGGCTGTTGCCCTGGATATCTTGAACAGGTTTTGATAGGGTTTGGCATGCTAGCCTTCTTCAAAAGCTACAAGGCTATGGTATAACTGGATGATTGTTTGATTAAATCTAATCATTCCTGTCAAATCATAAAATGACAGGTTGTTCTAAATGAACATACTTCCAAATCCTTTCATGTGAATGTGGGTGTCCCTCAAGGCTCTATACTAGGTCCTACGCTATTCCTGATATTCATCAATAATCTTCCCGGTGTAGTTAGTTCTGAAGTTTGCATCTGTGCAGATGACACCACCATCTACTACCGTCTCAATAAAAAATCTGCCTGGGCACACAAAGTAGATCTAGCCTCTGCTCTTGGAAAAGACCTAGAATCTGTGACGGATTAGGGTAAGAAATGGCTTGTAAATTTTAATGCTTCCAAAATGAATCTGTTCTCTTTTTAACCACCATAGGGAAGCTTTTCTAGGTTCCATTAATATGGATCACACTAGTCTACCATTCTTCCATGCATTGAATACTGTTGCCATATCTAGTCAGGTGCTCCTGCTGTTCATCTCGGGGTTCTTGACAAAAATCCAAAGGAAGAAGACCTGCAATGCAACTGGTTCTGATTTTGCTTCGTGCCTTCAACCACTTTCTCACCAACAGAATGTGACTTCCCTCTGTCTTTTCTACAAGTATTTTTATGGCTTCTGCTCTGACAAGTTTAATTCCCTGGTGCTCCACCCTCATCAATTTACCTGTGCAACTCTATTGGAAACTTTTACCATCAAAATAGGCAAATGTGACCGCCAATTCTACTCCTGCAGTTTTTTCCTTGCACTTCCTGCCTGTGGAACTCCCTTCCCCATAATTGCTTCTCTGATAGCTACACTCTCCAAAAATTTAAATGCAACGTCAATTGCCATCTTCTAAATCTGTGACTCTTGCCTCTCTCTTACCCTTTTCATAACATCACCTATACTGTTTTCTTTCCTGTTTTCCATCTCCTCTTATTGTAACCCTTGCGGATGAGTGGCAGTATTGCCTTGCTTGGGGTGAATCGATTATAAAAAAAAGAAAAAAAAAAGATTATTTTTGTATCATAAACCTGCTTTAGAAATGACTCCAAATATGTTCATAAGAGATGGCTATACAAAGTCTTATTTTGTTTAAGTCATTAAACATAAAAAAAATTTAACAAAATTTAACTTTTTTTTAAATATTTCAGTAACAAAAACCAAGATAATTCCCATTTTATACTTATTTAACCAGTAGTGATCTCTAAATTATCGCTGCTATTTTTTCTGAATATTTTTCATGGGTTTTTGCATTTACACTTAGGAATGATTTTTTTCACTTTCAGCTTTTCATTCATTTCATACAGACAAAAGTGAAACACTCCTGACCTTCAATGATTAAAACAGAATTGTTCTTAAAAATTCTCTTAGACTAAACTGCATATGAAAAATGGCTTAAGGGCTGGCATGCTCATAAAAGGGTGGGGCTCTAAGGATTCAAAAGCTTCAGAATCCTGTTTATGCCAAGGTCAAATAATACCTGCTATTGAATGAAGCAAGATCTCCTTTCATCTTTTTCTTTTTATTTCAAAGCATGCACAAAGTGACTCCTAGTTTCAGGAATGCACTTACCGCTAATTTTGGGATCGGAATGTGATCGTCTCTGATGCTTTTTACTGGCCACTCTGTTGACCTCAGGCTGGTCACGGCTCTGTTGGTTTTCCTTCATCATCCTTTCTGTTCGGGCACTAGGAACAACAACAACAAAAAAGCATAATTAGTGAAATTAAACTTAATTATTACACTTTCTTTGCAGATATAATGAAACACTGACTTTTGAGTTTCTACATTTATGATATGAAGTAGAAGTAGTAGAATCTATTAGTAGCCTTGAATTTAATTCTTTCTAATAAATAAACTGATTGACTGATCCACATTTGTCTGAGAAGAGGTGCATTAATTCAAATAAAATAAGAGAAATGACACTGAACTCACTGAGAATTTCATTTGTAAAAATGTTAGGAAAATTTTGTTTGTAATATTAGACAGTAATTTACTAATGATTCATCTTGCATTTTTAATGTTCTGTGATCTGATTGTGGAAAGGATTATTAATTTAATTTTATGAGAAGAAAATTTATATTCATGTTGTATTTTCTTTTTTTGCATTGTCTGCTTAAAAAAAAAGAAAAGTTGAATGAAGTTGAATATTTGTTTAAACTGTTTTTTATATATTATGCAGTCACCTATGATGTCACTGACAGATTAAAATGAAAAATAAAGTATTTTAGTTCTAAGCCCCAAATGAAAGGAAACTTATTACAACTCATTTTTTTAACAAATTATTTTTCACATTATGGCATTTATGAATAAAAAACAAGTTTATCAATTTGGTTAAATATTAATAGCATCACAAACAAAAGCTGTTTTTTGTTATTACAATGAAACCAGCAATACATCTTATTTCCAATCCTAACTAAATACAGCATATATGAAACTAATATTTCGTTAAGTTCTTACTAATACCAACACGTTTCACATGAGTCTTTGAATGCATTTTTACAATTATTATTCTTTTAGAGTTTGTTGATCTTGTGAACAGTCTACCATTGTTATAACAAAGACACTGCCACCTGGTGTCAGTGCAAGAAAGATAACTATGGGAGAAACTTATAAAATTCATAAATGTAAAAATGCATAAATCATTGCTGCAAAATGTTTAGTTTGCCATGTTTTGTCTTTGATGCAAATTAGTCACTTCCCCTTCCATTCATATTCACAAAGATGTATACAAGACATTTATATCATTAGTTTTGTAAAGTTTGCAAGTAGACAAATGGTAACTCGAGAAAAATGGGAACATATCCACATTAATAAAATTTTGAGAGAATTAAAAAAGCTAAACTAAACCAAATGTGCTCAAGATATATGTTCTGGGGTTGTAGATAAAATCTAATATCATAAAAACCTTTACTACCTATTCTTACCTATCGACATACTTTCTCATTTCTACTGCTTTCCCTCGGGGCAGAGCTTGGAGAACCCACAATTTCTGAGCAGTTTTTAACCCAGGCTTTGAATCCAAAATTACTACTGAGAAATGACTTCTAAATTTACGCAACTTAAAACAGTGAAGCAAATCATTTGGGACAGTGCTTAATGGCCATAGTTGAACAATTTGCTAGAATGTTTACAGATGTAAAGTTTCCATATCCTATGGAAGTTGGGACTGAGGGGAATACACACACACACACACACACACACACACACACACATAATTAGTTAAATTTTTCTGTTAATTTTAATTAAAAAATTAGAATCTCATATGCTAAATATTTATTGTGGTGCAGTGGAAATTGGTTCTGAATGAGAAATTGGAGAACTGAGTTTAAGTTTCAGCTGAATTGGTTGCATTCACTTACATGCAAATACGCTTGGCAAAGGTATTAATCCGTCTCTTCTCACTGCAGCTATAGGTTAAATAGCAGGACAGATTGATTTCTATAGCCTTACTTGGCAACCAGTCTATTGCAGAAAGTAATGCCAACCTACAGTGGGAAAGTATTCTGACTTATCAATCTTTTGAGACATGATTGCCCAAGTATGTATCATGTATGGCACTTACCTGATCTAATAGTTGTTATGTTTTCGTTCTTGTTTTTTTTTAGATTGCCATGTCCCTCCATGATGTAGCTGATCTGTCTCTCCACAAATTCTTTTAATTTATTAGCTGTGAATAACCAGGCATTCTTGGGAAAGATAGTGGTTTCCTGTTGCCTTTCCCCAAATTTGAAATTCAGTTCTTCTTCTTTTAGACAATCTACCACACAAGACTAATTAATTCTACAGATTTAGGCATTTCCCAAAAGCATTTATGTGAAAATGAATGCAAGAGACTAGACTAGAATTTGAACCTAGATTTCTGGTTCCATGTTCTGTACCATTATTCATTACACAACATGCAAACCATCCACATATTTCCTACTATTCTAGTTATTACTATTAAAACTTTTTTTAAAAATCTGTTTTTGTATCAATAAAATGTCATATTAAAAAGCTGAATTCTGTTTCAAATGAATTTCATTACTGAATATATCAATCAATTGTAAGAGTAAAAATGAAAACCTCATGAATATAAATGTATCTTATGTCCTCATTACATACTAGCCATTTTCAGTTTACTGTTTATTTTTATAGGAGTAGTAATATTTATAGGTATTTGTGGCTGAGTTTTGAAAGTTTTAGTATTATAGCTTATTTGCCGTCACCTCCTTTTGAGTTCATGGTTTTAAAGTTGTACACAAAACAACCAGACATCTTTTGCAAATGCATTCTCAAATGTGGATGAAAATAATTTGGTTAACTCGCTAATAGTTCTCTGGTTTTCTATCATATACTAGAAAAAATTGATATATACAGGGTCAGATGGGTAAATTGTTGCCATTTTATATTTTTCATTTCACACATGTAGGTTGGTTGTTTTTGATTTTGTTGGCTGCCCAGTAAAAAAGGATCAGCTGAACACCAACTGTGAGAAGAAGAGAACAATGATGCAATTCATTTTGTCAGAAATTTGGAAATGGCATGATGTAATGCTTGGCATTCGTGCTAGAAGCTTCAATACAAACATTTCAGAGTTTTTGGGTGTCAATCTGAGGACAGAGCAGAGAATTTGGAAAGAGGAGTTCGATGAGTCTAATAGTGATTATGAAGGTGTTTGGAGTGATCACTAGTGATGGTGATTTTGTGCCTCTATTCATCTTCTCACAGAGCATCAGATTCAACAGAGGCCTACATCAAGTGTCTTGAGAAGGTAATGCTGTCCAGGGTTAAGAAGGTGGTTGCTGGAAGACCCTATATCTGGCAATGGGACTCTGTACCATGCCACACAAGCAGGAGAACCAACTCATGACTGTCAGACAATTTCTGCAACCACATCACCCCTTACACCTGTCTACGTAACTCCCCAGATTGCAACTTCTTTGATTATTATGTGTGGGGCACAGTTGTGTGAAAGAGAGCAACAAAACTCCTTGTAAGACCAAAGATGAACCGAAAGCAAGGATTATGGAGCATTCATCAACTTAAACAAGGTGACTGCCCAGAAGATATACAGGAGACTCCAAAGTTGTCTGGTTGAATCCAATGGCGATTTTATTGAATAAATTTGCTTTTTAGTATTTCAAGATATTTTTATGCAATATTGCTAAATACATCAGTTAAAATGGGATATCAGTGTTATTTTCATTTTTCTATGATTTAGGTTACAATTTATCCATTGCATACATAATTTTATATTAAAAAGTAGTATGTAATTTTTGTTTGTCTTATTAAGCTGTGTTTTCTTTGAAAAGAAAACATTTTTCATTTGAATTCAATGCTCTCAGCCAAGTCTAGTGAGTATCAAACCTTTAGTCAATATCCTTGAAACCAACATACTTTTTACTTTGAATAAATGACCAGTTAAATCATGTTTTTATTCAATTGTTTAAACACTTCTCTGGCAAATGGATATAAATTTGATCTAATTTTAATGTTAATTAATATTCTGGATTGAGTATATCTACAAAAAATAAATATTAAAAAATAATATTAATAAAAAAAATGCACCCAACTTCCTTAAAATTTTTAAATTGCAAAAATACTTTGTACAAAATCTAGTAGATACTCCAATATGAACTTAAACTGATAATAGAGCATATTGTCCACATGTCACCAAATAATTCAAAATTTGATTAAACACAAATCAATAACAGAAAGAAAAACATGTTTTTAAAATATGTTTTTCTTTTTGTTATTGATTTGAGTTTAATCAAATTTGGAGGGCGATTTTTTTAAATGATTAGAAACTCTGTGATTAATCATAAATTATTGTGATTTTGTTTCTAAAGATTGAAGAGAATAGTAAATTAAATACAAAAATTTCAATTTGATTTGATAATATACTTTACCTGAAGAAAGCATGGTGCTCAGCACAACATTTCCATAAATGTTTACATGTCACTTTGTTGGGAGATTCAAAAGCATACCAGTGTTCATCATTCTGTAGAAAAAAAACAACAAAAAACATCAAATTTTAATAAAGGAATTTATTCAGAAAAACTTACAATATATGAAGCAAAAGCAATGATAGAATGAAAACAAATTTTATTAGGTTTGTTCAAAATTAAAGATAACAATCACTTAAATTCATGAATAAATTATTATTGATAAAATATTAATCTACTTTGAATGTAAAGAAAAAATTGGTTTTTCATGTACAGGGGATGGACAAAATAATAGAAAAACTTTGAAATTTCAAGCAAATTTATTTCAATATGGTGTTAAACTGCCTTTGGCAGTAATTACAGCTTGAATTCAACATGGGATTGACTCATATAAAGTTTGAATTGTTTCCAAAGGAATTTTTATCCATCCTTTAGCTAAAACAGTCTCCATTTCTTTTAATGATGATAGTGGATGATATCGACTCCTCATTTGCTTTTCTAATATGAACCATAAATGTTCAATGATGTTGAGATCTGGGGATTGGGGTGGCCAGATAAGATGTTCTACTTCACTAGAATGTTCCTTGTACCATTCAAATACTACTTAAGCAGTATGAATGGGTGCATCATCATCCTGAAAAATGGCGTTTCTCTCTAGAAACAGTTCCTGAATCATAGGATGAAGCTGATCACTTAAAATTCTTAAATAGTCCTGGCTGTTGATTTTAATAAACTTATATAAATAATATTTGTAAAAAACAACAATTTTATCAAAGAAATGAAGTATGACTAATATTAAATCAACAAACATAAAAATAGACAAGATTTTGACAGTTGAATCAAATTTTACAAATTATGCTATTATGATTGTAGGTGATTTCCATTATTTTGTCCACACCCTGTATGCCATTGGTTTTTAAACTCAGAAACAAACTAGTGTCTTATGTTACTGTGTAATTATTGAAGATAGGAGGTTATTTTCTGATAATGTTTGTTGACCCTCATATAATAAGGTATATTTTATTTGGGTCTATGATTAAAGGAAAATGCACAGAGTGTTGATAAACACAAAATAAATCTTTATATACACAATATAGAGAAGGATAAAGTAAAAGTTGAAGTTTCAAGAGTTCAAGTGTAAAAGTCCTGGCACATAAGAGGGATAGTGGAAGATTTTAGGAGGAAGTAAGATATATGTATACGGATGTGTAAAAATTTCAGATAGAGTGTATCTGAAAAAGAACAATATAAATAAAGACAAAGGATAAACTTAGCAGATGTTTAAGTCAGTCAGAAGACAAAATGCCTCTGCTAAGACAAATTTTCCTTTTGTCTTTATTTATGTATATGTATGTTTGTATTCAAAGGTAGTAGTCCCCGCTTGACCATGTAGTGAAGGAAGGGATGTTGTTTCCAATGTAGCAAGAGCAGGTTAACCATGTAATGTTACCAGCTACTGGTAATAAAGAAAATTAATTTATCGATTCTGATTTCAATTAATTTCTAAAATTTTTAATCTAATATTTATATCAGTCAGTTAAATGTAATACGTGGTACATGCTTGGATGATCATGTCTCAAAAGAGATATGACTGACTAGGCAGAAGATTTTCTCGCAGTAGGTTGTCATTACTTTTTGTAGTAGACTGGTTGCCAACCAAGGCTATAGAACCCAATTTGTCCTGCTATTTAACCCATAGCTGGAGGGAAAAGAGATGGATTAATACCTTTCCCAAGGCTATTTGTGTGTAAGTAGATGAAATGAATTCGACTGGAATTTGAATTTGGCTCCCTGATTTTCCATTTTGAACTGATATCCAAAAATAAAAACCCACTTTGAAAAATCTGTTTGCTTCTCATGGGCTCGCAGCCTCCCACTCTTTTATCCTGGTTGTGAAAGCTTTCTGATTGGTTGTTTGAACTATGATTTTTTTGCCTGGCAATTTTTATTATTCATCTATTTTTAAAGATGGTGAAATGTTGGCTATATATTTTTACTTATTGCTCTACCACTACATGGTGTCAATTTTTCAGCATTCATAAAATCTTGATAAATGAGGAAATCTTTACACTGGCTTTATTTAGTCAAGATTCATTTGTAAAAAAAAAAAAGAAGAAAAACAGAGAAAGAAACTCTTCATTTAATAAAATGTAAGTATAGCCAAGTTTAGGGTTCCTAGATTTGCGAGAATGACAAAGTTTTAAGACCTTTTATAACAAGAATAAATACTTATAAAGTGTGCAAACGTTTTCTTCATATGAATGTTAGGTAATTAGATTTATAAATATACATATATAAAAACAAAAGCTTTATTGCAATGAATAAATAAAAAAATGTTTTGTTGATCAAAGAAACTTACATTTCTATCTTTCACTTTTATTGAGAATATTCTATCTTTGAAGCGTACTTTTGTTATTCTTGGCCTGAAGTTAAAAAAAAATTAAATGCTACTTTAAGAAAAGGAAAAGAAATACAAATCAATGAATGTTTGAAATCAAAGAAAAAAGGGAAAATCAAATTCAATACAAATATATAGCTAAATAAAATATTCTAACTGAAATGAAATGAAATTGCTAGATATTGAATCAACAACTAGGAAAGCTAGTTCATTGTGTTGTGCTAGATAGTTTTTCTTGTTAAAATTTATCTTACACACTTTTTATTCTACTATTTGTCCATGTATTGAATATTGCTGTCATTCTGGTCTGGTGATTTTTCTATGTATTTAGAGATTTTTGACAAAATTCGAAAAGTATCTGTGATGTTATCAGTCCTGACCTGGCATCTGAATTTCAGTCACTTTTCAATCACTCTAATGTAGCTTTCCTGTGTTTTTTCTATAAATATTTTCATGATAATTGCTCTGATGAACTTTCTTCTTTGGTACTTTGAATTTATGAACTTAAGTGCAGCACTAGATTGGCAGTAAGGTCTCATCATTTTACAATTGAAATTGCTAGATGCAACTTAAGTTTTACGCTAACAGCTTCTTCTCTCACACTTCTCACTTGTGGAACTTTCTTCTGACTTCTTGCTTGCCTGTAAATATTGATTTTTCAAAAGTTTAAATGCAATATTTTGAATACTTGTTCTTTTATTGTCCTCTCTTTAACAATTTGTTTTTCTTATATTCTTTCACTCTCAGTAACCCCTTGCATTTTAGTGGCTTTATTACCTTGCTTGGAATGAAATGATTCAGAAAAAATTGGCACATGTCTCATTAACTGAATTCTGATTTTTGTAACTTTATTATTATTTTTTTTTTTTGGTGGGAGAATTTTAATTTTTAACTAAGTGTTATTTCACATGAACCAGTACCTAACAATATTTTTAAAAATTAAATTTAAACTAGTTTTACAACTAGATTTGTAAATCTTGTTCCCTAATATTGGTTGGCACTACCATAAACATTCTGTAAGAATTATAAATATTTTACATGGATAATACAACTTAATTTACATTCTTCATTTTTCAATAATGCAGAAATGTAAGACATATAAAACTGACTTAATTGTTTATTTACTAAAAAATGGAGAAGAGTTAAAAGCTGAAGGTTCTATTTTTTCATACCAACTAATCAGCAGTTGTGTGACAATTTTTATTGAGGAAATGAAAAAAGTTTTGATACATTTGCTTTTATTCATAAACATTTTTATCAACAGTAGAAGAATAACACTGGGGAAAAATTATATTTTGTTGTTCTTGAGAAAATAGGGAAAGAAATCAGAGTAATGCATTGTTTCCATCATGTAAACATTGACTTGAACAGAATTCTCTTGAAAAAGATCTGCAATAATTGGATCGATTTCATAACACTAATAATTTCCTTTTTGTTTTGTTTTTTAATGTGCTTCCTTTTTAATTTCTAGATTGTAGCACTTTTGCTGTAAGCCTACAACATTGTAGTTTCACTTTTTCAAAGAGACTTCAATAATAAAGTGTTTACATTTTCTTGATATGGTAAATTAGAAAAGGAGAACTGATAAAAATCAGTAGTTTTCAAAAACTATAGTTAAAAACATGTGCATGCTTCAAAATGTTGATATTACATTTCCAACTTAAAGAAATGAATTTGTACAACTAAAAACAAAATGTTCTGAACTAACTGATATTAATGCATGTGGCTTTTAGTTATAAGCATCCACTGTATACTTACCAGAAATAATTGCCAACTTTATTCTTATTTTTATGTAATACTATTCCTGTAGGTGTTATGCCAAGCATGTACTCCATATTGCCCTCGCCCTGCAGATAAAAAGAAGGTAAAATTTAATTTCAACTGCTTCTAATTCTGATCTTTAACTTTTTATGCAAAATAAAAAAATAAATTTCCTTATGCTGTAAAATCAACTTCTTTTACTCACAATTTACAAAAAACATTAGCGATGAATTAATTTAGGTCTTATGGATCTAACAGAAAATAGATTCAAAGTGGAATAAAGTGTTTAAGTAAGGTTCTTGAAGATTGTTTACCCTAATAAGTGAAAACTGGTAATGGTAAGGATTTTAGCTTTGGTAGAAATAATTGTGAAGTGTCAGTCAGTCAGTTAAGTACTAGCAGTATAGCCCGGCATTGCTCGGGTGTAATGAAAGCTTTAAAACTAATCCATGGCCCTGGAGCTCTGACTCTTTGGACATTGGCATGAAAGACTAAAAAGCAGTAGTTGTTTCCAGTTAAAGCGAAACCGTAGACTGAAAGAAAAATGAATGGATGTAAGTCAAATTTTGATTCCCTGGTATCAATATCAAATAAGTTTTTTTCGTCGTAAACTGAATTTTGAAGGCTAAATAAGTTCTCTGAGTAAATGTTATCATGGCTGAGACTAAGAACTACAATTATACCTACTTAGAGCCAAACCCAAAGCAAAAGCTAAAATAAAAAGTCCTGAAAAAAATACAGACATACAGGCAGATAAACAGACACACACACACAAACATCTTGCCTTTTTATATATATATATTATCAATTTTCTGCACTATTGTAAGAACTGCGACCTTGAAACTTCTGAATATAATTTCTTATGTCTTTGTCTATGAGTGTATCAAATTTGATTAAAATCGGACCACTCCTTCTATAACCCGATTTTTTCGATTATCGATTTTCGATATTTATCGGGGGGTACCTTGACACAAAACCTAGCCAAGAACACTTGCAAACGCTTATAGTACAACTGTGTAAATTTTCAAGAAAATCAGTTCAGCCATTTCGAAGTCTATAGGTAATGGACACACACACACACAGACACACACACAAAGTTCCATTTATAAATAAGTTTAGATAAGAAACATTATATTTTGTTTTCACCATTGACCTCTCAGTAGACATTTTGAGATTTTCAAAATTTTCAACTAAGTGTTAAATACAGGTTTTAAATGTTAACTCAACACTGACTAATAATGAAAACAAAACATGCAACTGTCTCTGTTAAAAGAAAAAAATTATCATTACAACAATATTTTCATAGTTTTATTTATTTTTAAATTTTTAAGTAATGTGCACAAAATGGCAAAATCGAAGCATCTAAGCATTGAGGTAAGGGCACAAATTGAAATTTTATTCAAAGAAGGCTATTTTCAAAGACAAATTGCCAAAAAGATGGATATTTCTAGGTATGGGATGCAATATTCATTAGAAAGGCAGTTAGAAACTGATATAAATGTTGTGAGAAAAAGAGCTGGAGCACCATAAGTGACAATTGCTTCTCAAGATAATAATTTGATTGTTCAGAGCAAAAGGAATAGACAAAAAACTGATCCAGAGCTTACAACTGAACTTAATTTCTCTCAATTGCAACTAATGTCACTCTTAACTGTGAAAAATTGACTTAGATCAGTGGGGCTCAGGTGGTGCATAGCAATCAAGAAACCCCTGTTACAGAAGGTAATAAGCAGAAAAGACTGTTATGAGTAAAAAAGAATAAGAACTCTTTCAATGAGTGACAAAATGCATTGCTGACAGCCTTTGGTAGTAAAAGAAGAGTGTATGTGAAAAGAAAGCCAGAAAATAAGACTGGATGATGTATGTGTGGTTTTACATTTCAAAAAGACAATGATCCAAAACATATTTCTAAATTATATGAAAATTACTTTGAAACCCCCCCCCCCAAAAAAAAAAAAAAAAAAAAAAAAAAAAAAAACAAGATTTTGAAAATTATGACCTGGTAGTTTCAATCTCCTAATCTTTCTCCTATTGAATTATTATGGGATAAATTAGATAGAAGAGATTGAAGAGAATACACAAAGAGTGAGGGTGAGCATTTTCATTGCTTGAAGAAAGCTTGAGGTGTGCCATCTAATTCTTTCTCAAAAGCTGTTGGAAAGAAAGCCAAGAATTTGTAAAACAGTGATTAAGACAGGTGGTGATTCTATTGATGGAAAGAAAATATGATGCCATTGTATGATACTGTTTTATATTTAAGTGGCTATTTTTTTGTCAAAATAAATGTAAATGCACTGTAGTTGGTAAAATTTTATCTTTTACTTTAAAATACAAAAATATCTTATTTTAAAGTGTTTTTAAAGAAATGCAGAGAGGCTTCAAGCTTTTGCCTGTAGTGTGTGTGCATATATATATATATATATATATATATATATATATATATATATATACACACACACACACATACTTTGTTGATGTGTGTGTGGTATGATGGAATGGATAGTGACTCAGAATTAGCTGAGTTTAAATTTTAGTTGAGTTCATTAGATTCTTGTTCACCCTTGGAAAAGATATGAACCCATCTCTTTTTCTCTCTTTAGGTATAGTTTAAGTTGGAGGGCAGAAAGCCAGGAGAAGGACAACTCAGAGTTCAAAACTTGAGGAGTCACGTTTAAAGTTAGTTTATCCATAATTTTGAATCCAATGTACAAAATCTTATTTAAAAATGCAACCCCCCCAAAAAAAACCCAAAAAACAAACTGACTTTGTCAGTTGAATTTCACAGAACATGTTTAGATGAATTCTTACTTCCAAAAATTTTATATATATATATTTTTTTATATATATATATTTTTACATCCCCTCCAAAGTCTTATTCAGTCTCTTTCTTTCCTTCTTTTTTATCTCTACAATTTCTGTTCCCTTTTGCCTTTTTTAGTTTAAACCTAACTAAATTTGACTTTACATGAAATAATTTAGTAGCATGCCCAATTTATTATTTGTAAATACTTTAGCAATACCTAAATATAATTCAAACTGAAAAACCGCCAGTTTATGAGTTTGTGTGTGTCTGTGAATACATGGATATTTTATTTGCGTAAATCATTATGCCTATTCTGTTACACTAATTTTTTCAATTATTTTTATTATTATTTTTTAATGTAAATGTAAACAAACTAGTTGTGTTCCTTACACTGAGGGTTTAATAATACCAGACCCTGAAATATAAATTTCTTTTTTTTTTTTATCTACCAAAAGACCATTGTTGTACCACAACAACTCATAACAAATGTTCAAAATGTCCTCTGTCTGCTTCTACACAAGCATGCATCTGTCAGATCATTGACTGGTAGACCTTTTCAAATACTCCCACTTGGTATTGAATGGTTTTGCAGAACCCCATTACATGTTGATAAAGTGTGTCTGCATTATTAATGTCAGCTGCATAAACTAATTGTTTTAGGTGGTCCCACAGAAAAAAATCCAAAGAATATGGAATATTTGGGGAATATGCAGGTCATGGATCTGGTCCTACCTATCCATCTTTCATTGTAGATATCAGTCAGTGCATTGTGATCAATGTAATTAAAATGTGCTGGAGCCCCATCATGCATGAACCACATGCCTCTTCATATTAACAGAGGTACATCCTTTAGCAGATCTGTAAGTTAGTTTGAAATAAAGTCCCTGTAGTCAGCTTCTATAAGATGTGCAGAGAGAACATATGGACCTAACAGACAGTCACCTACAATTTCATCCCACACATTAATTGTAAGCTATATATAGAGATATAAATTTCTGGAATGTGCAGGGTGTGATGGATGAATTGTTGCCTAAATTATGCAAAAATGAAAATAACACTGGCATCTCATTTTAACTGATATATTTATCAAAGTTACGAAAAGATATTGTGAAATATTAAAGAGTAAATTTATTCAATAAAATCGCCATTGGCTTCAATCATGGCCTCCAGATGACTTCAGAATTTCATACAACTCTTCTGTACAGCCTCCTTGATTAAATTAGTGAATACCACCATAATCCTTGCTTTCTGTTCATCTTTGGTGTTACAAGAAGTTTTGATTGGTCTCTCTCTCAATTTCACCCCACACATAATAATTAAGGGGGTTTCAGTCTGGGGAGTTAGGTGGCAAGATGTAAAGGGTTATGTGGTTGCAGAGATTGTCTGACTGTGTTCTCCTGCTTGTGTGGTATGGTACAGAGTCTTGTTGCCAGACTTAGTGTCTTCCAGCAGCCAATCCCTTAACCCAGGGTAGCACTACCACCTCAAGGAACCTAGACCTCTCTGTTGAGTTTAAGGCACTGTGGGAAGATGAAAGGTGGTAATATGTCACCATCACTAGTGATCACTCCAAACACCATGATGTTGACTGGATATATCATCCAACTTTTTCAGAATCCTCTGTCCTCAGCTTGACACCCAAACAGTCTGAGAAGTTTTATATAAGAGCTTCTGGTGTCAATGCTAAGCATATCGTTTCCAAATTTCTGGTGAAGTGAATTGCCTCATGGTGCTCTTTTTTTCACAAACAGTGCCCAACTGAACCTTCTATACTGTGCAGTCAACAAAATCAAATCAAACAACACACATACACAAAATTAAAAATATAAAATGGTGACAATTTACCCATCGCACCCTGTATGCATTATTTCCTGAATTTGTTTTTACATCTTTATCTGTCAACTTTGATAAGGATTTAAAAAAAATACCTTTCATAATATATTACTATTGCTTTTCATTGTTTAGTTGCACAATGAAGTCATTTCTCTGTTTGAAGTGTACAGCCAAATCCTTCTGAAAATACTGGTTCTTGCTTGATCACTACAGTTAAGCAATATTGAGCTTGGTCAGTACTTATAAAGGTGGTTGCTTGGGGACAATGTTGAGAATTCAAGAGTCAAAATATTGCAATGTTTCTATAAAAAGTTTCTATACAAAGTGACCAACAATTTTTAAAATTCAATAAAAATAGAAACACTATATAAAAAGAGCATTTAAGACCATTTTAATAATGAAAAGAAATTTGTTAATGAAAACTAAATCAAGATATAGGTTTTTAATTTGCTTTATAAAAAATCAGAATCATCTGTACCTTGACCGGGTGGAGATCCACTCCATACATTTCCAGCCACTTGGCCTTGTCTAGGAACCGGTACTCAGCAACAGCAGGGACTTGACCACTGAAAAAGAAAGTAAATTTTAAATATATGTTATTAAAGTTACATAATAAAATTTTAGAAAATGAGTAAATAAAATTGAAAAGCCTTATTATGAAAACTGTGTTTAATAAAAGAGTATTTACTAAACAGATTTTTAAAAAAATGCCAACCCAATGTTCATTTTCTCTCATGAAATTCTCTGAGGTTAATTGTAAATATTTTTTTCTTATGGCCAGCCTGAAATGTTTCTATTTTCCAAATTATGTCTAATGAAAGACTTCAAAATTCATAAATCATTACTCATTTTATTTAAAATTTATTTATATTAACTGATTTTTTTCCATCATGAACTTTTTTCATGTCTCTTCCTTCAAATAAGCATTCAAGTTGTCTAATTATTTTATTTTAGGAGGTGCGTTGTGGTGCAGCTTGGAACGAGAAATTGGAGAGCAGAGTCTAAATTCCAGTTGAATTTGTTGCATTCACTTATGAGCAAATACCCTTGGGAAAGGTATTAATCTTTCACTTCCTTCCCCAGCTATTGGTTAAATAGCAGGACAAATTGGGTTCTATAGCCTTGCTTGGCAACGAGTCTATCACAGAAAGTAACAGAAACCTATTGCGGGAAGATTTTATGCATATTTAGTCATGTCTCTTTCAAGACATGATTGCCCAAGCATATATTACGTATGGCACTTAAATGATTGAATTATTTTAAACCTCAATAATAAGTCCAAAACAAAATTTTTATAGCTTGAGTTGAAATTTATTTACATATTTTTTCGATAGTATAAATGACCTAATGGATAGCTTAGAACATTTCTGGATCTTTGATTTTATGCTTGATCAATCTGGGCCACTTGTAAAAGATACCAGCAATCATAATTCGTCATTGGTTCCTTTGATTCTAAGGGATTACATTTAGTTTAACCATTACCTTATTCCTGAGTAGTACTTTGCTATTAACTTTAAACAGAGGATTAAGGGATCCAATCTAATCTGGTTTTGATATCCAACATTTTATTTTCTTATATGTACTTTCTAGTAAATAATCCTCACACAAAATGATGAATTTTTAAATTACACTGCATGCAGTTCAGTGCCCTAAACTACTGATAGATATGTTTGCATAAGTTAGATGTAATAACATGAGAAATTCAAGTAAGTGTTATTAAACATTAATTCAAGTAAGTGTATTAAAACAGAATAATCTGTTTATAGAAACAGAAAGAAGTTAAAAAAATTGTAAATATAAGTTGCAAAATATTACAGAACATCAGAAGCATTAGATAAACAAGAAAACATGGATAACTATTTAAGGGTTTTATACGCATCCTTTTTTAGAGACTGAATAAATTAACACAAGCAAACAGAACATAATTCTGCAATTATTTTTAACAGTAATTGCAGTTAGAACATTAGCATTGGATTGAGTTGATTGAAAACCATACTGCTTGTCACTCAAGAGGTTGCTCCTATTTAGGTGATCAACAGCCTTCTTGTTGGTTATAGCCTCCAAAAAATTGCTAATGACTCTGAGGAGACTGATGAGTCTATACTGAGAGAGGATGGGCACTCATAAGTGTTCTTGAAAACTAGGCTTACACTTCACACCTTTCACAGAATTGAGAAGGATTTCTCCTACAAGCAATGGTTAAATAATTTCACTAAAATTGGGGATAATTTCAGATTGATATTTTTAAGAACAACCACTGGGATTTTGTCTGGGCCAGTGAGTTTCTTAGGGACAAGACTTTTGATAAGTCTTGAAACTTTCTGGGCTGTAATAAAAATACCACTAAGATTGTGCTCAGTAAGATGGGGGAAGCCAAGAAGAAGTTGTCTTATGTCATTTAACATTGAATTAGGAGTAAATATTGAGGAAAATATCTTATCTGGTGAGGTAAAGATGACCTCAGGGTCATTTATAATAGTGGGCATAGAAGCTTTGCCTCTATTCAAAATTTGGTTGGGGATCTGCCATAACTCTCAGGATAAACAAAAACGTTTTAAAATAGTATTTACCAGAAGTAGTTCATCAAAAAGATTTGAACTTTTATTAATTTAGAACAATATAAATCTTTCTGCTATACCTCAATTTTTTTAATCTTAAAACATCCTAATCATTTGCAACTGACACTTTGTGCTTGGGTTTTACTTTATACATTTTTGATAATGTGTATAATAAATAAATAAGCACTGAATTTAGATTCAAATTTTACTTACTGCATATATAAGGTATATTGAAAAGACAAATTACAATGTAAATATGATTACATAATGCAAACAATATATATGCAAGTCAAAACTAGGCAAAATAACAGTAATACATTGAAAAAGTTCTCAAAGTAAGAATGGTATTCATATGTAAAAGGGATTCAGTCAAGTGATTGTAGAGGTTATGGCAGCAAAACAAGAAAGAACAAAAATATGGTGGATGAAATTGAGGTCATACATTTTTATTGGTTAGGAAGAAATCCCAGCATGCATCTGTGGGATTTGTGTATAAATTTGGGGAGGGGATGTTTTTTACATTTTCATTTTTTTTATAAAGTTTATGGAATAGAATTATAAATAAAGTTGCATTTTATCAGTATTGCATAATCCTTGAATTTATGTTAATAATGTTAAACTTACGCAAGTCTCCGATGCAACACAGCAATTGCTTGTTCATGTTCAATAGTTTGGTGCTGTATAAATCTAAACTCAGACACATAACCTTCTGTATGTAGCTTTGGATTATAATCACCAAGTTCAGCTGGAATAAAAAAAGTAGTAAAAGAGTTGAATATCTTAATACAAAAACAAATGTAATTCAAGATAATATGGTGGAGTCAATACTTTCTTTGTTTAGGTCATGTGGCTTACATTCTGAAGAACGAGAATTCAATGCTCACAAATTTGACATCCTGTTTTGAAGTAAAATCCATAATGTTGACTTTGTTATGAGGAAGTTATTTATTGTGCTTCCTCTATTTGTTGTCATCTCCAGGGAAAATGAATTTAAGGCATTGCTTTTGGACTATCCCCTTATTCTAATTTCTTACAACTGCTTTTAACATTATTTCCATATTGCATGCGTTTTAATTATCAATTTATACCTCCCTATGTATCATTTCAATTATCAGTTTATACCTCCCTATTTTTTCATAAAGGTGGGTTTTTCACTTCAAAAACAATAAAAGAAAACAAGGCATTAGTTTACAAATGAATCCTTTTATCTATTCCACTGAAAATGAATTTAATTTTTTTCAATCTGTAGACAATGATACTGATTTCTTTCTTTTCTTTTAAATAACTAATTTACAATAGAAATTTGTAAATCAAGAAAATAGACTATTCTTATGACTTCAAATGTTATTAAACAAACAATATGGACATTTTTTATTATGTATATCGTATGGATCAGTTATAACAAATTTAGTTAAAAAAGATAAGGAAACTGAACATAGAATAGGCTGTTCAAAGGATAGTTTCAGTCAATATTACAAGTTATTGCAAAGTCCAAGACTTAAAAACTTGAGTCATCTTCTTAAATAGCCTCATCAGATTGAGACTTCCATTCAGAAATATCTCATTCAGAAATATCTAAACCGTCAGCTGTATCCAACTGCTTTCTCAGATCAAAGATTCAAATAGATTTGAGTAAATGAAGCCTGTAGGTCTTTGGAAGCATTGTCCTTCTTCAAATCTTATGGACTGGTGATACATAATCATAAATAAAGTACTTTATGAAAAAGCAGAAATTACATCAGCCAAAGACTTTCAACAGCAGCAACAATAAAAAGGAATAGCATATGTAACTTGAAGAAAAAATAATGACAAAATGTTGACATTCCATGCTACTTTAAAGAAAATATTTTTAAATCTGTTTTTTTACGACTTATCAACCTCTTTCAAGGTTATTTAAAGCCAAAACATATTTTTAGATTTAATAATTCTTTTTCTTCAAGTGAATATTAGATTAAACTTGAGGAGAAGAAGCATATTTATACCACTTCCCAGGGTATTTGCATATAAGTGAATGTAATGAAACCAACTGGAATTTGAACTTGGCACTGATTAACAACTCTGATTACTTATTACACCACCTGCACATTTAAGTTTATAGCACCTGGCATCTCCAAGCGGTCAGCTATCTAGGTAAATATCAGACTTAATGTTGCTTAACTTTGTTAATTAGACAAGAAGCTGTGTTTCAACATGATGGCTGTAAGCTCAAAGAAAAGGTTAGTAAGGAAACCCCTATCAATACTGGAAAGAGAAATAACTTGAGAAACCTATTGTCCTGAAAAATTGTTTTAATAGAAATATTTTGTAAATTTCAACTGAATTTAGTAGTGGCTGCTTGGTTAATGAATGCTGAATATTAGCATGACCATTCACAACTTTGATGTGCTGTGTTCATTTAGGACATGGACAATAATAGCTCTCCTACTTGTTATCCATTGTATCTCTTAATATTTATCTCTTTGGGTAGGCTGTTCAGTTTTTTTTTCTGCTCCTCTTGCTGTCACTATATCCTGCGAGTTTCAAATTCTCCAGGCCTTTTTTCCTCATTATTTGTTCCAGAAATTTCAACTGTTTCCTTAAGACTTCCTCATTACTCTTATGTAGTATAAAAAAAAGATGAATGATGGTGAGGAGGGGCAAAAGGTGCAGTGTGATGCTTGCTTGCCGGCAGGCTAGTTGTTTTTCTTTCTTTCTTTCTTTGGTTGCATCAAGGAAATGGATTTCATCTTTCCCTTTCTTACACAGGGCAGTTGTGAAACAGACACCAACTAAGTTGCAACTTCGACACACACAATCCACCAGAAAAAAAAAAATCCACCCTCCCAACAGCACTGGCATCCGCTTTTTATGCCATTCCAAGACCAAAATTTGCACATGTGCAAATATCATCTAGTTTTGGACGAGATAGGCATGCATAAATTGGGTCTTCAATAGCGGCCATCTTTCTTTTTTGTTATTATTTTGCAGGCAAGACATGTTCACACTCGTTTTGAATTCCGAGGTAAGTCATGTGTTTCGTTACAATCCAGCATCCTTCTGTAGAATCATATTTTTTTGTTGTCTCAAGTTTTTTCTTAATTTATGTGGAAATTGTCCAACATTCACTGGCATATAGAAAGATTTATATTATATAGCAGTTCAGCACTCTTTTCTTTGTTTCTAAAGAAAATTTCCTGTTTCTTATTACTTTGTTTATTGGTTGTTTTCTATAACTTATCAAAATTTTACATAAAATATTTTTAGATTGTAAGAAGTATTTTTTTGATATAAGGGTTTAGTGATGCAAATTAACCCATATCTGGGGGAGAAGGGGTGTATTCATACCTTTCTCATTGGTATTTGGACATAAGTGAATATAACAAACCCAATGGGAATTGGAACTCAGCTCTCTAATTGACAATTCCAAGCCATTATCCATTACACCACCTGCACACCCAAGCTTGCAGCACATGGTTTTTCCAAGTGGTCACCTATCAATATGCTGGCCAGGCTCAACACTACTTAAATTTGGTTATCATACAGGAACCAGTGTTTCAATATGATGTGGCCATAAGTTTATTGTTACTCTGTTTAGCTTATTTCAGGGCACTTTTATAATTGTTACACTGGAATATTAGCTTATGGAGGGATGACATGCTGTTTAGGTTCTCATAATGTAATTTGGTCATATTTTCTCAGTTGACTATAAATTGATTTGGAAGTTTACTTTTATTGGTGCTAGTAACATTAAGAAAATTGCCATATTCATAGAGCTTGTTGCATTTAGGAGGCTAGTGATGGGATATGCTATTCTCATTACATTTAATATATATACAACTAATCTTAAGACAATAGTGAAGACAAGCTTTGTTGTGACTTTGAGTAAAGAGCATAGTAGATTTGCACAGAGATAACATTTTCTGGTTAACAAATAAACATTTTTTTAGATGGTTTCCCTCTCTCTCAAGAAAAACTAAGGAAAAAAGAATCCTGTAATGAATTAGGGCAGAAAAAAATATTTCAGTTGGTTCCTTTGTACTCAAAATAAATGAGAAAAACAACTATTCTTCTGATTAGTTTCACCATGTGTAACTTTAAGTATAATGAAAAGTATATCATATAAAAGATGAAGTTGTATTCTGCACATTACTCCTGCCATATGAATCAGGACAGGTGAACAAAATGGTAAATAGGATAAGGAGAGAGGAACAGTATAAGCCAAATCTGAAAGGAGTCATTCAAACATGAAATTAGAGCCTTGTTAAATTTAAGATGTTTATCATCTTAATATAGAAGTGGTCAAGTAACACACCAGCAGGTGGAATCTGAAATGGGATGCCTATATATATATATATATATATATATATATATATATATATACACACACACATAATTATTAGGCATGACAAAGTTTGAAGTTCTTCACTGATGTTGGTCAACATCTGGAACTAAATATTCTAGACAGTACTTAAATCACATTAAAGATAAGATATACAAACATACTCTTTATGGAAATAGGAAACCTACTCAGTAAAATCAAATTAAAAGGGAAATGTGTAACTAAATGTGTAGACTTATAGAAGGAGTGATATACAGATTTAAAAGATCCTAAATTGTTGGATCTTTAATTGTAGAAATGGGCAAAAGAAAGAAAGATAAATACAGTAACTAATGCAAATATCCAGTAAATACTTCAGTATAATAAAAAATGCTACTGTACACATCTGTGTATATAAAATCCAGTGTCTGTTGCTTTTAATAAATAAAATATATCACAATGTTTTTATTCTTATCTACGAACCTAGGCTACATACATCTTTCATATTTTATATAAATAAGCTCAAAATATATCTGCACAAAATGGTATAATTAGTATATTGTTGATATTAAAATCATCATAAATTGTAGCAACGAACAAACATTTTTATAAAAATTTTAAAACATTGCAATCATTTAAATAATTTTGAATTTTTATCTTGATTAAAATTGTAATTTTTTCCGTGGAAAATTGTCTTATAGTACAATAGCCTCGTGGATTAAATCATTGGTTAATGAATTTAGTAGACTAGTAATCTTGAGTTCAAACCTTGGGTCAGGCAGTATTTACTTGAACTCAGTGGAAACAATAATTTATCAGTATTAAAAATAAAAACTAAATGAGATATACCTAAACATAGCAGTAGCATGAGATATAACAGGCAACAGTGTAAGGAATAATAATTATCAAATCTCTATTCCCAACATTAAAACCCTGTCATATAACAGGCAACACAGTAGTGAATAATAAACATAAATAATGCATACATCTATTTCATGCATACATAATTGATAGAATATAAAATAGTTTAAGCATATAGTTACAGTTATCTGAATATGCATGTATCTCAAAGATAAAATAATGTTTAAAAATTCAGATGCTAATTTCAACAGTTGTAATTTAATAGTCATATTTCTTGAAAAATATTCACTTTTGAAATATCAGAGCCAAGGAAATGGTAATCCCAAAAGAATACATTACAAGAATTTATATTTCTTAAAGAATATTTTGAAATAACCGTGACAGCATATTTGCTGGGGATAAATCACCTTCAAATTGAAACATTTTCATTCAAATCATTGATGACTGGAGGAAAGACCTTTTAGCATAGTTAATGATTGACAAACCTGAAAACTTTTAAATTATTTCCAATAACTTTCTTTTGTAATAAAAAAAAACTTACAGTTCAAGTTATGTGATGTGCAGGCCTGTGGACATACATATGACTTTGGGCCTGAAGTTGGATGTGTAGATATAATTGAGGGTATGGAATATTGCTTGTTAGGGTAGGAGCAGACACATTTCAGTGTCTCTATCAAGCTTTTCTTGAAATGCTACATATGCATATAAACTTGAAAGCTCTTTGCTATCATGAAGTTCAAATTATATCACTTAGACCTGTTAGTAATGGTGAGCTAGAGTTCACAGCATTTCTTTGTGCCTCTTCCTTTGGTGACTCTGGGTAAGACAGTTTTTTTCAGTTCTTTATAGAACATCTACTATAGCATCCTGGATTCATCTGTAAGGATCACACAGCTAGCTTATCTGAGCTGAGCTTTTAGAATCATGGCTTCAATGCATATGAAGTTAACTCTCTCTAGGAATATCAGTTTGGTGATATGATCCTGCCAGAGCTACAATAAGCCACAAAGAGTAACTGTTTGACATTTCTGCAATATGATGTCCATGTTTTATAGTTGTAAAAATGTAATAAGAGTACAATAACATTGAAGATTTCTAGTCTAGTTAAGAGGTGAATGCCTATGTGCTGCAGAAATTTGAGATGAACACTTCTTAGCATTTGCTTTGCTTTCTATATCATTAACATCATTTTCACTGCTGGAATGGTACATGCCACATGCTTGAAGCCGCTACCACTTAATAGTTGTGCGTCATTGAAAGTAATGCATAGCTGTGGTGGAGATACAGTAAAGCACAATTTGCACAAGGTAATTTTTTTGGTTCACAGTGTTTGTAGATTTTGCAATACAATGTCAATCAAGGAGTAACCTCTTCAAACTATTTGATATAGATGCTCAAATTTAGGTCTTTGACAGCATGTCATAGCACTTGATTAAATAAAAAATTGATTAGCCCTGGTGCAATGACACAATCCTGTTTAACTCTCCTAGAGATGTCAGACTTCTCATTAAGTTCCTCACTTGAGAACATATTTGGACATTTTATGTTCTGTTCTAGGCATTTTTTTCTGTATTTGTCTCATACTCACAGTACTCCATCCAGGCCATAAGCTATATTAGAGTTGGGATTAGTCTGTTAAAAATGGACCAGAATACTGATTAGGATGTTATAGAATGCTTTTAGTGACTACTGGCTTTATACAGTTCATGGCAATGCTATTCTTGATTGATGCTCTGCCATGTATGCTTGATAGCTGTTCTAACCTCAGCCTCAGTTAGGTCATTCTGGTGTTAAGGATTTGATCAAGTGTTAGCAGTTCATGAACTGGCTGATGTGCTCTTTCTATCTGCTATTCATACTTTGTGTTTTTGGTAAGCAAGGATTCTTCTACAGAAAGCAGAAGAGCTGTGCTTGACTTTGAAATAATAAAAGAGAGACTTTATAGTTTTGAAGAACTGCTTGGTATTATTTGTGTGTGTGTATGATTCTGTATCTCATCTCCTTTTTGATCTGTCATTAATTGTACACTACATGAATTTCCTTATGAGCCTGGTTGGAAATGAATCTTACCTTGCAGGTGGGCCATCATATAATAAACTCATTTTGTTAAGAACCTTCAATGAATCAAAACCAAAATAATTGGAATGAAAAACTTAGCAGACTCAGTATCATGAAGAACAATGGCCTTCCTTAGCAAATTTGTCATCATGAACAATTTTCAGAATGACCCCAAAATATAAGACAATACAGATGTATAACAAATAGCATTTTATTGACTATGTGATTGCCCACCAGCATAAAACATAAAACGTTTGCATCACAAGAGCCATGGGAAAAGCAAAATTTTACACAGACTAGATTCTTCCACACTACATTCAAGCTGGCCAGTGATCATCTTCACAAAAAATACTCAAAAGCTGTATGGCTATCTTTCAGCACCTCCAAACTTCAGCACTAACAATGTCTGCGTAAATTTCAGACTATGATGAAGAAGACACTGTCAGTAAACTGACCATAAACAGGAAATCCAACTCAGAAATGGAATCACTTCAAACATGCTATAACAGTAATGGCAAAATGAACCTCAGGCTGTAGGAAACAGACTCACCATGACTGGTTTGATGATAATAGCACCATCATCAATAACTGACTGAACCAAGAAAAACAAGACATTCAGTCAGGGTGGAAATTTTATTATTATTAAAAAAAACATTTTACGATAAAGAATTTGAAAAATAATTAACCCTTATCAAATGAAAATGTTTTGTGCATATATATATATATATATATATATATATATATATATATATATATATATATATATATATATAATTACTTTGTGGTAGACTTTAAAAACACTAGCTAATCACTTATTTATGCATTGTGCTTCAACATTGAATTGAACACTCTTGACTACTGGTGTTTGTTTACATTGTATGCAATATGCAAAATATGCCTTCCTCCACCATGTGCCAATAGCTTAGAGTTAGAATCTCCAACTGATGTCAAATTAGTTAAGTTTCAATCCTGGCTAGAAGCAAATGGATGTCTAACCCAAATGATGAGCTGTGATACAGCAAAACAAGACTGTCTATGGATGACTATAACTTTTAAATTTAAATTTTAAATTTTTCTATAATTTTTTAAAATTTTAATTTTTTAATTTTTAATTTAAAATTTTTCTTTTTATTATTTCTTTATGTATATGTGTATGTTTGTGTGTGGATGTGCATATTTGTATATATATGTATATATATGTATATATGTATTTATGTATGTGGGCTATATGTAATTTTGGAAAAAAATTTTTTTGCTATTTAAATGCTCCTTTTCATAATATTCATTAATTTGTTATATTTTTATATGTATGTGTGTGAGTGCATATGGAATATGTATATATATGTGTGTGTGTGTGTGTGTGTGTGTGTGTGTGTGTGTGTGTGTCTGTATATGTGTGCATGTATGTGTACACATGTATATTGTGTGTATAGAAATTTTTTGTATATAGGTGTGTACACACATATATAGATATGTGTGTATGCGCATGTATATGTATATAAGTGTGTATGAAATTGAATGTATGTGTGTGTATGTGTATGTATATATGTATTCTTAATCGTAGAATTGTGTGTGTATATGTATGTATGTATGTGTGTACTTATATAGGTATGTATAATTGTAAATGAATTTTTTTTTTTTTTACCTAGTGTTGTCTTTATTTAGTTTAATTCAAATGAACTAATTTTTTAAAAAAATAATTTTATTTTAAATCCTATATCTTTTTATTCCCTTTTATAAATAATTATGCCTTTTTAAGTAAAGGCCTTTTTCTAATACTTCAACGTTTTTGGGAATTTAGGTTTTCGAATTTGTCCAGCGTCTGTAATATTTAAAAAAAATTTTTTTCTTTCTTTTTTCTTTTTCCCTTCCCTTCCTTCTTTTATCTCTCTTACCACCTTTTTTCCGTGTTGCTTAAACTTACGTAGATTTAACACGGCTGTCTGTTAATTTTTAGTTACAATTCTCTTTCTTTGTTTTGCGAACCCAGACGATGTCAATTTTTCCTTTTCTTATTTATTTGATTTTATTTTATCTTTTTCTTTTCCTTTATTTTTCCTTTTTATTTTTATTTTTATTTTTATTTTCTTTTTTAATTTCTTTGTAATCTATTTAAAAAGGAAAAGTAGACTAATTTTTCTCCAGTTTCTGAAAGGATTTTTCTGTTGCTGAGGTGATGTGTTATCCCCCGTGGGGATCTTCATATTGAAATGGCCATTCAGCATCTTTGAATTAATCCTTTTTTAATATATATTTGCTCTGTAATATTTTATTACATGGAGCTCTCTTCCTGTATCATTTTTTAATATTAAAATAAAATTTTTAATATTAATTAGGATCGGGTTTTTGGAATTTACCTTCCTGCTTTTTCCCCTTGGATTGAAGTATCTAAATTAAAATATATATATATATATATATATATATATATATATACACACACACACACAGAACATTTTCAGTATACAATTAAAATTATTAAAAATAAGGCCACAATGGCTGAAATGTTAATAACAGCAACAACAAGAACAACAAAAAAGAGGACAATAGCCTGCCTGTAAATAATATAAGGAATGATGATTCATCATCCCAGAAATTTACACACTAATTAATAATATTTTGAATTATTTGAAATAGTGTTTGTTTAAGCAATAAAACTTTCAAAAGTACAGAATAATATTGCAAAGACACCTTTCTTGTTATAAATCTCAATGTCACAAATAAATCTCATAATTATTTTTATGATTACTACTGCAGTCAACTTAATTTTTTGATGATTATTTTTAATCATATAGAATAATGTTTTAGAATAGATTCTTTATTATTCTGACAGATTTTATCACTTTAAACATTATTTTTAGTGCATACTCATATCTGAGTAGACAGCCCATTTATTTATTAAACAGTATATTTATTTATCTTTGTCTACCAGTCTGAATGTTTGAGAAATCTTATTAAAGAAAAATTTGAACTTTCAGGCAGGAATTGAACTTGTGTCTCTCAAGGCAGAGGAAGCTACTTTTTAGCCTGATACCCAATTTCGTGAACATTCAGATGATAATAAATAAATATACCTTTTAATAAATAAACGAAGCATATACTCAAATATGAGAATTCACGAAAAGTCAGATTAATAAAAAATCCATTCTAAACATTTCTCTGTTTACATCTGAATACAAAACTGTACAGATATAAAAAAACTTTATATATATATATATATATATATATATATATATATAGTTAACAATATTAACAATATGAAACTCTGAGTAATGCTATAAATGTAGGATGATATGTATAGTTCTTAATATATACTTAATAGCTATGTTAAATTATATTAGGCACTGTTTTATTAACACTAGAAAAATATTTATATAAGTGCATGTATTTGTGTGTGTGTGTGTGTGTATATATATATATATATATATGGTGTATGGTTAGGTTTTCTTGAGGGCTATCATAATGCATTTAGTAAAATAAAGGAAGGTAAAGAAGTTGTTGGATATTACCTACACTCCCGATCAAAAATTTAAGACCACTTAAAAATCTTTAAAAAGAAATTTTTTTTTACAGATAGATTTTAAACTCCTCCCACTTAAGGTTACCAATACTACAATCTAAAAGGTTATGAAAACAAAAAGCTACATTCCAAACATTTTATTTAGAAATTTACATTTTTATAAAATGAGGCGATTTACACATGATCAAAATTATAAGACCAGAGACAAAAATTCTACGAAATTGTTCAAAAAGTGTATGAAAATATTTAACAACCAAATTTAATAATGAAGTCTACCTCCACTGCTTTTGATGACTTCAAAAATTCTGTCAGGCATGCTAGAAATCAGCGTTTCCATTAAGGTGCAGGGGATGTTGCTCCAGTTTCTGAAGATGGCTTCACAAAGTTCATTTTTTGTTGAATATTGTTTGTCATTTTGATAAACATCTCTTGTCATCCATCCCTAAACATTTTCAATTGGGTTCAAGTCCGGTGAGCATGCAGGATGTCCCAAGAGATGGACCCCATTTTCTTGTAGAAAGGTCAAGGTCCGTCTTGCAGCATGAATTACAGCATTATCCTGTTGGAATAACCATCCATCCCCACACAAACGATGGCCCTCCATCATCAAAGATGCTTTTTGTAGCATGTTAACACAACCAGCCGCTCTCTGACGACCCTGCATCACCTGGAGCTCCATCATCCCTCTGTAAGAAAAGGCACCTCATACCATTAGGGACTCTCCACCACTATGACGTGCGGAGAAAATTTCAGGAGGCATGTTTTTGTTATACCAATATCATTGGAAGCCATCAGGACCATCGAGATTGAATTTTTTCTCATCAGAAAACAGGACTTTCTTCCACTTCTCAACGTCCCATGTTTGGTATTCACAACCAAACTTTAAGCGGTCCAACTTGTGACGTGGAAGCAGCCGAGGAATTTGTTTACGCTTTTTATTTACCATGCCTTTTTGTCTTAAGTGTCATCTGATGGTTACGGGACTGCAATCAGCATCTGTGACTGCTTTAATTTGACTAGAAGAAAGTCCCCCGTCTTTCATAACAACCCGTCTTATTCTCCTACTCAATGTAGGAGAAATTTTGTGGGGGCCTACCATAGGATTTTGCTTTTCCATAATTCTCACTGTTCTTTAGAAAGTTGCAAATCACAGTTTTACTGTGATTTACCTTAGCTGCGATCGCCTGCTGTGACAAATCTTGCTTATGGAATTTGAGAATTCGAGAACGCTCGACTTTGATAAGTTTGCTTGCTTTAGGCATGGTAACACCTTTACGCAGTGATTGCTAATCTCTAACTGAACTAAAAACATTGGAATTGCCATAGATCTAACAATTTATACCCCTGGTCTTATAATTTTGATCATGCGTAAATTGCCTCATTTTTATAAAAATGTAAATTTCTAAATAAAATGTTTGGAATGTAGCTTTTTGTTTCTATAACCTTTTAGATTGTAGTATTGGTAACCTTAAGTGGGAGGAGTTTAAAATCTATCCATTAAAAAAAAAATTTCTTTTTAAAGATTTTTAAGTGGTCTTAAATTTTTGATCAGGAGTGTATTTATTAGACATTAATATTTTGAGATCAAAATCTCATCTTCAGAATGGTAGGAGAATTTGTGCTTGAGTTCATGCCTTTCAATGAATGGTCATTCTTGACTGCTGTTGCTGTCATTAATTGTAATGAGGTTGTGTGTGTGTGTAAGTGTGTTAGAACATGTATATGTGTGTGTGTGTGTGTGTTTATTGTCTATATATATATATGTGTGATTGATAGTTGTGGCCTTTATATATATATATATATATATATATATATATATATTTATTTATTTTATTTTTACTGTAATTTATAATATTAGATCTAATGAATTTACATCTTTATATTATTTTTTAAATATCCTTTATTTTACATCATATGAATATTTGTTTGTGTATGGGATCTCATTATTTCTTTAAAAAAAATGCCAAAAGATTTGAGCCACAACATTGTAACTTATGTCAATATCTGTCTGAAATCCATTTCTGCTCCAGATTTAAAACTTCTCTCTTTCATTGGCTCTTCTTTACATTTTCTCATTTATTTTTCTTTTCACTTTCTGTTCTGTATCTTTCTTTTTCCTCTTTCTTTTCCTTTTCTTGATTTCTCATTTTATTTTCTTCTCTTTTCTTTCATCTTTTTTTAAAAATATCTTTTTACCTCTTAGGGAGAAATTTTTTCCAAAAATAAAAGGATGTGTTGTTTTTATATAATCCAAAAATTTTAAAAATAAAAACGTCTGCTATTATCATTGTTAACTACCTGATGAGACACTGTTCTTTCAATGTCACAATTTTGTAATAGTTTGTAGTTTTTCACATTCTTATATATATATATATATATATATATATATATATATATATATATATTCTTAAACAAGCTTTTAAGTCATTTTATTAATGAAAAAAAATCTACAAATAAAAAAGTCATTAAATTTTAATACTTTTGAAATTATTAAAAGAATACATCTGATGAGAAAAAGTGTTGAGTACTTGTCAAAGAAAAACTTCAACTTCAATATTTAACAAGTTTTGTAAATTACTTAAATGATACATTCATTAAGAATGTTTAATTGAGAACTAGCTATTTAAGGAAATTTAGTAAAACTATAAAGAAATTTTAAGCAGATTTTTAGATTGTGTTGGTATTTGTTAATTGACAGAAAATATTTATTTTTGGAAATAAGTAATAACAGGCATTTTAGACAAATGCTTTTGTTCCTTTCTGTTTTTCTCCAAAGTATCACTCATATTTCTAAAGAATATGTTTCTACAACAAGAACATACCAGAATAAAAGGAATGCAAAAGAGATTTGAAAAGAGGTGTTGTATTTCTCTCCCATATTACATTTGGATGCTGTTAACTCGTCTCAGTAAAGAAGTTGAATATGTCAACACTTTTTAGTGAGGAAAAAAAACAGAAAGAATATTTTGAGAAACAAATCACAAAGATGTTGATTAAAAATAAGAATAAGCAGACACTCACATTGTAGAATATAAGCAGCCAGCTCAATAATTTCTTCAAAGGTGACTGGTAATCGTCCATCATAGATGTCTTTTTTTACTTGTAGAAAAAAATAATATCTAGAGAAAAGAAATGACAAGTATTTGCAATGCTTAATTTTGATTAAAGCAAACCATTAAATTTTAATTAAAGCAAACCATTAACTATATGATACTTGATATAATTAACAATATCACATATTTAAATTTAAAAATATATTAAAAGGAACCGAAGTACAAATAAATATCAAATTTGCATGAATGAAATAATAAAAACTCAAAACTCAATAAATCAAAAAAAGTAAATTTATATAAAATATGGAAGAACTGAAAGTAATTAGATTAATAATGTTTTATTATACACAGTGAACAACACATTTAATAAAAATTATTGGTTATCAACTGACTATTACAATTAAAATTCAGTTACAATGATGACAAAAAAATTCACTGGAAACCATTTCTTTTTAAATCTTTTAATGAATTAATGATGATGAAATTTTATTTTATATTTTTCTTGCAAAGACATCAAATACAGAAGTAGTACTTTTTTCTAAGAATTCCATTTTCTCTTTAAGTTCTGTTCAAAAAATAAAATTTAAATTATCTTAAAATATTTTTCAAGCAATCTTCATTTTTAGTTTTAGTTTCCTTAAAACAATAAAATTCAAAATATCAGATATAAAATAAAATTTATTTGTCTAAGGAATGTAAAATCAGTTTTGTAAAATAATACTGTGCATTTTCACAAAACAATAATTAGTAAATTAAAAAAAAATAATCTCTAACTTATTTTACAATTGTCTCCATATGAAAACATCTAAACAGTTTCATGTGAATACAAAGTATTGTTTATTTTGGTAAAAATGTTTGCAAATCCTAAATTGTTCTTTATTCTTTAATTGGGTCCATATGATACCCAATGAAACCCGTCTGTTGTTCTGATTTAAAATTATAAAGAACAGAAGTATATTTGATAAAAAAGATTATATGAAAAATTTTCTTTTGTTGATATTTCTCAAAAGATGTTCTCATTACAACTATTGAGTCTTTGTTGAAATTAATGCAACTGCAGTTACTTCCTTTCACCTTAGGCATTTATTAATTTTTTGTGCAAAATTTATATTAAAATAAATAAGTAGAAAATGGCAGTATTTTTAGAGACAGTCAGTCAGTTAAGTGCCATACATGAAACACGCTTTGGGCGATCATGTCTAGAAAGAGACATGACTGACTGGGCAGAAGATTATCCTGCAGTAGGTTGCCATTGCTTTCTGCGGTAGACTGGTTGCCAACCAAGGCTATAGAACCCAATCTGTCCTGTTAGTTAACCCATAACTGGAAAGAAGTTACGGATTAATACCTTTCCCAAGGGTATTTGCGCGTAAGTGAATGCAATGAATTCAACTGGAATTCGAACTTGGTTCCCCGATTTCTCGTTCCGAGCCGATATCCACTGGACCACAACGCACATCCACTAAATATTTTAAACTCTTAATCCATACTTGTCTTCACTTTATCTTTAATTTTATTTCTAGCATTTTGTTAACTAGATGACTTGTCTGATAAAAGAACACATACACATTAGATGTGATAAATTCATAAGTGCATCAAATATTTTAAAATTTTGATGCAACTACAGTCTAAATTATTTGTAAAAAAGTTCAGAAACTTATTGAATTCATAGTATGCATGTTAAAATTGAAAAAGTTAAGACAAATAGATCCCTGTGAACGAAAATAAAACTGAAAAAGGTTGATTTTACATCATGCCTTTTTGTTCTTTCATTGAATGACGGGCGTTTATGTTGCATTATCATCATACTTATGTTGATAAAATCTGGTTTGTATAATTGCAAAAGTTATTTTGATTGTTTAATATTTATGATGTACCATTATTAATTACTAGTTCATCTTTATCATGAATCAACTGTCAACATATTAAAGCATTATCTTTATTCAAACATGTGCGTTATGGTACAGTGGATATCGGCTCGGAACGAGAAACTGGGGAGCCGAGTTTGAATTCCAGTTGAATCCATTGTATTCACTTACGCACAAATACCCTTGGGAAAGGTATTAATCCGTCTCTACCTTCCAGTTATGGGTCAAATAATAGGACAGATTGGGTTCTATAGCCTTGGTCAGCAACCAGTCTACCGCAGAAAGCAATGGCAACCTTACTGCAGGATAATCTTTTGCCCAGTCAGTCATGTCTCTTTCGAGACATGATTGCCCAAGTGTGTATCATGTATGGCACTTGACTGACTGACTTATTCAAACAATGAAAATTCTATACTTTTCAAGAATTACTAACTTATCGTAACTTTTACAAGCATGATACAGGTGATCAGACAAAAAGGCTTACTTACAACCTTTAAATGATCTTCTATATAACAAATCAGTCAGTTTTTTTGAGGTGTTCATGTGGAATAAATTCTATAACTTGAATAATAATAAAGTATTTCTTAATGAGTGAACTTTTCAAATTGATTTTGAAGATGAAGAATTTCAAAATTAAAAATTGAAATAATTATGTTTGTCATAAAGTAATGCTATATTTGAAAGTAACAACATTAGGATAAACAAAGCTTTAAAGCTGATCTGTACCAAAGAAATTTAACTTAAAAGTTAAATTATTTAGTATCTACCAAAGAACACTGATTGAATAATTGCAAAGACAAGAAATTTTAATACTTCATAAAATGTCACTTGAGAATTGAGCATTTCATTCAAAAATTTCTAAGTGTTTGCTAACCAAAAATAAAAATGAACCTCTTTCAGGAAATTGTTGCCAGATATGGAAAATGGATAACATATCAATAACAAATGCAAAAAATAACTATCTTTATCATCCAAAAAGAAAACTATTCCACCACTTAAACCAAAATCCAATCCTTGTAAAATTTTGCTGATAATTTGATGGAATGAAACAGATTTTATTTATTATAATTTCTTAGAATTAAGGTAAGATTATCATGTCAGGTCTATTATTAACTATTTGTTTAAATGACCCAAAAAGGTATTTCTTTACTGCAAATTAGGGAAGTTACCAATATTAACAATATCAGAATTTTGTGCACTCACAATCCCAGATTTACTTTAGTAAAAACCATAAGATTAATGAGTTTTTGTTATTGTGAATTATGGTGATTATGTCCTGAAATGTAAATTTTGTTATATTTATAAGGATTTTTGTTTTACTTTAAAATTAAAATGAAAAAAATATCCTGGGAAGAAGACACAGAACAAAATTCCAATGAACCTTCTTTTTTCCAATCCCAAACCCAATGATGATGATATGATTATAAATAAGCTTGGGAACTGACATCATACTTGAATTTCAGAATGAAATACTGATAATATTTTTCCCTTTGATTAATTCTCAGTAGCCAAGTCTGACATTAAATCAATTCATAGAAATCATTTCATGTTGCTTGATTACTATCAAATTTGATTCAACACCAAAATCAGTGATGTTGACTTACCTTGTAATTTCTTCTCGTAATTTGCAAGGATCAGCTGCATAGAACTTCACTACAAAATATAAAGTGAATGCAGTTCCACCTGTAAAAGAAACAAAAAAAAAACAAAGGAATAAAAACAGCAGTTTTTTTCTACAAATAAAAACATTTTAATCATGGAAAACATATAAAATAAAAGTCAAAATGCAAAGTGAAAGCAGAGCAACAATTATTAAATAAAAATATTGTAGTATTTGTCTCTACTTCTGAGATAAGGTAATGTAAACTATTTCCATTATTCAGATTATTGTCCTCATCTTTGCCAGGCGCTAGGAATTTCTAACCAAACCCTTTATTACAATCACCAGGGTATATCATTCTCATTCCATGTGCAATACCACTTCTGGTAGTTTATATTTACTGGACCATATGTTGTCAAGGACACATGTCCCAGTGGATATAGATGTTGGTTAGTGAATATTTTTCTTTAAATAAGGCATTTGAAAAGGCATTATATAAAATATGAAACAGTTTGTTGTTTCTAATTATTTTTAAGTAAGTAAATCGTAAATTATTAAATTATTTTTTATAAAAATACTTTAGAATGTTGATTTAATTTATTAATAAATAAATTACATTATGATTTACTTTATTAGGAATAATATAAAAACAAAAAAACTGCTTCATTTTGTTTTGCTTTTTTTGTTTACTTTATTAAAAAAATAATTCAAAACAAGTGTGTTTTATTGAATTTTTTTTATATGTCAATTTACTTTGTTAAAAAGTAAATTTAATTACCATTTACTTTATTAAAAATAATTAAAACTAAAACTGGTTCATATTTTACATAAAGCTTTTTCAAATGCTTTATTTGAAGAAAAATATTCGCTAATTAAGGTTTTACTCTCTAATATATTACTTTTATTTGGTTATAAAATATTGTTTTTCTGGTGCTGAATTGTTCTGGTGCTCAGTCAGCAGTGTTGTGTTGTCCCTTCCTAGATCAGCTTGTGATATTCTTTTGTTTAGTATTAAGTCTCTTATTGCTTTAGAAGTAGCACTAACAAATTTTGTTTAAAATTTTGATAAATTATTTTCAATTGTAGTTGGTAGGTAGTGATATGTGTCTAGTTTTATTAAATTTATTGATAATGATAATTTTTTTAATCTTAAAAATTTGATGAAGTTTCTCTTTTGCATTAAAAATGAAATAATAATTAAGATATTTTAGCAACTTAAAAGTATTTTCAATGTATTTCTCCTCATGTAAATATTGAGGGTTATGAGGGTTATAAATTTTAAGTAGTCTAAATAGAATCTGATAATTATTCATATTCTCTGATTATATATATATATATATATATATCTATATACTAGATGTATAGCCTGGTATTGCCTAAGGATTTTTAGTGGTTATGTTGAAATGGTAAAGTCAATTGCTTATTCAAAAAGCTCCAGTATGAGGTTGCTGTGATGAGTAAGTTAAAAAAAATGAAAAGTAAGTATAGGTTTTTGTTGTATTTATAAAACGGGATTCATGCTTGGTTAATTTTGCTAATAAACAGGAATGATGTAGATACAATTGGATTGATTGAATGATTAATTGATTTTATGGTAGATCAACCTTTCTGGTTATTTCCTGCCGGAAAGAGTTTTTATTGAGCTTTTATTGTGAATGGTTTATTTAGATGTGTAAGGATAGAACTCATAATTGTTTTTGATGATTTATTTCCAGTTCTTGAGGTTTTAGAGTCTTTGTCTTTGGTTTCAACTCCTTGTAGTGTCCTTCAATCAGATTTTTGATTTTGTTTTGGAGTTTGCTTACTTTCACTCTTTTCTGCTTCCATAAATTCCAGAGCTTCAAATTTGTTTTTGTTTAATATATTGGGTCTTGATTTTGAATTAGATCAAGACCGAATGTTTTCTTGTTCTATTGTTGTTTCTTTTTTGTCTTTTTGTTTGTTTTTTGTTTTCTGTTTTCTTGGTTTGGATTTGGGATTGGAAAAAAGAAGGTTCATTGAAATTTTGTTCTGTGACTTCTTTCCAGGATATTTTGCTTCCTTCTGGGTTTATTTCATTTGATTTGGGTTGTTAGGCTTTATTTTTATTTTGGTCTGATTTACGCTCAGTTAGGAAGGTTTTTAATTTCTCTAGAAAGGCTTTTAACTCCTTGAACAGATTTGTTATTTCTGTTGGGTTTTTTGTTTTGTCTTCATTGTTTATTTTGCTTTTTGTACTATGGTGGCACAGGCGTTTTCTTTTGTGTTATTTTTTACTTCTTTTCGCGCTTCTTGGACGGATATATTTCTTTGGTATTTTATCATAATTATTTCTTTTTCTTGCTTGTAACTGCTGCATTGTTTTGAAAGTGCAGAGTGGTTCCCCAAGCAGTTTGAGCATAAGCTCCCATTTGGACAATTCTCTTCTTTATGTTCTAGATCTTTTTTGCTGCATTTGCCACATGTTTGTCTGTTATGACAGGAGTCTTGTGATGTCCAAATTTATGGCAGTTATGAAGAGGATTTGGTAAGTATTGTTTTACTCTTGTTATTTCGTATCCTATTTTTATTGTTTTCGGAATTTGGCGGGGGAGTTGAATGTTAGGATATAGATGTTGGTTTGTATTTCTGTTCCATTTTTCTTTATTATAATTCTTCTGATGTCTGTGACTCCTTGAGTTTTAAGTTCTAAATTTATTTCTTCTAAAGTGCATAGGGAATGTTTTTTGTTTTTTACCACACCCTTTGAAAACTTTAAGGTTTAGTGTGGGTTGGATTTTATATCTGTTTCTTGTAGTTATCTTTGTCGTAGTAATATTTCTGCATATTTTTTTTATCTACTTCCACTAGTAGTGTTTTGTTTTGTAATTTCTTCTCATTTTCTGGTGAAATTATTGCTTTCTGAATTTTGAATGGAAACATTTCAGTTAATGACTTGTTATTTATTGCTTCAAGGACAATAAAATGTTGGAAGTTTTCACTATCATATGCTATCAGTATCCATGTGTGGTCTCTTGGAAGATTTTTTAAGTGCCATGGATTATTTCTTTATTTTAATTGACCATTTATGCTTCCTACCCACCACAGAGTCCAGGATTGGGACATGGCAAGGGGGAAACCCATTCACCTTGCTATGTTAGGGCTACATAAAAGGTATACTCGCTTTAGAAGGAGTCTTCGAGCACATGTGTTCCTTTATTTCCGTTATCCAAGAATCACGGCTTGTCAAGGTTTTACAGCTGTGTCAAGTCCTTTTCTTCTCCCAATTTGGTTGACCCTCAGTCATCGCCTTCCATCATATATTTAGGGATAGGTGTTAGTTTTGGTTTGGAAGGGAAGTATGAGTTATAGATTTGGGATAGATTATATATAATGGGGCTTGACATGACCAGCTGATTGATTGGATTGGGCCTCTCCGACCACCCGTCTAGCCTAGGTAAGGGTCAAAGTGGTGTGTTGCAGGGTTGTGACCACTTTATACCTGGGTCATGACCTGCTCAACCACCAGGATTCCATCCCCAGGCATCACAGGTCACCACCCATGGCTAACAGGTGGTCCCACTGAAGGCAGTTGGCATATTCTGGTGCCCCGCCAACAGGGCAGATATACAATTGGAAGAATGGGGGTAGTTTTTGTTGGAATACAACTAAGCATTTCGGAGAAATAAACAGTCACAAAAAGCAAACATTTTCCATTAATTTTTGCCGCACCATGTTATCAATTGAAATTTTTGTTTGCATATTAAGGCATCAGACCTTGATCTACCAGTGCCTCGATTTTAGTCAAGTTTGAGTGAAGTGTCTTAGAGAAATGTATAAAAGTGCACAAAAGACTATTCAAGATTGTTGTTGATTTTTGACAAATCTTATGTATTGATTTGAAAAATTTTTATGTACATCAAAGATTTAGACCTTGATCTACAAGTTAGCCGATTTTGGTTTGATTTTCATAAGGTGTCTCAGAGGAGAAGAGTCCATAAATTCTAAGCATTTTGGTGATTACTGCTGTACCCTGAAATCAATTTAAAAACTTTTGTGTACATCAAAGGTTTATGTCATAATTGACAAGTGACCCAATTTTGCTTGAAATCAAACCAAAGGTTTAGGTTTGTTAAAATGGAAACACACACACACACACACACACACACACACACACACACACACACACACACATATATATATATTATTATTATTATTATACAAAATGTTACGAACTGGAATAACTGACATATTTTTAATTTATTTGTTTGAACATTATTTTTTTTTAAATGAATACTCATATTTGAGTAGATACTCTGTTTTTTTTATAATTAAACAGTATATTTATATATATGTGTCTACCGATCTGAATATTTGAAAAATCTTGTTAGGAAAAGATGCCTCCTCTGGCAGGATTTGAACCAGTTGATATGATATGTTTTAACAACTCAACCATGAAGGAATTAACAGTTAGACAAAGCTGTTACACCTTATAAATACATAAATTCCTGATTTTTCATAATATTCATATCTGCTCTGTTTTCATATCCTAATGTAAACAAAGACAATTTTATTTTATGAAATGTTACAAAATGGAATAACTTCACCTTATTTTTTTTTTAAGGCCAGTAGATAAATATACTGTTTAATTATAAAATACAGAGTATCTACTCAAATATGAATGTCCATTAAAAAATAATGTTCAAACAACTAAAGACTATGACTAAACATTAACAGAATTAACATTTGTTTATATTTTTCTTCCCTCTCCCTACATATAAGTTCATCAATAAAAAACATTATTTAGTTTGAAAAGTTCTTTTGCAGGACTACAATGTGTACCACAGAATTGTTTCCCTTTTGCTGACCATTGTTCTGATATACAAAATTTATAAATCATATTCTCTTATATATATATATATATATATATATATATATATATATTGTAATCAAAATGTAGTAGTTATGAATTAAATCATCATCGGTAATTTTATTTCATTTGTCAGTTTTCCTCAATATCTGTGAATTATTATTATTATTATTTTGCTACATATGTGAACATGTCATTCTTTAGTTGCTTAATATTATAATGTGAGAAGGGTTGCATGAACTTAGTCTGGACTAGATATCTCTTTGTTTCTCTGGCTATATTTTTCACCAATCAATACTGTAAGTAGTTCTGGTTGCTTGAATTGTGCCACTTATTTTTCATGATTTCTATACTGACTAAATCTAATCTCCAAAAAGTATTGTAGGGAAAGGAAAGAATGATCTGTAAATGATATGTGGATTTTTACATTACTATAAATTGTAAATTTGAATTGTGTTTTTAAAGATGTGTCTGATTTTAGTTAAATGACTAATATCAAACCAGTTCTCACTTTATAATACATATGGGATCTATGTATTGTGAATATCTAGACATAAATAGAGAAATGCTTTCTACTTTAAATCCTGGTAGGTAATCATTTACTCTGAAGGTAAGCAAAGAAGTAGAAGTTCATAGTTTCCCCATGAAAATACTAGTATGCGGAACTAATGAATACTTCAAAGGACTAAATATGAACCATGAGTCAAAATATGGGAGGTAAATTTTCTTACTTAAAGTTTTGATACAAAAAATTTTGGAGTATGCAGAGCCAAATGAGACATTATCACCAACATAATGGTACACAGGATGTTAGGGCTAAATTTAGACAGAAGACCTCACCATGTGGGAGCAGACCCTCATCTAAAGGTGATGCTTTCCTTCTCATGTTAATAATACAAATAAATGCTTTCTTTCTTATCTCTTGATAAATGTTCTGTATATTATCTTTATCATGGAAAGAGAGAAAAAACCCATCAGCTTGATTATTTTTTGCATTTCACATAAATTCCATTTCCATCAATATTTTACTTTCAATTCCATTTCTGTAGTCATTTACTAATCACAGATCAGTAAATAAATGGTGTCTGGAATTTTAGTAGAAGTCAAAAAGGTGTAGATTATTTTTTTAATAAAGCTGTCTTCATTTTTTTATTCCTTTTACTACCATGACTAGCAATACTATCAGTAGAACTGGTAATATAACTCTTGAGATGGAATTCTCAGAGAAATTTTGATATCCATCCACCCAGCTGTTATTTCTAGTGAATGAAGGTAAATGCAAAAAGATGAAGAGAAAAACATCTCTTGAGAATTCAATAATAGTCTACAAGCAGTCATCTTTGAAATGTGTGTGTAACTACACATATGAATATATACATAGCTATGCAATTACACACAAATATACCAACATATACATATATGCAAACACAATGAACTTACATTAATATGTGTTAGCTTCATAAATTTGAGGAGGCTTTTTATTTTTATTTGTGTCTTTTTGTTTGCTGACTTGTAGTTTTGTCTGCTGAGATTTTGTCTGCAGAGAGAAAAAATCAGAGACAGCTCTTCAAGTCTTCTAACCAATGATGGAAAGAAATGAGAGCAAAATCCTGTGAGATAGACACTTTGAACTTTTACCCTTAAAATGGCTCATGTAACTAAACAACTTTTCTACATATATGAAAAGGTGCTGAAAAGCTCTGCCCCAAATCTGACCAAATAGCGAAAGCATTATATTTTCTTAAAAGGTTCCCTGACCAGGCTGAGTGCTTTTTAGTATTTCCTTTTATACACATAACTGCATGTACACAAAAAGAAATGAATGTTTTATTGTTATTGACTAAGTTTAGTTTTAGTACAAGGCTATAAGTATGGATCACTTAGTGAGGACCAAACTTATACTCAGGAGTAAAGGTAAGGTAAAACCAGGTTGCTAATCATTATGACATGATGAATTGCACTGTGAATAATTTATTAGAAATCATGATTTTCCTGATCTTAAGACATTGTTGTGTACAGGAAAATGACTACATCAAAAGCATCAATGAAAATGAAGATTTACATTAAAACTACATTCATACAATATATAAATTAGTTCCCATTTTTAATGATATATTAATCAGGCTTTGAAATAAAACCTAATATGTTTTTTTTAAACAAAAAAAAGAACTAGAATAAAATTTGTTTGAATTGAAAGAATTATTTTGTAGATTTCATATTCTGAACAAATTTATCTGAAAATAAAACTAAAACAAAAACTCTCTATTATTAATATATTTGGGTGGAAAGAGACAAAATAATCCAATAAAATTTTGATTTTTAATTTACTGCAATAAGCAATTTTAACTTATGAAAATATTTATAAGATACAAATAAATTAGAGAAAATCAATAATGATACATTTTAAAGTTTTTTATTGCTGTGTTACTTAAATATGACTGGAAAGCTTGCTAAAGTAATTAATTGAACTGGATGAATGATCACTGGAGTATATTATTCTTGTTCCATGAACCATGCCACTTCCAGATGTCTTAGTTATTTTTCCTTTAACTCAACTTTCTTTGTTTGCCACTGCTGTAACCAGATATTGAACTCACACCTCTTTGGGTCATGTCACTGGTTCTAACCAACACTTTTATCCACCATACTGGGCCATATGACATTGAGGACAAGTATTGCATTTACCTCTTTCAACAAACAAGGCTCTTTTTAATAAGCTGTTCTAGACTTGAAATAGTATGCTGCCAGAACATCCTCTGCCATTGAGCACAAAAAAAAGCAAGAATCATTTATAGTATAACCACGAGAAGTAGTTAAAAGCTTTTTCAAACTTACCAGGTTGGTTTTGAAAAATTTATGATACAAATTGTGTAGTGTATGTAGATTTTCAAATACTTAAATGCATCATATACTTTTATTTTCTCCCCTTTTCCACTTACTCAAGTAGGAAAAACATTAAAAAATTACATGAAAGAAAACAAAAATTAGAAATAACAAATTATAATTCACCTGAAATATTTGTTACTTAAATATTATTCCATCCACAAAAATTTCTAACTGAAAGTTAAAGAGAATAAACCACTGTTATCCTATGTTTTTAATTTTTAATCAATTCACCTCAAGCAAAGGTGATAATGCCACTAAGATGTAAGGGGCTACTGTGAGTGAAAGAAAAGACTTTAGAAAGAACTGGAAATCCAATCCTAAATAGGAAACCAGGGATAAACCTCTACTTCTATTCAAAGACTGGAGATGAGTTTTCCTTACAGCTCCCTGATTAATAATGCTAACTAGTGTTTGGTATAAATCTATAGGTTAAGTTAGCATAAATGTGTGTATATATTTTTATAGTGGTCAAGGATATTGTATAGTTTAATTTTATAGTATATGAAAATATAATTTATTTAGTGTTGTTTACCTATATCTAAGGACATATAGCTTATATTGAAAATCTTCTGGTGAACTTGTTTCTTATTAATACAAGATCTTAATCATGCCAAGAATAGTCAAAAGGAAAGAGTGATTAAAGATGGCTTAAACTCCAAGAGATACTGTAATTTGAGAAGATTCTCTTTGCATATTAATCTGATAATATATTGTTGGTCCTTTGAGAGCAGGTATAATCAGTGTAGTTTAGTTACAGCCTTGAAGACATAGGAGAAACTTTAGGTTTTCAGTGGTAGAAATACTTCAGATCTAGTCACACATCTGGATACAGACCAAAATTGTGTTCATTATCTTCAATGATCAGAACAGGAATTTCAATGTGACTGTAAGCATTAAATTCCCCTTAAAGGAAGAGGGAATATTTAAAAGAAAGAAAATCACGAAGAATTTTAATGTACTCACCTTTTAATTGAGAAGAAACACTTTTAATTGGATCCAACCAGTGCTAATTAAAACAAAATATAGAACAAGATTAACAAATAACAAACAAATTGCCAATGTTAGTAAATTATATTATCTGCATATAATAAGATTATTGTTCAACTGGATCCATATATTTTCCAATCATCCTCAGGGAACAGCAGAATATTCTTGTTCTGATAAAGAAACACCATTATTTAAAATTTTAATTTAAAAAAAATCACTGAATCAAACTGAAGGAATTTTTCAAAGGACTCTTTCATAAGCATTTTTAAGATTTTCAACATCATAAAAAAATAAATATAATAGTAAAAGTTAAATTAAGATCAATGGCCAATTTTGAACTTTCATAAACATTAGAAAACCAGTAGACCACTTCTTGGTAGCACTAAAATGTAATTATGAATTTCTCATAGGAAAATTCAGAGCAATAATTTTTCTAATTTGTACATAGACTTTTTTTCTCTTCCGCTTGTGCAACACTTTGGGTTTTGTATTTGGGATAGATAATTGCTACTGGAATTAACTTTGCTGGTAATATATAGTTTAATAAATTTCTGAATAAAATAATCTAATAAATTTTTCATTTTCAGATGCTAAATATGTTTAAAATATATTTAAATCTTAAAATAGCATACATAAACAAACATTGCATTTTATAGTTTTCTCAATCACAATGTCTGCAGTGGTGATCATGGTACCATTATGAACTTCATTTGTTGATTTCATAGTATGTGCTTTGGACATAGTTATGTATACTTTTGAATTCAGTGTTTTAATCATTTGTCATTTTAAATTTCCTACTTAAATATTTAAAATATTTAAGTAAGAAATTTAAGATATCTTTAAAATATCTTGTTTCAATTCAAAGTGTAGAATTTTTTATTGCTAAAAGAAAAAATATAATTACTGCATGTACAAAGCAACATAAAATGATTCTCATGATAAAATACAAAATAATGAATAAACTAATATAAGGATAAATGCAATTAAAGAATAGACATGTTATACTGAAAAACGTGCCAATTTTATTTACAAGCAATCTGATTCCTGTTCTATTTCATGTATGTCTTATAAATGTTGTAATATATTTAATGCCCTTTAACTTAGTTTTCAGATTTCAGAGTTTATATTTTTACAGCCTATTCAGATACAGCAATGGAGAGAATTAGGATATGCATTCATAAAAATAACTTAATTCATAACATTGTAAAATCAAATCTCAATAAAGAAAATTCTAAATATTAAGCATCTCCCAAGCAAAAATATTAATGAGATATTTACTCAAGAGGCAAGGTAAAATTTATGTATTATTATATTTCAATCTTCAAATCATTAAATTTTGTTTTCATAATAAACACAACGCATCACTCAATAAATCCGATTGTGCTTAAATTTTGTCATGTGCCAATTGAAGGTTAGTACTTCATAAAAAACATTAACTTTTAGGCAAAATTTGACTTTATTCATCAACATAGTCTCCTTCTAGAGTGATACATTGAGTCCAATTCTTCTCTACCAATTTCATGTCATTTTTGTAGAATGATTTGTCTTTGGCCTCAAAATATGCCTCAGTCTCCAATATTACTTCTTCATTGGAGTCAAATCTCTCTCCCTGGAGTATTCTTTTGAGGCCTGCAAACAGCCAGTAGTCACTGGGGGCAAGATTTGAAGAATAGGGTGGATGCAAAAGCAATTTGAAGTGTGTTTTGCCATCGTTGTGATTAAGTTTGTGGATTTTTTTCTGACACAACTGCCTATTTGGGTGACTTCAGCATTCAGCATCATTTGTGTCTGTATGGCTGTGTTTAAAGTCAGCATACCACCTCTTAATCATTGTTTCCAATGGAGCAGTGTCCGAGTAACACTTATCAAGCCATTGCTCTGCAAAGCAATGCTTTATCAACACATGAAATTCAGATTTTTCTATTGTTTTGAACATTTGCAACAGTAACTTCACCTAAATAACTGTAATTTGTAAACTAATACTTCGATTGTGCTTAAATTTTGTCATGTGCCAATTGAAGGTTAGTACTTCATAAAAATCATATGGATGCCATCTATATGTCAGGCCTGGGACTTATTGAGTGAGGTGTTAATTTTAATTGGTATTAATATCTGTATAATGCTGATTTCAAGATATTGGTAATAAGAGTTAATAAAAATTCCCTAGAGAGGATTATCTGCCCAAAGGCACAATCATATTTTTATAATAACAGTTACATAGTAACTAAAATAGTTGAAGGAATAACAGAAGGAATAGAGGTTTCATTCAAGCATTTATTTTACACAGCAGATAATTATTTTTCAATTCTATTTATCCCATAAACTGAACCATATACAGAAAAAAATTCAGATTTAAATACAGCTAATAACTGTAACCTGTTACCAACATTGCTCCACCCTCATAATATGAGTCAAAGTTTATTACTTAAAAATGTTTTATATTTATTATTTCTATCCTGCATGAATCAAAAATGCAGATCTTTATTTTGTGCTAAAGAAAATTATATAATTCAAGTCAAGAATAAATAGAAAAAAAGAATCATGTCATTACAGGAGCATAAATTATTAAAAAGTAATAATAATAATTAATACTATTTACATTATTCAGACTATTGTCCTCATCTTGGTTGCCATTTGTACAATGTTTCAGCTGATGTATGCTCCGGCCTTCTTTAGGTGCTAGGAATTTTGAACTGAACCTTTTATTACGACACATGGCCCAGTGGATATAGATGTTGGTTAGTTCCAGTGACTTGACCCAAAGAGTTGAGAGTTCAATACCAGGCTACAGCAGTGGTGAACAAGTAATTTAGAGAGTCGGGTCAGAGGGACTACTAAAAGAGGCTTTGCACAAGGAATGAGAATGATCATAATAAAGAGTTTGGTTTAAAATTCCTAGTACCTGAAGAAGGCCGGAGCATACAATGGCTGAAACATCATACAATGGCAACCAAGATGAGGACAATAGTCCGAATAATGTAAATAGTGTAAATACTACATCATCTCAGAAATATAGACAAATAATAATTAATGATTTTAATTTGACTGATTCTGAATATCACAGTATATATATATATATATATATATATATATATATATAATTTACTGTAATAGCATTTTATATTCTCATAGATAAAGTTACTCAGAAGACTTTAGCTTAATTTTATAAATGCCAAACACCCAGATATATTTCTCAAGAAACTTGTCAGTAAGTATCAGATTTCATTATTTCTATTATCTAGAAGATAAATAGTTATGATATTCTTTTATATCATATGAATCATATTTTATCCATATTAATTTGTTTTAAATTTATGTATTTTTAATAAAAGAAGAATAATTACTTTGTAGAGTAGTTTTACAATAAAACTTGATTTTAAGCAACATTATTGCCTTGGAATACTTTAATTTTTTAATTAAATTTAAGTCCTATTTTTTAAAAAGTGTAAAAAATTCTATTTCTTTTAAAGAAAAATTTTAAGGAATCTTTCAAGGAAATAATTGGCCATTTATATGATAATTTTACAATGTCAAATATCATAGAACTTTACCAAAATAAGGCATTTTGCATTATAACATCTGAAAACTGATAAAATCTCACAAGAATATTTAGATTGATATTTGATCTTATCAACTAGACTTTTATTTAAAAATTGCATCATTTAATTTACCTTATAGTTGGTGATAGATACAAGATGGCTTGTGTATCTACATTTGGATAGCTTCAAAGTATATGAAGTACAAGGTCAGTCTTGAGACTCTTCCAATTTGATCATACAAACATATTTTTTAAAAAATACAGAAATAGTGTGAAGGAAGCTTACTTACTGGTTGATTATTCTGGTCGAGGTATCTCAGGCCAAAATAATCTCTCTCCAAGAGATTAACATGATCAAAGACTTTGCGGATCAAAGAGCTGCCTTTGGCACTGGGCTGGAATGAAAAAATAAGAAAATAAATAACAGAAAAATATTGAAGTGGAGTAATTTGATTCTATTTGAAGGCTATGCAGACAAATATCAATGCAATTAGCTTCATGTTGGCAATGAAGTAAAGTTTGCTATCATAAAAAAGTGGAAAGATTTACTTTGAAGCAAGTTAGAAAAAAAAAAGAATAAAATATGAGAAATTTTAGGCTTTTAGTTAATCTAATTTTTCAATGAGACAACCAGAATACTGAAACGCTAAGAGTGGTTCAAATGAAATAGAATAATTAATTATTTACAGATTGAATATTTGAATTTTTTTCTAAAAAAAAAATGAAAGACTATCATTGACAGTGATATCTAAACTTTTGATAGACAAATATTTTCTATAAAGGTTACTAAATTTACACCCTAAAAATATAATAACTACCTGTGGAGACAAAAGACACTGGAATTACATATAAAAAAAAGTAGAATAAAGATAAAGAAACTATATAATTTGTAGAGAAATTATAATAGACACCATATAAAAATGTCAAAATTTTTTCCTAAGATATCAAGTAGACATAAATATCTTAGTAATAAATAACATTTACTTTATACCTTAATCTTTATTGATAACAATTTATAACATTTAAGTATATTTTATTGGCTTAAGTAAAAACAATGCTAGTAATGTTCCTCTGCTACCATAATTAACAATAAATACAACTGTTTTGCATGAACAGTAATTGCAGAAAGTCTATACTGCTCAAGTTCGTTTACTCTCTCATTATAACTAGATGAAAGGCATTAAAACTACAATATGGCTGCATTTTAAAGAACAGAAAAAATAGAAAATAAGCAATGAAAGTTGAAAAATAATGTACCAAACTTAAAACTGTCAGTCACTGGGATGATAATTTTTTGAAAACATTGAAATATCTAACTGAAACAGTGAATATTCACTTTTATGCTAGCTAATGAATATTAACTTTATTATGAATATGACTACTTTTGCTATTTATAAAACTAAATGAGACACGGAGCAGCATCTTTTGTTTGTTTGTTTTGTTTTTTTTTAATTCTAAATAAGAGAGAAAATATGTCCATTGTTCAACTTTGCTCTCAGACTTATAATGTTCACTCAAGGAAAATTAAGGAAAATTATAGAATTTTGTTATTGTATATGAGATTTTTTTTCTTTCTATTATCCAAAACATTGCTTGAAGTTATAATTGAATCCCCAAATGACTGCCAGCAAATTTTGTTCACAAATTAAATTATTTTCTTTTTTCAACATTGTTTTACAAAGTGCAACAAAAGAAAGAAATAATTAGATCAATGGCTGAGAGAGGGAAGCATTAAACTTTTACAGCTGACAATATATTCTTTTGATAATTTATTATTTCTTCAGTTTGGTACAATCTACAACCAAGAAATTTTATGCATGAACAAGCACACAGAACAGCAGCCGAGAATATAAAAGATTATCTAATAGAAAATATAGATTTGCATATTCTTTATAATGAATTTTTATCACAAAAGGAAACAGAAGCATCCTCTTCTATGCATGTGTTTTGATGTTTATGCATGTGTATGAATATATAAAGCAAATCTAATATTCCTAACTTATTGCATGAAACGCAGAGAAAGCTTCAATTATGAAAGCTGAAACAAAGGCAACAGAGGAAAACAAATTAAGTTGAACAACAGAAAAATTGCTTTTTCCAAGTGAATTATGAGATTTTTGGATAACATTTCATTTCCTGCTCACAAAGTGTAACTTTGGTCAACAAGTGCATATACATAAGAAGGGCAGCTACAAAGATTATACAAAAGGAAAACAGGGAATAACAGATTTTCAAAGCAAAAAACTTACATAAAATGTAAGCTTCAGAGGGATTCTGGGAAATTATCTTGTAATGTTCAAATGGTATTATTATGGCAACAACAACAAAATCAATAAAAGACTTATCAAGTTTTTTCCTTTTATCTTCATATTGTTTTGTCTTCATATTTCTGACAAATTTAATGAATGTTTTCTTTTATCTCCAGTGAACACAAATGTAAACATTATAATTGGTGTACTAGAGGCTATAAAGTATTTAATAAATGAAAAATAAAAGTGATTATTTTCTTCATATACATTGGATATCAGAAGATAATGAATTTCAAGGATAAAACTATCAAATATTCAAATTAGAACAAATTTCCAGAATTTAGGAAAATGTGTATGAATGAATTATTAAACATAAAAAGGAATCACCACACTGTATGACAAATATTTAGAGAAAAAAAATCAACCAGAAAAATAAAAAATGCCTATGATGCTTCATTGCTCAAGTATAAGAGACTTCAAAAACATTTCAAAGTTGACAATTGCTAATGTGGATATGTATTACATGTAGGCATCACAAATTTCATTATAAAAATATATTGACCTGTTTATGAAGAAAATAACTTGCATTGGATTCCCAAGATTATAATAAAAATTCTGACTAACCTGAAACTTCAAATTTCAGTCTTGGTAACAAATCTATTGTTCTGTGATGAATAGATAGGTAGTAGGAAAAGCGCATTGAAATATACCCTTTTCTCTTTACTAATAAAGTGACAGAGAAACTTTCCCTCTCTTTTTTTCTCAACACATACATCCTTTTGCTCTTTCTAGTCTTCCATATTTCTGGTAACCTAAATATTAACTTGGACATAGCTTATGTGGTCAACTGACATCATGCAAAAGTCAACCAATCACAAAGACTTCTGCCAAAATCAAGTCAGAAATGTGTAGACATTAAATAAATATAAAAAGAACAGTGAACACAAGCATAGCAATTGGTCTCAGTTTGAGGAAGCCATTGGAGATTCAGTCAACACACCAACCAGCCAAAGGAAGATGTGCCTTAAATAATCTTCACAAAAAGAATATGCAACCCCTCCCCACAAAAAAAACAAAAAAAAAACAAAAAAAAACAAGGAATGAATTCAAGAGTACAATACATACACTCAAATATCCAGAACAAAAAGTAACATCACACAAACAGCAACCTGATACATTTCACTCGACGCACACATGAAGGAACAAATATGCTATATTTGCATGAATATACATATACATGGAAGAAAAGCTCTTTATAACCAGAACACAGCAATACATATATAATAATGAACATTCATATGAACACCACAATGACATACAAGAAACATATCAAAGTCACAAAATACAAAAAGGACAGAAATGATAATCATTCACATATAACAAAAGATGTAAACTTATGAAGTCAACATAACAAAAATAAAAATCGTGGTACAGTTAATAAAACCTGGCCTTTAGTCATTTATTATCTCAACCTCGTCTATACCACAGTTCTAATCACTGAGGTAAATATTCCAAATAATTTGTTGTCATCCTAGAGATTAACAAAGCAACACTGGAAGATGGTTTTATATAATGTATGGAATGAAAATGTATATGCATGATCTTATAGAAGGAAAGCAAGTTAAATACTGTATAAAGAGAGATTTTGTAATAAATTTTGTAATGCCTAGGCTCTATCATTGTGGCAGATTGCTGTGTACAGAGCTGTGTAGTGGGGTGAGGTTGTCCAATTTTATGTAATGGGAAAGCAAATTAATGCAAAATGAATGTGAGAAAAAAACAAAAAAACTAGAAGAACCAAAGAGAAAAAAGGTAAACTAGATTTGGGTTGGAATTAATTTACTCCAACAAGCTATTTTGGTAAATAAACTTTACAAAGTTGTTTATGTTGCTTGTTACAGTATCCAAGTCCTGGGTGGGTGAGATAGATTTACTTCTGCTTGCTTAGTCACAGCCACGTTTGCTGTTCAACACCAGGAATTCATATGTTTTAAAAAAAATATTGTTTTTTTTTTTATATTAGCTCATTCAAAAGAATTGATTAAAAACGATACAATGACAAACAGGTTTCAAATATTAATACATTTAACAGGATTTCACTTTAGAGAAATTTGGGGTAATGTTTGACTATTACTATTTTGTAGAAAAAAAGTTTTTTGGTATTGTCAGTCTTATATCTTATTAACAATATTAGAAATAAATGGCACATAATCACTTAACTTTTCTAGATAAATGCTAAATGCTAAATATTTTGAAAGAAAAATGACTTAGAAATTTGAAGCTTAGTACAATAAACTTTCATTAAATTTTGGGGGAAAATTTTAAAAGTTTATCTTTTAACATGCAAAATATTCCCACTATTTTAAAAACAATTTAGTGATTAAAATAACAAACACTTATTTAATAACAATGCAATATTGTTTTTTGCATATGTTTTCTTTAAGTTTTTATATTTTATCGATTGGCTAGGTTGTGCTAGGATATGGCTGTTCTTGCTGCATTATAGTAACAAACACATAAAGCTACAGAAATCAGATTGTTATAACAAATGTATTCTGGATTGAACATTGACAAGTTTTCATGTTTCAAATTTTCTGACTACAAAGTATTTTCCTGCAAACCTCACGCACCAAAGTCCAGGGTAATTGAAAAAGAGAAGGTCTTAAGCATGAATGCTCAGTAAAAAAATAATCTTTTTTGTAGCTTATAACGGATTGGTGAAAAAAAAAGCACAATTTTAAAATATTCAATAATGAAAACTTTCTATGTACTATTGCTGAAAAATAGCATATTTAATTTTTAAATTGTCTCTTAAACAATGGTTAGGTTCAATATAATTATCATGAACAATATTAAAAGCTTGTTTTAATTATTACAGGAAACTTTACAAAGATTGCTAATGTTGTGGAAAAATTTGATAATAAACTTGTATAATTTAAATAAATATGTTCATGGTAATTGTTATGAGGAGCTTTCTACTTTGAATTCATGAATTTAAGTTTACTAATAGATGTATGAGACAGTTATTTCTCACCATTTCACTGTTGAAATTACTATATGTAACCAGAAGTTCTATAATTTCTTTAAGATTTCTTGCTTGCAGAACTCTCTTCTAGCTTCTTGGTTTCCTGTCAATGAACATGAAAAATTTACATGCAATGTCAATTGTCATCTTTTATCTCTTTGAATCCTGTCCTTTTATTGTCCTCTGTTTCTTTCACTCTCAGTAATCCCTTGTGGCTTAATGGTTTTTATCACTTTATATGGGGTGAAATGATTAAAATGAAAAGAAATGAGATGTTAATAAACATAAAGTAATACAAGTTAACTTAATTCATAGAGTGGTGGTCATGTAACACATCACTCAATAAGTCCCAGGCCTGACATATAGATGGCACCACTAATAAAAATCCATATGATTTTCATGAAGTACTAACCTTCAAATGGAACATGATAAAATTTAGGCCCAACCAGATTATTAGTTTACAAATCACAGTTATTTAAGTGAAACTACTGTTGCAAATTTTCAAAGCAATAGAAAAATCTGAATTTTGTGTGTTGATAAAGCATTACTTTCTGATGGGAAAAATACTGTTCAAGCAAAGCAATGGCTTGATAAGTGTTATTCAGACTCTGCTCAATTGGAAACAATGGTTAAGAGGTGGTATGCAATAATGCAGACACAAATGATGCTGAATGCTCAGGTCACCCGAAATCAACAGTTGTCCTGGAAAACAAAAAAAAAATCCACAAACTAATTTTGGCAGATTGTAAATTAAAGTTCCTTGAGTTAGCAGAAGAACATATCAGAAGGAAGTGTATTCACTATTTTGTATGAACATTTGTCAATAAGAAAGCTGTGTTCAAAGTGTTGATGATTCAGAGTGTTGTTTGCAACTGTTTCAATGCAACAAGATGTTTTGCGTAATTATGTGACAATTGATGAAACATGGATCCACCACTTCACTCCAGAGTCAAATTGGCAGTCAGCTGAGTGGACAGTAGCAGGTAAAAGCAGTTCAAAATGACCAAAGTTGCAAAGATCAGCAGACAAGGTTTTGGCCTCTGTATTTTGGGATGGGCATAGTATTTTGTTCATCAATTACCTTGAGAAAGGAAGAATCATCATAGTGAATATTATATTGCATTACTGGTGCATTTGAAGGCAGAAATAGCCAAAAAAACATCATAAATAAAGAAGGAACAAGAGATCTTTCACCAAGACAATGTACTGTGTCACAAGTTGATTGCAACGATGGCAAAACTACATAAATTGCACTTCGAATTGCTTCTGCATCCAACCTATTCTCCAGATCTGGCCCCCAGTGACTACTGGCTGCTTGCAGACCTCAAAAGAATGCTCCAGGGAAAGAGATTTGGCTCCAGTGAAGAAGTGATATCAGAAACTGAGGTGTATTTTGAGGCCAAAGACAAATCATTCTATAAAAAAGGTATCGAATTGTTAGAGAAGTGTTGGAATTAGTGTATCACCCTAGAAAGAGACTATGTTTATGAATAAAGTTGAATTTTTTGTTTTAAAAGTTAGGTCTGGAATTTATTGAGTGATGTGTTAGCAAAAAGAGTTATTTTTATGAATTGACCCTGATAACAGACACCAAAACTTTTTGCAAATCAGATGAGAATACAACATTCTATTTGTATTCTTATAAAATCTGCAATTTTAATAAATAAATAATTAGTACTTTCAGTTGAGATAATCTGTTTCACGCATTCCTTACTCCTTACATCTTCTACTTCAAAACATTTACCCCCAAGCCATTATGTCAGCCTTGGGAATTCTTCTTACTGTTATTCAAAGAAACTAAAAGAACATATATTCTCTGAAGAGAATAGATAAAAGTTCAAAGTAAAAAGGATTTGGTAAAGGTTGTACTTCTTTAGGATAACATACATAAAATATGGGAAGAAGGTGGGAAGCTTGAAATGAACATTTGAGCAACAAATCTTGAATGAACAAAAAATCTTTACCAATAAAAGAATTTGTTAAGACCTGATGAATTTAATAAAAGATCAAAATATTGTGACTCATCTTTTTTAAATTCATTTTTTATCAATCACTGAGTTTCATCATGATTGAAAGATTGATACTTATGAAAAGAATTAAAGTGAACATGACTTATATAGAATATTCTTCTATGTGCCATGTCTCTTTAGGATGTTGGTGATAATGGCTATCCACAATTTCCTGTTCTTTATAGCTATTAATAAATTTTGTCATTTTGTTATCTCTCTCAAATCTTGTTTCACCATCAATTTACTCAAGCTTAGTTTGTATGTTATGTGCTGTCATTGTGAGTGATTTCCTTCGTACCTCTTGCCTTTAACTTATCCCATGAGTATCAAATTTTCCAAGCCATTTTTCTTTATTATCTGCTCTAGAAATTTTCAGTTATCTCTTCCTGTTGCAAAGGATAAGTTCTTTTCGTTTCAATTTTTCTAAAACTTTGTTGTTGGTCATGTTTTATCAATAGCATTCTCAGTATTCTTCTGTAAAACTACATTTCTGTTGCTTCAAGTCTCTTTTTCATCTGTGAGGAAATTATCCAGCATTTACTGCCATACAGGACGGATATCATATAACAGTTCAGCATTTTTTTCTTTGTTTCTAGTGAATCAGTATTTTGAGTGAATTGTTATTAGTTCATTGGTTCAAGCAAAAATGTTGTAGATAAAGATGGAGACAAAATGATTGATAGGTGACATGAATGGTCAACACAATAACAAAATAATCAGAAATTTTGAAAAGAAATAGTGAAGACAGAATAAACCAAAATGGAGATTAAGTAAAAATATGGAGGTTTTTTGATTGATTTGTTTTTTTATGGCTTATCAACCCTTTGTATGTTACTTAAAGTCAGAATATAATTTGAATTGTACAAGGTCACTTACAGTTCCCAAGCAGTCCTCTATCTAATTACTGACTGAAAAAAAAAAAAAAAAAAAAAAAAAAAGATCAAGTTGCTGATCAAATTATCTAGTTTTCCACTAATGTATGAGATCAAATTTGGATACCAGATCTTGTCTGGAGTATATAATCATGTTTTATTCTCTAAGAATTTTTTTTTCTTTTTAATACATTGCTTTTCTCTTGATAAAACAACAAAACTATTAATTTTCTTATTACCTACAAAAATCATTATAGTTTCTTGATATGCAACAGGTCATAATAGTAGGGATTGTTGATTATATATATATATGAATAACAAATTGACAATTATAATAAGGGAAACAGTAAAAATAAGAGTCAAAACAAACAAAAATAGAAATGAAAATGAAGAAATAGTCACAGTCAACATTAGAACAGATATAAACAAGCAGGAGAAATATGGATATAAAAACTTAAGGGTGATGAAAATGTAGAAATAATCAAACTAATCAACAAAAAATGAGACAAGAAAAAAGAAAGGTTTATAGAAGATACTAATGCAGACAAAATATTAGTGCTGCCAAAACAGAAAATGCTTGTCTTAATAGACAAAAACAGAAATGACAAGATGTTAGAATACTATGGAAACCTGTATGTTTTGAAAAATAATACTATTGACAGCTGCTCTAGTAGTTATTAGTGTTGTCCCAAAAGTAATAATAATAACAGATAAACTGCTTGTGTTTCAAAATGTAAACTGTAGAAAAGCACAAAGATAATATTGAATGATAACAAATCTTGTGAAAGATGTAGGAGAAGATTTCAAGAAATGTCTAAGAAAAATATTTATCCAGGGTTTAGAGAAAATTAAGATACTCCCAAATTTGATTCTATGAATAGTTATTATAGATAATAAAAAAGGAGATAATGAAGATTTTTTTTCTTTTTTTTTTTTAATCATTTCACTCCAAGCAATGCGGTACCACCACTGATGCATAGGGGGCTACATAAGAGAGTAAAAGTTTAACCAGGAAGACAGCAAAGAGAAAGACAGACCAGTTACAGGGGTGTCAGAAAAAGGGCAAGAGAAGGATGAGAATACAGGTGTGATGACAGTTGTGACAGTAGAGTGAGAAAAAAAAGAACAAGATACACAGAGTGATGTAGAAAGGATGAGGGAAGAACTGGAGTCAAGTGGATAAGAGATAAGAGATAGAAATTGACATTGCATTTAAATTCATGGGGGTTGTAGTTGTTAGGAAAGCAAGTATATGGAAGGGAGTTCCACAGGTGAGAAGTGCGAGAAAAGAAGCTGCTGGAGTAGAATTGTCAATTGGTAGATTTAACTGTAAAAGTGGGGAGACCTTGTTGCCATTTTGGTTGCTTGAGTAAATTCTTGTGCAGTGGGCACTAGTGACCTAAGATTGTTGGAGCAGAAGCCATGAAAACATTTGTAGAAGAGACAGAGGGAGGCCACATTCCGCCAGTGAGAAAGTGGCTGGAAGTCAAGCTGCCAGGTCTGGACTGATAACAGATTCTCTTTTGAAACCTGTTGAGAACCCTGAGATGAACAGCAGGAGCACCTGACCAGAAATAACAACAGTATTCTATGCAAGGTTGGATGGTTGATTTGTATATATGCAAGATGGATTCAGGCGGAAAAAACTTCCTGGCCCGACACAGTGACCCATACTTCCTGGCAGTGGATTTAGCTATTGATTTAATGTAATGGTTTCACTTGAAGTCAGAAGAGAGGGTGAGGCTGAGGAGGCACAGTATATTGCTTTCAGGGAGACTCGCTTGGTCCATGCTTAGGTAGAGTAGGAGAGACTGCCTGTGATTTGTTTTTAGAAGCATTGAAATTTAGAAGTCATTTCTTACCCCAGTCTACCATAGAGTGGAGGTCCTTCTCAGAAGTGAGGTCATGTTTGTTCACCTCGCCAGATTTCTTACTGATGCAGGAGTAAATGGTGGTATCATCAGCGTAGATGCCTACTTGGGATTTGATCACATCAGGGAGATCATTTAGGAAGATCAGAAAGAGCATCGGGCCTAGGATAGAGCCCTGGGAGATGCCAGCATTCATGTGGTAGAATGAGAAAGCATGCCTGTTCAAGACGACCATCACCATGCAATTTGATAGGAAAGATTGGATTAAACCAAGCAATTGTCCAGTGATACCATAATCCCATAGCTTGTGCAAAAGGCTGACATGCCAGACCCTATCAGATGCTTTGGAGATATACAGGACAACAGCTCAAGCTTCGCTGGACTTATCGAAAGCCTGGTATATGTACTCAGTGATAGTTGTTAGCATATCGGCAGTAAACCTAGCAAAGTGGAAGCCATATATTCTGTCTGAGAATAGTTTATGGGCAGTAGGATTACTGAACTATTTACATCTCAGCAATTATCACCCTATTATATTATTATCAGAGATATAAAAATTATTCTTAAAAGTATTACAAACATAAAAATCAGCTATGTGAACAGGTACATTTTAAAAGTGGATCCTCAATAACAGACCATCTACAGTAAATACATCAACTGGTTGAAAATGGAATTTATCACAAACTTTCTTTGACTAATGCAATAATTCAATTGCACAAAGACATAAAATAAATGTTGAAAAAGTAGTGTGATAAAATTCCAACTAAATTATTACAGTATGCCTTAAAAGTATCTTCTGGAAAATGAACTAGGAACAAATGGAAATAAATATAAAAAGAGAGTATTTTCTACAATATGCAAAGGACGTTTTATTAAAATCAGAATCAGAGGATGTCTTAAAGAAAATCTAAAATCTAAAATGAGACTTTCCTGTACTGGAATAGAACATCTCCATTGAAATATTTTTAGTATTTAAAAGAAACCAATAAAACTCCCACAATAAAAGGGAAAATCTTTAAAAAAATGAGAATATGTAAGTCATTAAATGACCCATGCAACTTATGTCTATATATAATATTAAGTTTTTAAAAAATAAAAATTTTAGATTTTGATTTAGATTAAAAGATGAAAAGAAATAAAACAAAAGTAATGTAAAAATGTAACATTTGAAAAAAGATGATAAAACTAAAGCATGAAAAACTGAAAGAAATCCACTTACTGAGAGCAAGTGTACAGGGTGAGATGGACAAATTGTGAGATGGACAATTATGCAAAAAAATGAAAATAATACTGACATATTATTTTAACAAATATATTTACCAAAACTACACAAAAATATCTTGAAATACTAAAGAGTAAATTTATTCAATAGAATCACTATTGGCTTCAACCATGGCCTTCAGATGACTTCAAAATCTCTTGAAACTCTTCTGGATGGTCCCCTTGTTTAAGGTGGTAAATGCTGCCATAATCCTTGCCTTTAGTTCATCTTTGGCATCATAAAGTCTTTTGTTGGTTACTCGCTCAACTACACCAATGCATAATAATTAAAGGAATTGCAGTGTAGGGGGTTAGGTAGCTAGATGTAAGTAGCGATATGTGCAGAGTTCTGTTGCAAGGCATAGGGTTTTTCAGCAGCCACCCTCTTGAACCAGGACAGCACTCCCTTCTCAAGGCACTTGATGTAGGCCTCCGTGATGAGTCTGAGGGCCTCAGAAACAAATTCGGGAGTTCTTTTCTTATCAGTATGATCAGAGTGAGTTTTCAGAGCTGCTGCACCTTCATAATCACCATTAGACTCATCTAACTCTTTCTGAATACTCTACACTGTCCTCAGATTGACATCTAAATGCTCTGAAATATTCATATTAGAGCCAAGCAGTACAGCATGTTGTTTCCAAATTTCTCGCAGAGTGAATTGCATCATGGGTCTTTTTTTCTCACAGATGTTGCCCAACTCACTCTACTATACTGTGCAGGTGGCAAAATGAAATTGGATTGGAGAGGGGTAGTCACATTATCTTTATCTCTCGGCAAATTGACATTAATTTTACTGTCTAAAAATAACTGACGTCTACTCAAAAATGTATATGCAGTTAATATAACATTTATAGTAATAATAAAAATTGGATTAAAAATCCATTGTGCTTATATACCAGGTTGAACCAAAAGCTTTTTTAAATTTTCCTTGAATGAATTTTGACAACTTGTATCTTCATGTTATATCATTAATTTGATACAACTTGTTGTCCAATCATTGCTGAATTCTTTCTTATTTTCATAACATAAACATTGTTTATTCTTTATTTTACAGCTTTGATAATGAGTCATGAAAAAAAAAGGACTGTGTGTCAGGGCAGTGGCAAAAGAAATTAATGAAGTGGAACTGTCACTGTATATGCAGCACAAAACATTTCAAGGAAGGTGACACTAGCCTTGAATACAAAACAAGGTCAGGGAAACCTTCTCTTGGAAAAGATGAGGCCTTGCTTAAAATGGTTGGTCATCAGTCAAACACATGCAATTTTACATTGTCAGTAGAACTTGGTCTTACACAAAAGACCATCAATCAACACCTCCACAAGCTCAGCCTTGTGAACATTTTTAAACAACAGTTCGCAAGTCCTCAAAATCCTGTTTTTGGTGTCAAATTTTAACTTGGGATGAAAAATGGATCTAACTTAATGAGAGATATTAGTGGCCTTGTTCCAGCCAGGCTTCAGAATCTGTTGTCAAACAAGGGTTGTTTGAACAGAATGCCATGTAGTGTTTAGTAGAATTTCAAGGGGGTGTTGCACTTTGAGTTTGTTCTAGATGATCATGCTGTGAATGCCGACCTTTATGCTCAACAACTGAGTGAGAATATAATTCTTTGAAAGCCCACTACCTGGCATTAGTCAATTAAAGAGGCCTACTCCCACAATATGACAATGCTCCAACACACTGGCAATGTGTCCAAGTGCAAACTTGGACACATTGCCAGTGTGTTGCCATTGTGTGTGTGTGTGTTTAAAAAACTCAAATATAACTAAAAATTTATCTTTAAAAAAACAATACAAATAAAAAACTGAATCTTATAATATTTTATCAAAGGCATCTGTCATACATAGAAATGTTCAATTACAATTTCAATTTAAAGAAGGCCACACTTATTAAAAATGAAAGTAACTTAGATGGAAAATTTTTGGATTTGGAATCCAAGTACAGATTGGTATGTTAAGGAAAATAGAGTGTAAGGATTAGATTTACAATTCTCATCTAAAGCAGGCATTCATAGATAGTTATGTAGAAATACTTAAAACAAAAATTAATAATTAATAGATTCACTCATTTTCAATGGCCTATCAACCCTTTGTAAGATATTTAAAGCCATAAAATGTCTTTTTTTAGATAATAATGGTTTAGTAATACAAGACTTACTAATTCACACCTTTCCAAAGAGCTTTTGGATGTAAGTGAATATAGCATACTCAATAGGAATTGGCTCACCGAATAACAATTCAGAGCCGTTATCTATCACACCACCTGTTATCCCCATGCAGTCACCCATCTAGGTACCAATCATGCTGAATATTGATTTCAATGTGATGTGGCTATAATACTTAAATATCAATAAGGGAAAATATAAAACAATATAATTAGAAAAATTTCTCTTTGTCTTTGACATCAAATTTATTTAAATATTTAATAGATAATTTTTATTGATTCCAATTTAGTATAAATTATTGGGCTGTTATACCTTATACCTGGCACATTATTTCTGGATTACAAAGTACTGAAGTAGACTGTAAGGTTTTGCACCACAAAAATATCATATTACAGGTAGACAGGGGAAAGCAGTCAACAGAGAGAGAGAAATGATAAGTTTGAAACATAAAAGAAACAATCATCAAATGGGAAAGTCAGGAACTAATGAGAGCAGCATTTAATCAGATGCAGAGACAAATGTGCCTAGTTTTGAAATCTGGCTTATAGGGGAGGGATACTGGAAAGTTCTTAACCAGATTCACTTTTGAAAATCTGACCAAATATCAGAATTTTAAAATTATCCCTTCTTGGGCTACCCAAATCTAAAATACACAGTTCTTTAATGGATGTTACTTGTTTGTCATTGTTAAACTCTCAAGAGTTCAAAGTCAAAACACAAAATGATACATATTAAATAACTGCATAACAGCAATAGAAGTAATTTGTTACACACATGTTGTATGTGGTGATGAGCAAATCAGGTTTACTATCATTTATTCTGCTAAGATTCAGAAATCAAAATGAACTGTATTCTTTTTGACGAAATAACATTTCAATAATCAGAGGGCAAATGAATAGTACTTCATATACAGCCTTTTATAATTCAATTCTTCAGAATAATAAAATACCCTTTACAGAATATTATAATTAAGACAAATTGGACAATATAAATATATTCTAAAAAAATTACATTATACATACACTGTAATACTATTCATTTTAATATATTAATATTTGTTAAAAACATATTCATAGAAGTCTGTAATAAAAGTAATAACATTAAAACCAACTTTAACATTAAACAGCTTATAATACTATTGGTAATGTAGTTATTATACAAGAATGCTTAATAGTAACAACTATGAACTGCCGACTTCCCTTTCAGTTAAACAAAAAAGAAAATATATGTTTACATCAATTTTAGAACTATTCTAAACAGCAAAAATTTTAAATATATGAATTAAATGTTTTTTTAACAATGAAGAGTGAGAGGATGCATTTCTTTTTTGGTTAACAGAAAAAGAATCTTCTAGTAGTTTGGTAAGAAGCCCCAGATTAAATATGCCGTTCAAGAATATGTCACGAGTGTTTTTTGTTTTTTTAATAACTATTTAAGAAGTGACTGAAACAAACATGCGATGGAAGCTTAACTTCTTTATCCAAATTCCTATCTTTTCTTTTTTGTTTTTTTAATTCAGAAGAAAATTTACCTCACTGCTAAAATGATTGACTGATTTTAGATATCTCCTCTTCCTATCTGTCTTTAGAGATTCAACTTTATCTTGAAGTGTGGAAATAAAGCAAGCTGAAACTTGTTTCCTCACATCTGAAAACCATTTCCCTCTTCTGCTGCCTCACTCTCATATCTTCGAGAGAATAAAAAAGATCTTTCTTTCACTCTCTTCAGGTTTTAGTAGGGAAAAAATAGATGCTCTTTGTCTTGGCCAGTCATAAGGTGTAAGAAACAAGAAAATTAAAATAAAGCAGGAATTTTTATTGATTATGCTCTAATAAATAATTTGTGATACAGATTATAATTTCTATTGTCTACAAAATTATGCAAATGTATAATACCAAATTATGAAGTGAAACTAAAAAGTTCCTTGGCCCAACCTACTTTTCAAAATCTAATCACACATCAGATTTTTTTTGGAGTAGTTTTTTTGGTTGGATGAAAAGATTTTCAGCACACCCTTGTATATATATTAGTTTTGATTGAAAGTAAGATATATCCATATTTCTGGAGAATTCAATAAGAAATGTCAATATTATTCAAGTCTGCTTTTTATTGATATAAGTGTTATGAACTAAACACAATTACAGAGTAAGTTAACAATACAGATATGAATATAATAGTAAAATAAGTTTGTAAAGTGGCTCGGAATGGTTTTATATTGTTGTAAATTTAATAAAGGTGTAATATAAAATTACAGTATTATTGTGCTATCTTTTAGTAAAGCCAACAAGGTAAAAAGTACTTACAATGCAATTATTTCTTTTTTGTTTATAATTATACATATAATTTAAAATCTAGAATTGTGCCCTCAATTATACTGCTTTCTTCAATTGTAAAATAAGTTCCATTATCCAACACAACATCTAAATTTCTTAAAAAAAAATTAGTTTATATCTTCAGAACTACTACACTGAAAAAATTCTTTGTGTCTCAATTCCTTCATAAATCTTATACATTGAAATATTATAAAATTATATTGCATACATATTTAATCTAGTTTACTGTTTAATAATTTGTTCTGTAATTGGAAAATTTCAAGACACAATCTGCAATTTTTTGTTTGCTCTTATCAGTGATATAATTCAAATGAATGCTATTGTGTGCTTACTAAATTCATTATTAGGCATTATAAATAACATCTTTTTCAAATGAGGTATTTTTTATTCAATTGTAAAATCTGTAACACTTAAGAAACATTAACAAAAGACTATAATTATCAGAAGGCAAAATTTAGATTAAATATTTTCATAAATGCACCTCTCTATAAGCTGGTATTATATATCTTTACAAATACCATTGTCACTTACTGCAAGTTAAGACTAGTCATACTAAGAACCCTATAAGAAAAAAAATATTCAAATGCAATATTAATCATTATCTTTTTTCTTAATTCTTGTTACTTTTATTGTTCTCTCTTTTTAATAGTGTTTTGTTTCCTCATATTCTCTTACATGTAGTAAACCTTTGTGTTTTAGTGGCTTTGTTGCCTTGCTTGGGATGAAATGAGAAAAAGGAAAAAAAGAAAGACAACAATATTCTAGTTTATATGTAAAGAAAAACATCTATTTGTATTACTGCCTCTTCAATAAATCATCATTACTTTATGTGATATCAGACATTACATCAGATATGTTCAACTGCTAAACATATTGCATCCTTATGATATGACTCATCACTGCATTGTGTCACATCTATATTCTTATTAATAAAATTACTTGTTTTAAACATGGATTTAATATTATAAAGTATTAAATTTAAAAAATAGTGTAATTCAAATAAAATTTTTTTATCAATATGCAGTGTGTGAAATTATACTGAACACTAAAACTGTATTTTACAAAAAAACTGTTTCATGAAAGAAAAAAATGCTTTGTACTTTTGAATTCAGCATCAAAAATATATAAAAATCACATGAAATAACCAAAACAATTTCCTTTTAATGTTTACCTGTGTTATTTATGGCTTAGAACATGATAAATTTTATTCAATCTTATTTAAACTTGTTGAGACAAGCTGAGATATGTGTTATGAAGAACTGGAGACTGAAGATTACATGTTTGAAAACATGTGAACTTTGATGTTATAAAGAATAACTACCAAAAATGTAAGGAAAGTGCTCATTATACAGTTTCCAGTAATTATTGATTAAGTTTTGATAGATTAAAATCAATGATATAGGGAAGATTATTTTAAACAAAAAAGATAAACATCTATGATTCACTTTATCTTCAAAGAAAGCATGCTTTATGTTATTATTGTACTGATTATGTGAAAAAAAAAGAGCTCAAATTCTGTTTCTTTGAGCTTAAGTAAATCAGTCAGTTAAGTGCCATATGTGATACACGCTTGGGCGATCATGTCTCGAAAGAGACATGACTGACTGGGCAGAAGATTATCCCGCAGTAGGTTGCCATTGCTTTCTGTGGTAGACTGGTTGCTGGCCAAGGCTATAGAAGCCAATCTGTCCTGCTATTTAACCCATAACTGGAAGGAAGAGACGGATTATTACCTTTCCCAAGGGTATTTGTGCATAAGTGAATACAATGGATCCAACTGGAATTCGAACTCGACTTCCCGGTTTCTCGTTCTGAACCGATATCCATTGTACCACAATGCAAAAATTTATTTGTGATGATTTTGCATGACATATTCCATCAGGTATGATAGTGTATAAGAAAATGAAGGAAGATATGGTTATAATATGACTGTTGATTTTAGGACTACAAAAATTGTAAAAATGAATGAAAATATACAGGTATGTGTATACACCTGCTAGTTCCACAATATATATATATATATATATACACACATACATATCAACAAGGAATCAAATCACCCCCAGATAACCCATAACAACCTACACAAATCCATCCAATTTTGTTTAAGTACCAACTCTAGCAAAAAGGAAATTTTCAACAACTCTAAAATTAAATACATTAATGCTTTAGAAAAAAGTAAACTCAACACTAGTTTAGAATACTCCGCTAAAAACAAGGTAGCCAGAAATAAGCAGAAATCACATAAATGTAACACTATCTGGTTTAACACATCCTTCAGTCATAATATCCAAACTAACATTGCTAAACTTTTCCTAAACATAATTCACAAACATTTCTAACATTCACCCACACTAAAAAAATCTTCAACTAGCACAATGTTAAAGTCAGCATTAGTTGCGTTAAGAACATAGATAAATATATTTCACAACATAATACTATGATATCAAATAAATACTTGGCCCACATAAACAACATCCGTCACCCAACTAATAGCAACAATGACCCTTCTAAAAATAATTGCAACTGTTAAAAAAATAAAACCTGCTCATGGAATGGACAATGTATGTCTGAAAGTATCGAATTCATTCAGATGATAATGATGTTAAATTTTACTTTGGAAGCACTTCTAACAAGTGGAAAATAAGATTTAGCAACCACATGTTATCTTTAAACAGCAGTAAATACAGCAAAAGTACTGCTTTATCCATATATTATTGAAAATTAAAAAATAACAAGAACCCAATTATTATCTGGAATATCTTAGCTAAATCCAAACCTTACAACAGAAAAGAAGATAAATGTAATCTATGCCTTTTTAAAAAAACTTGTCATCTTAAACCATATCAATAATCTTAATTTGCCTAATGAAAAACAAGTGATTTATTGACCACATGCTGTCATAGAAAAATATACTTACTTAAATCCTTAGACCCAGATTGATATAGATTTCTTTATACAGTTGCACCTTTCTTTCCCTCTTTCTTCCTTACTTACCCTCTTCTTTCTTTCTCCCACAATATTACTTTTAACAATTGTGAATTAAACCTTTAATTTTTTTTTCCCTGCATTGTTTAATTTTTAATTTTAATTCTAAATTTTACTTTTTAATTTTTATTTTATTTTAGAATATTTAAATTTTTACATTTTATGATTTACACCTCTTTGATTTCTTCTCTCTGTATTTCAATATTTTTCATTTTTTTATTTTAATTCTAATTTTAAATTTAAATTTAAATTTTTATCTACATGTAATCTTATAATATTTAAATTTTTAATATTGTTATTAAAAAGCAGTAACTTAACTTTATAAGATTAAATTTCCATGAACATCGAGTAAACTTAAATTCAAATCTATTAAACTGTCAGTTTGAAATATGCACCTGATGATTGCATAACACAGGAAACTTCGAGTTGTGCCATAGAAGTAGGACAATATATATATATGTATGTATGTATGTAAACAATCAACACCATAACTTAACAGAGTTTAAATATTAAATATTATTATATTGTCAATATTACACGTTGACAAAAACACCTGTTTTTTACCATCTTACACTCTCCTGGGTTTTAAATGTTCTTGAATTGTTTAACCTGGCTTTTTGGTGGCCTGATGATTGCACATACATGCAGGAAACTCAAGTTGCAACTGGTTTCATGAATGACCAAAATGTTGATTACTTATATATATATATATATATATATATATATGTGTGTGTGTGTGTGTGTGTGTGTGTGTGTGGTCATCTGCAGACAGTCCTGTTTTTCCGTATTACAGCTTATCAGTATGGTTAAGCATCTGATTGCTTCCAGCCAGGATTGAAACCCAGCTGATTTGACATCAGTCAGTGAATTCTACCTCTAAGATATGGGTACTCAGTAGAGGAAGGCAGATTTGAGCATGTTATATTCACAATGTAAACACACGCCAGTAGCCGAGAGTGTTCAAATTTATTACTGAATAAACAATGCATAACTTGATGTAGGCTTCTATGTTGAGTACCTCACTTACAAATTTAGGAGTTGTTTTCTTATCAGAATGATAAGAGTGAGTTTTCCAAGCTGCCATGCCTTCGCAATAACCATTAGACTCATCCAACTCTTTCTGAATCCTCTGCACTGTGAAATGTTCATATTGGAGCTAAGCAGTACAGCAGGCCATTTCAAAATTCCTGGCAGAGTGTATTGCAACATGGTGCTCTTTTTCTCACAGTTGGTGATCCTCTGCAAACAATGCACATGTGTGAAATGAAAAATATAAAATAGTGACAATTTACCTATCGCAACCTGTTTGTATGAAACTTCAAGTTATGCTACTGGTGAAGAATACACACACACACACACACATAAACAAATATTTTTGTGGGGTAAAAATCAGTCAACCAATTTATTAAAAAGGATAATGCTTTTAAGGCAGTTTAGTAAAATGTCTGGTCCAGTAAACAAAAAAAAATTAGGACTATTTACTGTATTCATTTACTAAATATTTTCTTTATACAAATTTGTTTGGAAATTCAGAAACATTATCTATAAACATAATCAAATAATTGCAGATTATATTATGTCTTTCAATACTATCCTTAAAAAAGAACAAATTTAAAATAAGCTGATATTAAAAATTAGCTTTTTAAATGTCTTTTAAGCAATATATATGCTAATACAATTTATTTATCTAACTCCTTATGATTTGATTAATTTCTGCAAAATTGAAGTTGGGAAATAAGTCATAACTTTTTATTTCAGTTTGTTTACTATATATATATATATATATATATATAATAAGTAAAGAACAGGTAGGAAAAGTGTCTTTAATCTAACATGTTTGACTTTATTAAGCTTTTTCAGAAATTTGTTAATAAGACACGGATTTAAAAATTAAATAACAAAGAGAGTATATTGGAATGTTGAGGCTTGATTTCATTGATCATGTAATAAAGCAATTGATGATCACTTTTAAGTGTAGGAAACCCATACCAGTTTATATGTTTAATAAAAGCAATAAATATTTATTTTAAATCTAAGTGGGTATAAATGTCAGTTTAATTGTATGTATGCAAAATAATGGACATGTCAAATGTATTTAAACAATGGACGATTTTTAAAATTATGTATATGAGAAGCATGTTAGATCAAAGACACTTGTTCTATAATCTTGTCACATTTCAATCTATATATTCAACTTTTATAAAAAAAAAATTATGAAATTCCCAGTAGCTCTCATGCTCATATGTCGTTGTACCAACATAACAAATTTAGTCTGATCAAGTCCTGAAGGATGAAACACATCACAAGGAAAGTTTTTCAACGTTGTTATACATTTTCTTCAATATTTTTCTTAATATATAAAACCATATATCATTATCTCATTTGTATATATAAATAAATATACATATTATCCTATGTCAGTTGCATGACTGCGTCTGATGCACTATGCAATAATTAGGTGCATATTATAAACTGACTGTTTAAGAGACTTCAATTCAAATTCATTCGATGTTTGTGGTAGTTAAATCTTACAATGTTAGAGTACTATCTTCTAATTTATAAAGAGTATTATATAATTAGGCAAAAATTACCTGAAGACAAAACAAATTCAACTTTAAAAGAAAAAAAATATGCATACAAATATACATTTAAATATTTTAAAAATATAATAGGACCTTGAATAAGTTCTCATTGTTTTCCAACAGATAGCATTCCCAGAATTGTGTGCGTGTAGTTTCAAATGGTAACGTTTATATAAGGAAGTACTATAAGCTGTAGAAATCAGATAAGTTACCTTCTAACATGGCTGCCTTCTTTTTGTCCCCTTTTTGTCTAACTCATTTATAGGAGAGTATTTAATGCAGCAGGTGGGTTAGTTAATTTTTTGAAGATTTGAAGTAATTTACTTAACTAGAAGGCAAACTAATTTGAGCTCATTTGGATGATTTCTTTCAAAGGTATTGCTCTGCCAATTTTAATCTTTTGTTGAATCAGTAACAAATTTCTCGACTTTTATTAATTTAAAACAATATTTATTTTTTATTTTTCACAACATGACTAGATAGTCTTTCCTATTACCCAGTCCATACAACTCTCCTTTCTCTTGAACAGGAGCAGAGGCTCATCCCTTGTTTCCTGTTTAGGAAGGGGTTCTTGGTTTTTTTCCTCTCCTCTGGTTTAATAGTAGTTTTGTAATGAGCTTTCTGTGATATGTGTGGATAGTGGTAATGTTTCTTTATAGTGAGGGTATTGGGTGGTAGTTTTCTGGTTGCTGCTTCCTGACTGATAGATAAAAGCCCAAACACTTGTATAGTGTCTAGAGAGGCTGCTTAGATCAACAGTCAGTATTGGAATTCTTGCAGTGACATGTCATGCATGGATGAGCAACTCTGAGGTCACACTATGCTGTTGTCTGAACCAGTTCCCTTCCCACACCTTACATTTGGTGATGACTACTACTACTCTAGGCCTGCCCTTACCAAAATAACTCACCATGACTATAAGCTATTAAAGTAAAACTAAACCAGCTCAATAAAAAAATACCTAAAACCCTTAACATTTCTTTCTCCAACATCTGTGGTTTCTTGATTCCTGGTTACCTTCCTCTCTTTAGGAAGGACTTTAATTTTCAGATGTATAGTCTGGAAATTTATATCTGCAAATGTCTCCCTCTGGCTAAAGAGATCTCTCTTGAATCTACAGACCATTTTTACATGTGTTTCTATCTCTCTCTACTAAACTCAGTCAGCTATCTTTTTTTTTCTACCACTCCCTTTCCTCTCACTGCAAATATATTTGTGCTCAGTGAATTTAATGCCTATCATGCAAAGTGGATTAAACACTCTCTCACTGATCTTGCTGGCATCCAAATGCTGAACTTCTCAATCACTCACACAAATGGTGGACTTCCCCACACATTTCCTCAGTAATCCTGAAGGACATACTTCTCGTCTAGATTTCTTTACTTCTGTTGCTGGCTCATGTCATGCTGTGCAATTCTACCCTTTTGGCAATGTCTTTCTGCTCTCTTTCTAGATATGTGCATGGCCACCATCTACAAAAATTTAAATGCAATGTCAATTGCCATCTTCTATCTTCTGGAATCCCATTCAACTTTTATCTTTTTCTTAATACTTCCTGTACCCAGTTTTTTTCTCACTGTAATATCCTGCACACTCGTGGTGGTCCTGCATTGCTTGGGGTGAAATGATGTAAAAAATAAAAATAAAACATATAAGATGACTAATTCCTGGTAATTTACAGAATATATTCCAGAAAACAGTAATTTATAATGTTTATATTTGTGGAAGATAAATGAAACACAACAAGGTGACCATTTTTAATCTCTAAGCTTAGGTGATTATGCAGTTGCCAATATGTCATCAATAATGAACATGCATTTTTAAGTTAAAACAATTATTACAGTAGTTTATGTTTGATATGGTGTGTTGTTAGCATCAAAGTTATTAACATGAAAGAAACCAAGCAAGGGTTTAGAATATTATGAATTTTGCTTTCAGATCTTATCAAAGTGCACACAGTAGAAAGATTTATTTTGACAGCAGATGCAGTGGGTTTATAAGTTAACAGTGAATGCTAGAAAATAGGCTAATTTGGCAATAATTAGTACCAAGTATAAGGGTCATTCCTAGAAAAGATATTTATAGTTTTAAAATTGGAGTAGATAGATCTAGCTATCGCCCGGTTCACTCTCCACCCTCATCTATTGAACAGGTTAAGAGGCTTGTCCCTTGTTCCCTGTTTAGGATGTGGTTTCCGGCTTTCTCTTTTCCGATCTTTTCACTATTACGTAGCCCCCTGAACATCAGTGGCATTACCGCCTTGCTCGGGGTGATACGATTAAAAAAACAAAACAAAAAAAAACAAAAAAAAAACAGATTTTATAAAATCAAAAATGAAATGCCCACTGTAGGCAGGGTGTATGAAAGACTTGCTAAAGTATGAATGTCTGCTCAAACCTAAATTAATCATGTTAAAATGAACACAGTGGTCAAGGAATTTTAAAGTCAAAATAATACTTTTAATCACCAATTCAAGATTTAGTTAAAAATAGTTTTAATCAATTACATATGATATAGCCAAAAAAATGTAAATATTTTACAATTTGCTGTTATATTTTGTCTAAATTCATGGTTGAATTTCAAACAAATTTTTTTACGTTTTCTCAGGAAAAATCCAAACAAAAATATCTCTATAATAGTAATTTTAATATTATGGTTATCGTTATAATTATTTTATTTCTCTTTATATCACTTTAAATACATATATTTGTTGTAAAAACTGGCAATTGATATTAATCCTCTCTATTATAATAACGAGTGTTGTGTATAATATATATATATATATATATATATATACACACACACACACCTCTTGTCACACTCATAAAGAGAGAGACAATAGAGAGGCAAAATCAGCTCAATCCATACTCTTTACTACCAGTTATGGAAGCTCTTACCATGTGTTTGCTCTTTAACAGTGCCTTATTATTATATCTTTTTCTTGCAATAATTATGTCGTCAAGTAATGAAGAATACATACATACATACATACATACACACACACACATATATATATATATATATATATATTTCCTCCTGTGTCACACTCATGGGAATAAGCTGTGAGGGAACAGTTAATAATCCTCTCAAATATTTTGCTTTTATTTTTTGATGGTAGAGGTACACTTGTGTGTGAAATATATAGTCATGAAAGCATTTAGTAGTTTCTTCTGTTCAATAATTTATAACACACTGAATTAAAATACAATCATTAATTATTATAATAATAATAATTGTCATTTTATTATTCTATATGAATCTTTAGACAAAATAGAAAGATGATTCTTGAAAACAGAAAGAAAAAATCTATTAGATTAAATATATGAGCAATTCAATACAAATTTTAATTTCAGTTAGAAGGATCAAATATGAATTGAGGAAATTATAATTAATGATTCAAAATTCTTACTATTTTAAATGGACGTGAAAAATATTTAGTCCGTTTCAAAGAAAATGTTTACAATGGGCAATTATAAGTAGGCAATAAAAATATATTCAATATATATATTTAAGATTTTAATATTTTCTTGGAATAATTGTAAAAAATCCATTTTAAAAAATTATTAAAAAAAAAAAATGAATGAAATTTTAAAAAATGGTAGAGTATTTGATTCAGCTTCTGGAAATGACTGTTAAAAGGTTTATGGTATTTATATTTTTTAATAATGAGTGTAACAATTTTTAATTGGCTTAGTCTAATCTAATTACAAGCCCAACAAATGAAAGAGACAAATATATACAATGAAACAGTCATTATATTTTGAAAGTATAAATATTATTTGAAAATATTTGAAAATATTTGATTAAAAAATGCTTAAATAAACATCAGTTTTTTCTATTTATATTTTCATTGTTTGTTTTTAAACATCTTTTATGAGTCACCTAAGTGCATATCAAAGAAGTGTACAAGAAGTATTTCTACTGAATAAATTTTAAAATAAAAAAAGTATTCTTTTTGCCTCCTTACTCAACTTCCCATGAATAACATTGACACCTTTGGTGTTTTTATACATTTTTTTTCTTTTATTTCTGAAATTGGAAACCTCTATTAAATGAACATTAAAAAAAAAATTCTTTTAAACAGTGGGTAACAGGAATTTTCCTCAGTGCAGTTGTATGGCTCAACCGAGGAGGACATAAATTTTTGCTGCATTTAATGGGTTAATTTTATTTTTAGTTTGTAGAAAAAATAACTATTTCCTCTATTTTAAAGATTAGTTTTCAGTTCCTCTTTCAATTTTTGGAAAATTTTTCCCCTCATAAAAAAAATTCATCATCAAAATTCCTTTCATTAGAAAAATAACAGTTCAAATCAAATATTTAAATTTTATTCTTTCAGATTTTCAAACTAGTTTTTTTTTTTATTCTTCATAATTATCAATCAGTAAAAGCAGCAAACAAATCATGGAAGTGTAATTTTAAATGACTGAGAAGTGCTTATAATCACTCCAAAGTGAATTGATAAAATTGTCTTGAATTGTGTGTTGCCATTTGATATTTGTTTTCTTTAATGAGTAGAAAAAACTCAAAATGATTTAAAGTAAGAAAATTTTAAAAACTGAACAAAAAATAAAAGTTTAATGTCAAAACAATGGTTATAGAAGATAGCTAAAATTGATACAGCTTAATCTAATCAGCTAGCTTAATATGCAAATTCTAAGTGATTACACTAGTCAACAAAAAAAAAAAAGAAAATTGAAATGGTATTGAGACATCAAACATCTTTTTTAGCTAATTTGAGGGTGCTGAATTTGAAAATCACCTTACTTTTTCTTGGTTAGCTACCGTTTTTGCTGTACAGAAATGCTCCATTTTTTAAGAAAAGCACTTTTTCATTTGTTTTCTGTATATATGATATTGAACAATGGCAATATTTCTCAAAGTAAAATTGTAGAAACCTCTCTATTTGTATTTAAACCAACAAATATTGTTCTGCTTATTGAGAAATACTACTTTTTCAATAACAATCAGACCTTAAATACTTTAAAAATAATACAATTGAATATACCAAGACCAACAAGTATTTTCATCAAAGTATTTAATAAACTAACAACAGAAATAAAACATTTGTGAACATAAGAACTATAGTAAAAATGTTCTCTTTCTTGATTGTCATGTTTAATGTTATTTAAGTCTCTTGATATTCCAGCAGTAATCAACCATCATTCATTTGTTTTATCATCCTTGGTAGTGCTCTTTCATTGTTTTGATATCCTGATGGAACTGTTCTTCTTGCTCATCACTCACATCACTGTAATTATTTGAAAATTTATCTATATGGCTATGTAAAAAAAGAACATTAATACTCATATTAGTGTATTACTAATAAAGTTTATCAGTTAATGGCTTACGGTCTATCATGTTGAATACACCGGTTCTCGCTCGATCACCGAAGTTAAGCAACGTTGAGCCTGGTCAGTACTTAGATGGGTGACCGCTTGGGAATACCAGGTGCTGTAAGTGTATAGTGACGGATGTGCGTTGTGGTGCAGTGGATATCAGCTCGGAAAGAGAAATCGGTGAGCCGAGTTTGAATTCCAGTTGAATACCCTGCATTCATTTAAGCACTGGTACCCTTGGGAAAAGTATTAATCCGTCCATTCCCTCCAGTTATAGGTTAAATAACAAGGGTAGGACTTGGGGACCCTGCTCTTAAAAACAAATCCCAATGAATTGTGAAAAGAAAAATGTTGTAAAAATAAAATAACCTTACCCAAAATCATTGGTTATGACCTTAAAATGATCCCATAAGGATTGATAGGTCATTAAGCCTCAAAAACAAACAAACAATTATCAGTTAATTTCAGTTTTGGCAATAAATTCAGTACTTCTTTTTTTCAATTCTTGACTCAAAAACAAGTTGTTTCTTATAAAAACAGTTTATTTCACACAACTAACATAAATTGCTTGCCCTACCTGAAAATTGATGGTTCTCTATGACTTTTACTAAATGTTGTGATCAGCCAAGATCATTAATTGATTTTTTTTTCTGAAAATGAGCAATTTTAGTACATCAAAAACAGTAGCTAACCATGAAAATCTAAAGTCATTTTCGAAATCAGTACCATCAAATTAGCTAAAAGACAGGTTTCCTAGCACCAAAAAGTCATGTTGGTCAGTGCTAGAAATATAAAATATATGAGGCATTCCTGAATATTACATTCTCTTTATTGATTACAAAGCTTTGAAGAAATTATGGACATTAATGACAAACTTTACTCGCAACAAACTAACAAAATGAGAATTTCAAAAGAGTAATGAATAAAACTTTTAAAGTTTCCAAAAGGAAAACCTATAAAAAATAGGGTTTATTAACAAATGGCTATTACTTGTTCATTTAATAATTGCCAAAGTTGAGTATAATTTAATTATTTGCAAGTTATCAGTTTTTCAAGGGTAATTCTGCTTTCATTAAAAATATAACTCACCAAATATATAATTTACTGAGTTAAGAATAGAATAAAGAAGTTGAACAGCTTTATCAACAATATAGGTGTGTAGAGTATAAAATAAAAACAGAAATGTGTGCAAATATATATAATACTTATTTCTTCATCAAATTCAAGTAAAAGAAATTCTTCATGATTTCTTTATAATTTGATAGTAAAAATTAAAAAAAGAAAAACAAAACTGTGTGAACTGGCAGGTTGAGTTTGAATTTTGACAAGGTTTCACTTTGCATTTATGTCTTTGGTAAAAATATCAATCTTCTCTCCCTAACTATGAGGAGATGGTAGGGGTAGTCTTTGTAAATCAACCAGTCTAAAATAAGAATAACAAGAACAGTTATTGTCATTCACTGATATTAAAGAAAAGGAAACTGTAGAGAGCTGTGACTACCTATGTCTTGAAGAAAATGGAATTAAAAATGTTAAAATGAGTTTCTTTCCATTTTTATTTACAAATCTACTTAGGGATGGAATAATACATGAAAGATATTTAGCAAATAGTAGCAAATGTATGCAACATAAAAGTTTAGCAAAAAATAATAGGAAAGTGTTTAATCAAAATAAATCTAAGATTTTAGATAACTGATAAGTTTAATTTGAAAATGCAGATATATAGGGTTAATAAATTATCACAGTTCATTTCATTTGGCTTTTACAAATTACTTACTAAACAATGGAATATATAACAAATTATAACTGTTAAAAAATCTATGTTTTCTTGAATTCCAGGTAAAAATCTGGCATTTAATGTAATAATGATCCAATTTTTAAAATTCTGTAGTTATATTAAACAAAACTATTGGGTTGCCCAGAAAGTTCATGCTGATTTTTAGTTGTTCATAAAATTTATTGACAGATATAATATGCTTACATTTCTAATTAGAGCACACTTCAAATTATCTCTTAAGAAAAAAAGTTTAAAATGATTTAATTCATGTCAATTTTGCATCCCTATGATGATCGAAGATTACAAGCTGCATTTTAGACACTTAATGCTTTTTTATGGCCATAATGGCAAAAATGCCTTGAAACCAACAAAAAAAGAATGTACTGTGTGAATAGTAAAGATGCTTTAGTTGTAAAAAAAAAACTGTATGGAAATGGTTTGCTAAATTTAGAGTTGGTGATTGTAGCCTGGATGTGCGTTGTGGTACGGTGGATATCGGCTCGGAACGAGAAATCGGGGAGCCGAGTTCAAATTCCAGCTGAATTCATTGCATTCACTTACGCGCAAATACCCTTGGGAAAGGTATTAATCCATTTCTTCCTTCCAGTTATGGGTTAAATAACAGGACAGATTGGGTTCTATAGCCTTGGCTGGCAACCAGTCTACTGCAGAAAGCAATGGCAACCTACTGCAGGATAATCTTCTGCCTAGTCAGTCATGTCTCTTTCGAGACATGATCGCCCAAGCGTGTTTCACGTATGGCACTTTAACTGACTGATTGTAGCCTTATTGATGAAGAACATTCTGGCAGACCTTCCACCCCACTGCAGAAGACAACCCAATCAAGACATTGATTAATTCATATAACACAATGCAGGAATTGGCAGAAACACCAAATTTATCAAAATCCACCATCCATGCAAACTTAGTGAAGCTTGGATACTCAAATTGTTACAATGCTTGGGTATCACATGATCTGAGTGAAAAGAATCTATTGGATCCCATTTCTATTTGTGATTTGTTGTATAACTCCAATGGAAATGCACCATTTTTTAAGCAAATTGGGTGATGGGTGATGAGAAATGGATTGTTTACAACAATATTCAGTGAAAAAGATTCTGGGGTAAGTAGCATGAGTCAACTTTAGCCACCCCAAAACAGGTATTCATTCTAAGAAAGTCATGGTGTGCATCCAGTGGGATTGGAAAGGAATTCTGTACTATGAGCTTCTGCCAAGTAGTTATTCAACTGATTCTGAAAAGAACTGCTTATAACCAGATGAATTAAAAGCAGCAATTTAAGAAAAATGTCCAGAATTGGCAAACAGGAAAATTGTTGTTTTCTATCAGGATGAGGCTAGATTTCACATTTGTTTGGCAACCCAGCAAAACTTGTTGCAGCTTGACTGGGGTGCATTACCCTGCCTGCCATATTTATCAGACATTGCTTCTTGAGATTTTCATTTATTCTGGTCCCTGCAAAATAATCACAATGGTAAAAATTTTAATTCTTTGGAAGACATAAAAAAAACACCTTAATTAGTTCTTTGTCAAGAAACCACTGAAAATCTGGGAAGATGGAATCTTTAAATTGAAGTAAAAATGGAGAAAGATTGTGCAACAAAATGGTTCATATTTAGTTGAATTAATATTTAATGGCATAATTTTGTTTTGTTTTAATTTCCCTTAAAAATTGGCATGAACTTTCCAGACAATCCAACATATTACATTATCATAGAGTCGTTTTAATGTAAAAAGGAAAGGAAAAGCTACTTTCATTGCTAAGGAAGAGATCAAGCAAAGTGATAATTAAACCGTAAATCCTAATCGCTATTCTATACAGTGTACATAGGAGTGGATTAAAGCATTGGTTCATGAATTTGGTGACAGTAATTGTGAATTTAATCTCAGGGCTGAGGATTAACTGAGTAGTATTAAATAAGAACAAGACAATATAATTAAAAGACAGGGACAGTGGAATGATATCAATCTATTTCTGGAGATTAAACAAAGGGTTCAGTTTGAAATCCCCTGAAAGTTGCCTACATCAAGCACCTAAAGAAGGTCAGAGGTCACAATAATCAAAACATTGTGATAACAACAAACATGAGGTCACTAGTCCAAATGTAAATAATGTAAATAGTGAAGTGAGTCAAAAGACTTTTATGAGGTTGCATTTTGCATGTAAAATGATAAAAGAGATGAAAGAATCTGATTTTAAATTTATATAGCCTAAAGATGCTTTTTTATTTGAGATTGAACCTGACTTTATATCAACAAAATTAGTATTGGCTTGATATATTTTTTAAACTTTAATCCTGTTAGTTTCTGGTAAACTCACTTAACTTTGGTAGAGCAAACATGCTAAAGATGACCTTTAGGTTATTTTTTGGCAGTTTTTAACCTTTATGCCTTGTCACTGCTATTATTTTAAATCATTTTACTTTTTGACAATGTTTACTGTTTTATAAAGCAATGATTAGAATTATAATAAAACTTAAATACATGGAAGTAAATTTTTACATTTTTCTTTTACTTGAGAATTTATAATGGAAAGAATAAACACTATTTATTAGATTCTTTATTTACATTATTATTTATTATACGTGTATCCCTGCCATCCAAAATGACAGCAAATATTTGAGTGAATTATTAGTTGTTTCCTCACAGGTTATCCCCCATGAGCATGACATGAAGGTATATATATATATATATATATATATATTCATATATATATATATATACACACACACAAGTATAGGGTAGATATGGATGGAATAAAATTCCGTATCCAAAGAAACACTATTCTTTAAAAAAGTGCTCAGTACAAAGTATTGTCTATGTAACAATGCCTTCCTGATAAAAGGGTGAGGTGGCTAGTCTTGAACTTTTTAAAACTCTCCAACTTGAAATAAACTTCATCATTTGATAAGACACAGATTTTTAAAATAAAATGGCTACTTTTGTAGTGATATTATAACATATTTATGTTATAAATTATAAGTATACACAAACACACACAAATAAATACATAATTGTGTTTATCATAGTAGACTGGATTGTTTACTAGAAGGATTCGCAAAACAATGGCTAATTGCCAATTGATTTGTACTTTAGAAAATGGCAAGCATTAAAGGTTTCCTTATAGTTGGTTCACATATTTTAATAATTTAGTACATGTTTAAAAATTTATGAATAAAAAAATTATTTTTATATTGATTTCTTTATAAATTGGTACATGATAAATATTCCATTGTATTAGTTTTAATACAATCATATTAGTTTTTGGAATGTTGTAAGTATAAAATTATTCTAGTAAATAAACAATCTAATAAATAAATACTGTTTAAATATTTTTATTGTAAATTCTGAAGAACCCCCCCCCCCAAAATGTATAAATTCACTTTTATCATATGTTTAGGCTTAATTACTATTCTAATCATTGCTTTTTCAAAAAATTAACATTGCTGAGGTGTGAAAGTAGTTAAAATAATAGTGGTGTTAATGGAAAAATTGTCCTTTTCATACATCATTTTTCTGCAGGCACAAAGGTTTAAGATTGCCAAATTTTTATTTTATAGAAAAAAGGAAACACTACAAGAAAGCAGACATTTTTATCTAAGTTTCCTCTTGTCAGCACAAAGATTTTACAATTGGTTTACATGGTATCAATTGCAAACAAACAAACAAAAAAAAAGAAAAAAAAAGAAAAGCTGCTTGATGTACAACAGCCAGCTATTTAAAAAAATAACAGATTAAACATATTAAATATTAATAGAAGAATAAAAAGTGAAAATAATTTCTGGCTGGAATATCAAGTCTATAAAAAAATGTTACTAGTTAGAGTAAAAGAGAATTCTCTTCAATTTTTTTCTTAATTTTTCAAGTGTATACAGATATCAGTAACATTTTCTATTTTATCAATTTTTCTTTTCTTTTTTTGCTTTAAAGAAAAGTTCTCGTAGTTACAAATAGAAAGAAAAGCATATACATTTTTTTTCCATAAATGAGTCATAGCATCATTTCATTTTAGAGGATAATTATTTTGAAAGAAACAAGCAAACATGTTCCCCCTCAGAATGGTATCTTCTATTTTATATGTGCCTCCTACCCAGGTTGAGTCCCTCACCACATACCATCACATCTCTCTGACAGCTGCAGACTGAAAGGAAATGGAAATGAAATATGTGAACACAAACACTTTTGTTGGGCTGCTTTGATCAGTGCAGAGTGGCACTGGCAGCACCAATATCCATATTCCAGCATCCCACAAAGTCACATGAGAAGCATCACCACTACCATTAAGAGAAAGAGTGCTTCATGTAACATTCAGTGGGGGTGGGGGATAAAAAGGGTTTAATCCAAGCCATTTATTTATTTAATCCTATTAACACAGAAAAGCATTACAGTTGGTTTGTCATGATGACCTGCTTTGACAACAAATAGAGATTTTCAGAAATGTTATGTGTAGGGGCCGCCCTCATTTTGTATAAAATCTACTTATTCTTCTTTCATTTGCCTTTTATACTCTCTCTCTATCACATTCAATAACTTCCTATTTTACTTTTCCATAAAAACACTTTTGATAAGGAGCTAAATTTTTTAAGATCTGTGTTAACAAAATACACTCAGGTGTTTCCTTGAAACTTTTAGAAGCCTTCAATTTGTTTACAAAAAGTATTAGAATGAATTCACTGATTTGTTCATATATATATATATATATATTACAGAATTATACTAAAATTTACGAAACTGGCATTAACCAATATATTTGACTTATTTAACATTATTATTTTTTAATGAATACTTGTATTTGTGTGGAAAGTCTGTTTATTTTATATATATATATATATAGTTAAACAGTATATTATAATTTCCAATGGCCTTAATTGTTTGAGAAATCATATGGAAAATATCTATCTTCTGGCAGAAATCATTCCATTCAAATGAGTATCCATTAAAAAATAATAATGTTAAACAAATAAAATTTAAAATACACATATATATATATTTTTATATTTTTAATCCAAAAGGATAATCAGGTAGGTAAATTCCCCAAACCCAATCCTAATTAATATTAATGAAATTAATATTAAAATTGATCAAGGTGGAGGGCTCAATACAAATATTATTTCTAATTACAGAGGCAAATATAAAAATAAAACAAAATTTCAATGTTTAAATCTGTTGAATAGCTATTCAAATGGTTATTGAAAATGGCTATTGAAATAATTGAATATTATTGAAATAATTCAAATAGCTATTGAAATGGCTATTCAACAGATTTAAACATTGAAATTTTGTTTTTTATATATATATATATATATATATATATATATATATATATATAAATTTATGGCTTAAACGTTATTTTTAATAGATACCCATATTTGAGTAGATGATCTGTTTTCATTTGTTTATTAAACAGTATATTTATTTACATCTATGGCCTGAATATTCAAAAAATCTTTGTAAAATATGCACCCTCTGGCAAGATCTGAACCTGCGTACCCTAGGTTAAGCCATCATTAGACCTGAAGACCTAGACTTCTCGGAGATGAAGAACGTTTTTGTCAAGTTAAGCTTGAATAGTGCTTCTGAACACATATCTTTTCGATACATATCTATGCATTTTCATGCCCTAACATAAATATAAGTAGACATTTTCAATGGATATATATAAGTAGATTATATATTTCCAAGTGAAGAGGACTCAAGGTTTTTTTTATTTTGAGTGCTCTGGTATTTATTTTATTAGATATATATATATATATATATATATATATATATATATATATATATTAAAGAGATAAATCACTATAGAGAGCTCAATGAATCCAGTGCAACATGATATACATAAAGTTTTCCTTTATATCTATCTATCTATATATCTATATATATATATGTTCGTGTGTGTGTGTATGTGTGTATACACACACACTAAGAATAAATATACATTTCTTCCTTATCAGTCATTACAACTGAGTAAATTAAAGTAATGTACTTAATACAGTGTCTGATGATTGCTATTGTGTGTGTGTGTGTGTGTATGTGTGTGTGTGTGTGTTTTGGTTGTCCAACAATCTTGGTAGTATGAAACTCAAATAGTGGTCTGAAGTTTGTTTCTTTCTGAGACATGATGCTGGAAAGCATATTTTTTCTGTCTTTATAATTCAGACATAGATGCTTGCATATTACTGCTTAGGTATGCATCTGTCTTTTGGTCTTTCATTTTTAGTTCGTTTTCTTTTTCTTTGTTCTTCACTTGGTTTTTCTTTCTATTATTTTTATTTTTTGTTTGGTTACCTGGCAGTATTTGTGTGGATTTTGTCAATATTTTGGCTTTTTGTGATATATATGAGTGGACACTGCACTGACATCAACACAGAGTGGCGTCTGTTTCATGCTTGAAAACAATCTTCAGGCAATGAAGATTGTTAACCTTAGTGTACACTCTTATACAGACACACTTTCTACCCCTAATATTGGGCGCTTTTACCCATAAATATAGCATACCTATATAGCATAGACTATGATATATATATATATATATATATATATATATTGATGCATGGATGGAGTGATTTCTGGTGGATCCGTCTGCAAAACTCTGGAGTAAGAATGTTGTAGGTAGCATCAACAGCTAAATGACAGATTTTATTAGTTCCAATTATATATATATATATATATACACACATGTGTGTGTGTGTGTGTATATATATATATATAGAGAGAGAGAGAGAGAGAGAGAGAGAAAAAGAGGGGGTGTGATGGATAAATTGTCATCTAAACTATGCAAAATGAAAATAACACTGACATCTTTTAACAGATATAGTAACCAAGTTTACACAAAAATATCTTGAAATACTAAAGAGTAAATTTATTCAATAAACCATGGCCTTCTGGCAACTTCAGAATCTCCTGCAACTCTTCTGGTTGGTCTTCTTGCTTAAGCTGGTGAATGCAACCATAATCCTTGTCTTCAGTTCATCTTTGGTCTTACAAGGAGTTTTATTGGTCTCTTGCTCAATTGTGCCCCACACATAATAATCAGTGGGGTTTCAGTCTGGGGAGTTAGGTGGCCAGATGTAAAGGATAATGGGATTGCAAAAATTGTCTAACAGTTATGACTGAGTTCTCCTGCTTATGTAGCATGGTGCAGAATCCTGTTACCAGACAGCTACCCAGACAGCTACAGCAGCTACCCACTTGACCCAGGGCAGCACTACCTCCTCATGGTATTTCATGTAGGTTTCAATAACAAACAATGCACATACACAAAATTAAAAATGTAAAATATTAACAATTTACCCATCGCACCCCTCTCACCCCCCCCTCTCTCTCTATATATATATATATATATATATATAATATGAAAGTGTGTTTAAAATTCTCATCCTGACCAAGAAGTACTTCTAAAAAAGAAAAATTTCCATGTTGTGAGATTTGCCCAGATTTTAGGTAGTGGGGTAAATTGAGAACTTTTCAGTACCTCTGTGGATATAGAAGTGATATAATGAGAATATCTTTTTGGTTTTCTATCACTATTATCCAGACTGCAATGATCAATAAATATACTAATCAAAGTAAGAACTTAAATGAATGAGGATATTCAGAATAAAGTATTTAAATTATTTATTGAACAATTTTATATTGATACTCTTTATATTAAACTGTAATTAATTTTACTCATTGAAAAATTTTGAAGTAAAAGTGTAAAACATTTATACAACTGTTATTGATAAAGTACTCTATTTTTTATATGGTATTTAAAAACAAAAATTATTCATGATGATAAGAGAATAATAAAACCAGTATTTCTTCTTTTATCCTTTTACTCTCCCTCTTCTTGTTTCTTTTGCTAATTCTTACTTAGCAAGCAACTTTTTGTTACAGTTAAGCTGGTTTTAACATCATGTTTAGAAATGAAATAACAGGATCTCAGAGTTTGCAGATTCAAGTTATACATTCTGCTTTCTCTGTAGGAAATCACAAATTCCCGTCAATGATGGATTCCTTCTCAGCACTCAACTCAGTGTGTGATGAAATCAGTGAGTTTAATGAGTGAACAGTATTATTGCTTGTCTAAAACATTTTACAACTTTCTGATAACAATTTCCTTTTTAAGAAATAATTTTTTTTGTTAGAAGAGGAAGAACAATAGAAGAAAATTAAAAAAAAAATACAATCATTAAAGTCCTTATTTATTGGTCTTTAAAGCCTATGTCTAAAATATGTGACAGATTTAAAATTTCCAGAAACCAATATATAAGAAATAGAAACTGAAATTTTCCATGCATAAGTAAGTGATAGTGAGTATCACTACTATGAATTTGAAACTGAGCTATAAAGTTAATGACATTCAATTCAGTAACATATTCAAAATTAAAATCCCTACATTAAAAGCCTGTTCTTGAACCTGTTGATACTTTTGACTTGAAATATCACTTTTGTTCCTTAACTACTACAACTACTCCACCTCTTTGTTGACCTCCCCATTGTCCCAGTAGTGGTTAACCATAAAGGGATAGTCAAATTCTTTATTTTTGGCAAGTTCATCAAAATGTTCTGCTTCAGTTTAGTTAAAAGATTAATATATAATGAATATCAATTTTATTGCCAATATTAGTATCATTTTCTTGGCTTTTTTATCCTTCAGATTTTCTTCTTCATGAGTTGTGTCCCTTCAGGATGTAGGGACTTCCACTTGCTCAGGATCCCTTGTTGCTCTCAACACTTTTCCTATTGGTATTTTGCCCAAACTCTGCTATGCCGTCCACCTGCTCAAGCTCATCAGGTATGTCTCACACTACTTTCCCTTGTTTCTCTTTTCCTCTATCTGTCCTGTGAGTATTAGATTCTTCAAACCCTCCTTCCTCATTACATGTCCCAGAAACATCAGCTGTCTCTTCATGATGAGCATAAATTTCTTTTTCGTTCACATCCTCTCCAAAACCTTGTCATTGCTCGCATGTTTGATCCATGGTGTCCTCAGCGTCCTTCTAGAGAACCACATTTCTGTTGTTTTGAGTCTCTCCCTCATCTTTGAAAAGATCGTCCAGCATTTGCTACCATACAGGACAGATATCAAATAACAGTCCAGTACTCTTTTCTTTGTTTTTTTATGAAATTTTTCTGTCTCTTAATACTCTGCTCAGCTTTTGAAATACATCATTGGTCATGCCAATGCATTTTTGGATCTCAGTGTTGCACTTTCCATCCTCTGTCAGAAACCTGCCTATTAAATCTAAATATTATAAGAAGCACACTCGGAACACCTTCGATTTTAATAATTTAAAAAAAAAAAAATACCCTCAATTTTAACTTGATAAATCATTTAATCTATTAAAATTCCTTTGATTCCAACTTCAGGATTAATCCTCAGTGTGATATCACTAATTCAGTAATTCTCCCTTGACCTGGAAGAAATCCTGAGCCTTATTTGTTAACCTTCCAAGAAATGGTACTTTAATAAAATTGCATTGCCTTCTGTGCTGTGAACAGGTTAATAGCAGTAGGGAGAGTCGTCTTTTGCCCAGCCTGCAATCCTTCCATGTTTATTGAAGGCTTATCTCTTGTTTCCTGTTTAGGATATGGTTTACCATTTCTTCCTTTCATTCTTCCATGGTCATATAAATCATATGGTCATTTAATTATCTTAACTTTTTAGTGATCTCACTGTTCAGTGTCTGCAATTCTTCATTATGATGGTTCCAGGTTAGCAGCATTCTGGTTGTTGCATCTGACTGGTAGTAAGAAGTCTTTGTTCTTTAACAGCACTTAGAGAGGCTGCTCTGATCAACAGTCACATAATATTAGGGTATTTGTATGTCATGTCACACATGGGTAGGTGTCCCTCCATGTATTTCCAGTAGGTACTATTATGATTTAGTCTCACCAATATTCATACCAGTTTTTATTGACATTGATGACAAACTGTGATTTTGCCGTTTGTTTTATTTTCTTTAAAACAAAAAAAAAACACCTACCTACCTACCTACCTACCTACCTACCTACCTACCTACCCTCAACAATTCTTTCTCCAATATTTGTGGTATTCATTCCAATTTCTGCAGTTCAGAATTTTTCTCTTGAAACAGCAGTCTCCATATATCTTTGTTCTTTGTGAAACTAATTTAAATTTTTCCATTGCTAATATAATAATAAATTCTTTTCTAGGTTATCTTTCTCTTTGCCGAAAAAATTTTAAAAAGTAAATTAATGGCCTTTGTGTTTATATTCAAGAAAATTCTGCCAATAGAAAAGAATGGTCCTTCAAATCCCTAGACGATTCTTTCATGTGCTTTTGACTTTTGTTATTGTACTCTTTAGCTATCTCTTTTTCCTTTGTCATTCTCCCTCTTCTAACAACTGCAAAGTTTTTGACAGTGTAAAATTGGCTCTCATTTGAAATTCATCTACAAATATTTTTGTGTTTGCTGATTTTAATGCTCATCATGGCAAATAGCTTAAACATTCTAATGTTATTGATATTGGTGGTATTCAGACATTCAATTTTCCCATTACCCAGTCTCTCACAAAAATAGTGGATGTCTCCTAGCTCTTGTTGAGCATCATAACTCTGTCCTCTCGGCAATTCAGATCATGCTGTAGTAACTGTTGATATCTCTTTTCAGTCATTTCCTATTGACAAGATTTCTTTCTGTTGCCTGCATACTGATTGGAATGCATTTTGTGACTTTCTTTGTGATGCTCCCATTTGATTTATATTTTTAACCTTCCTATTAAGAAACGTGTCACCAAGGTTTCTTCTTGGGTTAAAGCAGGCACTGAGGCTTTTGTAATATCAAGTGAAACCACAAACTTCTCTATGGTTCATACCAGCCTGATCATACAGAAAATGCAGTTCCTGTGGGCTATCTACAAGAATCACTTTTACCAGTTATACCAGTATAGCAGTTCCGATCGCAACAGTTGCCAATTTATGTATGCACATAATAATTGTAAACATGTCCTCAAAGGAGACAAGTTTTTGCTTGCTGATAGAATGAGGCACAGTATAGCCACTAAAAGCTTTGGCTTGTGTGATATAGTGCCAGTCTTTGAGAACTCAGGTAAACTATCTGATCTTTTCAACTGCCTGCCTATTAGCATTCTAGCTCTTTTTGACAAAATATCAGAGGCCCTATTCAACTCTGAATTAGTCATGCATCTCTCATCACAGGGTTTTCTTTCAGATAAACAATATGGCTTAACTGCTGATGTTTTAACAATTATTGCTAAAAGAATCTATCAAGCTTTAGATAAGAATGGTGAAATGTGGGCTGTTGCTTTAGATGTCTTGAAGATATTTAACAGAGTTTGGTGTGACTGTCTTCTTTGAAAGTTGAATGGATATGGTAATTCTGGATAAACTTTTGAACTGATTCAAATTTTCTTGTCAAATTGCAAAATGAAAGTTATCTTGAACAGCTACTCATCTAGGTCTTTCTGCAGTAACACAGGTAACACCAAGGGCTTTATCCTTGGACCTACACTGATCCTAATTTTTATCAATGACCTTCTTGATGTCATCAGTTCTCAACTCTGTAATCATTCTGATGATACTATTAAGACAGGAGTAAATAGTTGTAAGTCACATCAGTTCAATAAAGTCAAATTGGCAGCTGATCTTAAAAACAACCTACAATCTGCTGTTAACTGGAGTAAGAAATGGCTTGTTAATTTTAAGACCTCCAAAATGAAATTTCTCTCTTTCAATCATCTCAGAAACCCCTTTCTACCTTCCATCAGCAAGAGTGATGCTAATCTTCAGAAGAGTGATTCATTGCACCTTCTTAAGTTAACATTTTCCACCAACATGAAGTGGAAGGATTACATTGAATCAATTACTAAGTCTGCTACTTGGAAAGTTGGTTCGCTGTGTCATGCTAGACAATTTTTCCCTTCAGAATCTATTTTACATATTTATAAGTCTACTATTCGGCCATGTTTCAATATTGTGGCCATATATGGTCTGGTGTTCTTGAAATACATTTAGAGATTCCTGATGAAATCTGAAGAAGAATCTGCAAGAAGATACCTAATCTGGCATCTTGCCTTCAGTCACTATGTAGCTTCCCTGGACCTTTTCTATAAATTCTTTCATGGTAATTGTTTTGATGAACTTTCCTTGGTGGTAACTTAACTCATTACTACATTTGTGGTAAAATCTCATCCTTTTATAGTTGAAATGGCTAGATGTAATTGTTCTATGCTAACAGTTCCTTCTATTTCACTTCTCACTTCTGAAAATCTCTTCTGCCTTCTTGCTTTACTTTGATCTTCTAAAAATCTAAATGCCATATCAATCGTTGTCTTCTTAATTCTTGCCAATTTATTATCCTCGCTTCTTAATAGTATTTTTTCTCATACTCTGTAACCCTTTGCATCTTAGTGGCTTTATTTATATGTCTGGGATGAAAAAAATTAATTTATTCAGAAAAGCATTAAAATTAAGAGAAACCATTGAGAGTTTAGATAATTTATTCCAGATGAGGCTGATGTGAATTAAATTTCTGTTTTGACAAAGTAGATGTTTATTTAATAAAATAAGAATTTAAATCTATTCAAAAGTATTTCCCTCAAAATGTGTCTGTCTATAGAAACAAGTAAGTAGATTTCAGTCAAAGAACAGATGGGGGCAGATGAAAAGACAAATAAAAAAAACTTTGTTGTGGATTTTTTCCATTGTTTTTTGGAACCATTTTTTGATGGGGAAACAAAATATTTTGGGTGAAGGTAGAAAAAGATGAAATAATAAACAATTCTTTCATTTGAACATTTCATAAATTTATTTATTAACTGACTTATGCTTTTAGCAAAATAATAACTTAGTGGATATTACAAAGTTTGAAGGTAAAAGCTTAGTTTTGAAAACTAAAACTTGCCATTGGAATCTATTCAGAATAAGAAAGATTTGTAAACAAGATAAGTGACTCAATTAAAATAAAAATGATTAAAGAAAATTTTCAATAAATATACATTCATTGTATTTGACTAAATAAAATCCAAAACCAAAAGTTAAATTCAGTAACCATAAATTTTAAGAAAAAAATGAATAATTGAGGTTAAAAATAGTTATTTTAATAAAGTCTGCAAATGAAATAAACGATAATACACTATGTCATATTTTATTATGCAAGTCAATGTTTTTGTTATAAAATTGATATTATCCACCTGATGTCTTGCTTAATAAAATCTGATTATGTACATTTTAAATATCAACTTAAAAGGATGAAGGATTAAAATGTTGTATTTTATTCAATATATGGACTATAGAAGTATGTTGAGGATACCACAGACATAGCATGTGATCAATGAGAATGGTTTAAGGAAAATGGAATAAAAAAAAGAAAAAATTTGTACTCTGTTATATCCCGGGAAGGAATAACAGGGAAAAGAATAATATAAGAATAATACTTAAGACTGAAGATAGATTAGAAGAGATTTATTATACAGCCGTACAATAAACCAATCATATTAGAACAATCAACATATAGTAACAGGAATAACGATCAAGTAAAAAATGTCTCCGCCTATGACATATGCATCAGTCTAGTGATGTATGCTTCCGTCTAGTGATGTATGCTTCCATCTAGTCACAGTCTTTTATAGACTAGACCATATCCATTACGGGGTAGGATAGAATGTTCCTCTACAACATACGTAAAATCAGAAGTAGATAGGAATTTCTGAGACACATCAGGAGGCTTGGAGAATTAAACCCACATATGACATATTGAAAGCAAGTGGGACAAAGAGAAACAGTAAGTAGCATATCTAACAAGCCTGTGTAAATGGGTGGAAGAACAGGAGTGAGAAAGGCTGCTTAGAATAGGAAGTTGTAGAGAGTCATTATCACCTACATTCTGAATAATAATTGACAATAACAAAAAAACAAATATTTGGCTAATTTATTAATTTTTTTATTGCATTTGATTCCACGTCCACCAAAAAAGAAGGAAAAGAAATAAATGAAAGAAAAAAATTTATCACTAGAGAAGTTTTTTTTTTATTTTTAATCAATTAAAAAAAATGATTTGATTAAACCAAATTTATCTTAAATCAATGATGTTATATTTTTAAAGTTAGGAAATCACCAACACAAAATAGATGAACCCTTTGGATGCAGGATTATTTTCATGAAAAAATTTATAAAATTAGAAATGAAACTGAAAATCAAACATCAAAAATACAGCTGAAAAAGGATTTACAAGAATTAATACCAAATTCAAGTATTTTTTTTCATTTTCTTTTACTTTTATTCATTACTTTTTTTCATTTGCTTTTGTGTCTTCTTTTAGGTTGAAAAATTCATTTTCAAAGTAATTAACTGAAAATTGTGAAAAAAGAAAAATCTACAAAGTTCATTAACTCTAAGCTGAAGTTCCTTATTTTTATTACTTTCCTTTTTCGAATTTTCAGCAAGTCAACATTTTCTTTTGATCTTAACTTATCAACAAGTTAATTGATGCTATGATTACAATCCTGAGACATAAACACCCCAAAATGAATTTCTTTCAAATTGTTCAGTAACCAATGCAGACATTTTTAGTTCCACTGTTCTAATGTTTGCCTCCAATCTGTATCATAGAATGTGTTCTTGTTATATTCACACACACACAGATCAGTCAGTAACATATAAGTAATAAATAAAATAAATCAAAATTGGCTTTTATAGATGATAGTAATGTGTAATATGAACAATTTCAAAATATTTCAGAAGCATTAGTTTTATGTAGACTGATTTTATATATTGTATTAGAAGCATATACTATCTTGACGGATAAAGTTGTTTTTTTTTACTTGAACCTGTACCAAATTTCTTGATTCAATTCACTTCTCAAAATCTTACTAAAAGATCAAACATTGGTCAGGCAAAGTAGTTATTTTAGTACTCTCTTATCCATGTCTCAAACATAAATGAGTCTACAATGTTTTGTTTGGTTTAGCTCTATTCTTTGGCTACTGCATCACTAATTAAATGATTATGATTTTAGTGATTAAGCAGTCAATAATTAAAAACTGAGCAACTGAGTCAATTTTTGCAAAAAAGTAATATCAAATTTGGTAATCCTCTCTACTATGATAAAGACTATTTTGTGTGTGTGTGTGTGTGTTTATCCCTTCTGTCACACTCATGGAAAGAGAGACAATAGCAAGGCAACATCGATCTCAGTTCATTCTCTTTATTACCAGTTATGAAAGATCTTGCTGCATGTTTGTTCTTTAACAATGCCTCATTATTTTATTTTTTTAACAATAATTATGTTGTCCAGTTGTAAAGAATATATATATATATATATATATATCCTTTTTATTATAATAAAGACCATTGTGTATTTATTTGTATTACATATATATATGTGTGTGTGTGTGTGTAATACATGGAAAAATGTGCACATGAAAAGTAATATCCTTAAGATTATATTAAACCTGGAAAAGTAAAGGACACTATATTCTAGTAAAGTAAAAAATAAGAAAATTCTTATTGAAAATATTGCAGCTAAAAATAAAATTTAAATGCAATATTTTAAGTATGAAATTTCTTATGTTTTACTTCACTAGAATATCTTATCCCTTACTTTTCCAGGTTTAATAACTTGTCCTGTTCTTTTCCAGGTTTAATATAATCTTAAGGATATTACTTTTCATGCACGCATTTTTCCATGTAATTCATGATTTTTTTCAGGCATTGCTATTAATTTGTAATATAAATTTAATGCTGAAAACCGCGTTCAGAAACATTAAAAAGAAAAAATTTATATGCAGTTGATTAAAAAAGACAATAAAAAATTGATAATTTATAATTAATTATGATAATCAATTCTGATAAAATAATAAGTGATAAGCAAAGTTTGATTGACAAAAATGATAAAAGATATCAGAATTTAAATGTTGAAAACTACATGCAAAAATTTTAAACAGAAAAAAGTTATAAAGAATAAGTTTTATTAGAAGTGTTAGTCACTCACTCACTTATGTACTTATGTATTTCGCCTCCCTTTTTGAAGTTCACATATTTTGATGTAACTTTTTTCTACTGAACCAAAATTCAAAATTTTCTTTTTTTTTAAAAAATGTAGCTAGGGAGGTGTCCTATTTAACTCTGTAAACTATTTGAAATTTTGGTTGAGAACTGAATTAGTGGTGAAACTTGAAAGCTGCTTAGATTCACTCAATGTCAGACTTAAGAATATATTCAACTACTGCTGTGGTTGAATTATATATATATATATATACTGCTTTGAACAAAATGGACGTCATTATAATAACCTAACCTGAGGAACATTTTGGCCAACACTTTTCAAAGATATTTGTTGGCTTTATTATGAATTATAAATGCAGGACAAAGGAGGATAACAGAAGCATAACCTACAAAAACAGGGGAAAAGATAGAGCTCGTCTAAAAGTAAATTTTGATCAAATAATTAAAATGTAAGGGGGGATGTAAACACACAACTTCATAAGAGTGATAAAATGGAAAAAATGTAACACTCACAAACCCTCCAGTAATTGCAAGGAAATGTAGTCAAATATGTGATTAATAGGAAAGTCAGACGTTAAAAAGAACCAGTAGTCGAGGGACCTAGTCGCTGTCCGATATATTTAAAATCGCCATGGCTTGGTAGGAAGTGTCAAATTGTAACTGATAAGGTTTCGGCGTGTGTTTCGTCTGGGTATTTTTCAGTAACATTATGTGCTGTTTTTCAAACTAGATCTGTGTTGCCTTCCTTTACTAAAGATAGGTTGTCCTATTTTTGAAGGAATTCTGTTGTTTATAAATTTAACTGCTGCTGCGATGCGGTTTACATAGAACAAACCAATTTTAGGTTGGAAACGCGAATTTCGCAGCACATCCCTGCAAATATTCGTTTGGGTAGCCCTCAACGATCTATAAAAACAACAGGCTGTTCTGGAGTCAGCTATTGGTCAATACTTGCTAGACAATCATGTATGTGCTTCTCATTATGAGGATACATGGTTTTCTGTCCTGCACAGTGCTCGCCCAGCTCATCACTTATGTATCTTGAAAGCTGTTTGTCTTAAAATCCATCAACTGAGCCTGTGTAGGCAGAAAGAGCAATTTATTTGCTCCTTGTAATTACTGGAGGGTTTGTGAGTGTTGCATTTTTTCCATTTTATCACTCTTATGAAGTTGTGTGTTTACATCCCCCTTACATTTTAATCATTTGATTAAAATTTACTTTTTGACGAGCTCCATCTCCCCCCACTTTTGTAGGTTATGCTTTTGTTGTCCTCCTTTGTCCTGCATTTATAATTCATAATAAAGCCAATGAATACTTTTGAAAAATGTTGGCCGAAAGTTTCCTCAGGTTAGGTTATTATACGTTCATTTTGTTCAAAGCAATTTGTTGTTTCTGTGGGTACAAATCTTTGTTTATATATATATATATATATCCTGTCATGGTCATGGGTTTGGATTTTTTTTTCTCATGTCTTATTGTAACATACTCAACAGTAGGTACATCAATATATATGTTGCTGTCATTTTAGACAGTGTATCAGTATAAATATTTCACCCATATTTTTGATGGCATGGGACTACTCATTATTACATAAGAAGTGATGGAAGAAAAAAGTTCATACTGCATAGTTTTTGAAGAAAATGTGGATAGATAATCTTTAATGATCATATAAGATTTTCTATTGTTTTATTTTTTAAGAACAAATTAAGTTCTTGAAATGTCAAAAACTTGCAATTAACAATATTTAAAATGAATAGAATAAGATTCTAACAAATGATTTAATTAGGGTTACCATAATTTTCCAATAACAATATTTGTCATTTTGAAGATAAGAAACAAACTGTTTCTTGTTGAGAAAACATATAGACATAACCAATTATCATTTATAAAACCACTATTATAACAAAACTGACAGTTTTCAAAATAAATACATGTTCATAATAAATAACTTTGAGAATCTAAAATATTAGTTAGTCTGCTTAAACTCTTTCATTTGAAAAGGCCACTATAATTCACATAGGTATTATACCTTTAGTAAGTAAAATATTGATTATGAAACATTCTATATATTTCTTTAAATTAAGAAAATATTTTTTTTTACAAAGAATGTAAAAAGTAATAAATTAGTATTTAAATGATAACTGAAAATCAAAATCAACTGATATTCTTTATTTACATGGAGACAATTTTTTTCATCTTTCATTTTCATAACATTTCAACTATTATGCTTTCTGGCTTTCATCAGGGACTTTTGAACTGAAGCCTTTAATTAATCTACTGGAGGTAGACTGTTTTCATTTCTCTGCCCATATTTTATCTAGTTCTTATTTAGTCAGTCAGTTAAGTGCCATATGTGAAACACGCTTGGGCGATCATGTCTTGAAAGTACATCTAGTTTAAAAAATGACATGAAAATTAGCAAAACATCTCGACCTTAGCTTTGTGCAAAATTAACTTATAAATATATCCTGTGAAATGTATCCAAGCATTGTAACAATTTGAGTATCCAAGCTTCACTAAGTTTGCATGGATGGTGGATTTTGATAAATTTGGTGTTTCTGCCAATTCCTGCATTGTGTTATATGAATTAATCAATGTCTTGATTGGGTTGTCTTCTGCAGTGGGGTGGAAGGTCTGCCAGAATGTTCTTCATCAATAAGGCTACAATCAGTCAGTTAAAGTGCCATATGTGAAACACGCTTGGGCGATCATGTCTTGAAAGAGACATGACTGACTGGGCAGAAGATTATCATTGCTTTCTGCAGTAGACTGGTTGCTGACCAAGGCTATAGAACCCAATCTGTCCTGTTATTTAACCCATAACTGGAAGGAAGAGACGGATTAATACCTTTCCCAAGGGTATTTGCACATAAATTAATGCAATGAATTCAACTGGAATTCGAACTCGGCTCCCCGATAGTACTGCTCAGTTATTGCTCACTCAATTTACACTGAATCCAAAGCTGCAATTACTCTCTGACCAAATTCATGAACCACCAGGTGAATTAAATCATTATAAAATTGAAATGAAACATTTTATAGAATCTTAACTAATTTAACTCACAAAATGTTCAAATACAAAAAAAAAAAAAAAAAAAAAAAAAAAATTAGATTGATTAATAACCATGGGATAATAATGAATGACTAGATCAAAATTGAAATAATGTCAAACAAATAAATCCTTTAAATCTTAAAGGTGATGATTTTTCATCCGACCCTATAAACTCATGCTACAAAATCACAATCCAAGAGCTTTAACAAATAACAAAAACATCACTTGACTCTTCCTACAAAAAACAAAATGGGCAGTACATTTTTCTAAAAGAGAAAATAATTATCTAATGAAGATTATAAATAATTATATCCACACTACTTTAAACAAAGATTAAGAAGGAAACCTCATCAGTACTACAAAAAGTGAATTTGAAGTTTAATTTCCTGTATAACTTCTTTAAGAAAAAGATCTTTTGAATTCCAACTGACATTAACTGTTTAGTCAAGGACTGCCTAACGATTCCTGTATAAAACAACTAATTTCACTATTACTCATTAAGAGTTACCAATGTTGTATCCAAGTTAATAAATCAACTTACATATCAGCTCACCCCATAAGTAATGCTGACATTACTTATAGAATAAACAATTATTCAACCGTCACACAAAATTAGAAAGAGGTGTAGGTCATGGATGAGTCTTCTCATCAGATATATTCAACTTATACAATGAAATAATTCTGAGTGAAGTCCAGCCAGGATTTGTCATTGGTGCCCACAATCTTAACAATATTATGCAGATGACACAGTGCTGATAGCAGACATGGGAAGAAAAAATACAAGACCTTCTACAGAAGGAAAAGCAAGAAAGGGAAAGTGAGAAGAAAGGACAACAACTGCAAGAAAACTGAATGTGTGGTCATCAGTAAAAAGAGAAGCCCAAAATGCTAACTTCAGGTTGAGGATACTAAAATCAATCAAGTGCATAAATTCAAATACCTGGGAAGTGTTATAAAAGAGGATGGAAAGTGTGACACTGAGATATGAAGGCATATTGGCATGGCTAAGGATGCATTTCAAAAGCTAAGTAGTGTACTGAGAAACAGAAATACCAAAAGAAAAGTAAGCACTACAAGAGATGGAGGATGTAGAGGGCCATGATTGTCTACATTCTGAAGGGACACAACATATAAAAAAAGATTTTAACAAAAATTAATGAAGCTTCATAGATTCATACAAAATGTGAAATTTAAATATAAACCAACTAAAACATAAAGAACAGCTTAGATTCCATCATTCATTATTTTACATCTTAAAATGTAACAAATTCTTAAACATTTACCCACTGAAACTGTTTTGAGAGCCTAACTTTTCTTGTCATCACAAAAAGAGAACAAATCAGTTTATATGAGTAAAAAGAGCTAAAAAGTGAAAACATATACTTTGTGAATGTATAGAACAGAATTGACAGTTGTGGTTCATTGAAGGCTTGAACCCACCAGGAAGAGATAAAAGCATCTAATGATATAATTACAGCAAGACCTTAATTTAGAATTTACAAAAATATCTTAACATCTCATTATAGATGCCTGTTAACCATGGAAATATTAAAGTAATAAAAAAAAATAAAGGAATTAAATAACTATGTTTTTAGAAGAACTTACTTAATGTTATTTATACACAAATATAACTTTGTATTATGATCAACACAAAAGAAAACAGACATTGTAATTATATCCAGTGCCAGATTTACATATGGTCTCAAATGGACTGCAGCCCAAAGGACCTCTAAAACTTAAAAAAATAAAGATTTAAGAAGAGAAAAGATTTGTTTATTTTATTTAATTTTAGTTGAAGTGTTCCATGTTTTACACCACAAAAGAAACATCTAAAAATCATCTTTTTTTTTTATAGACACTGGGTGGGGATGCACATACATAATAAAGGAGCACCCAGATTCTATTAGTCTAGAGCCCCCTTAAGACCTAAATCAGGCCCTGATTATACCATACAGGAACATAAAAAAAAAATTTGCATATCATAGGTAGAGAAAGATAAAAAGAAAGTACATTTAATTGTGAACAGGCATAAACTTAAGAATTTACTTTAACTTTTAATGAAGGATGAATATCTCTTACTATAAATTAAATTTATAATTGTTATTAGTTTTATCATCAATTTTTAAAGATTTAACTAATAAAATTTATCAGGTTTCAAACTTGGAGAAGTAAAAATTGTAAGCTTAAAAATAACTTGCAAACAAATTAAAGAGCAACCCTATTTATAATAGATATATCATGATGAAAGAAGCAAAGATTCAGGGAGGGGAAAATTCTGAGCCAGTATGCATCAGAAAACTAGTATGAATTGCATCTATCAATTTAAAAAAATATTAATGTTATATTTTAAATTATTTTTCACTTCTTTTTTCATAAGAAAAAACTTTCAGTCTGAGTCATTTTTTTTTTGCAATTAAAGTGGAGTGATATAAAAAAAACTCTTGAAAGAAATGTTATACTTTGGGGTTGTCAGTATACATTGCATCCCTGAAACACATCTAGACAGATCAAAGCAAGAAGCTGAAGATGGGTAGCAACCAATTTCTTTTTCAAGAGAAACAGAGACTACAAGACAAACAGGCACAAAGAAATAGCATAAAGCATTGGAATTTCAAGCTATTATCAAAGAAATTTTAAGGTAGCCAACTAATGAGAAAAATCAAAATTTCGTAAATTTCTTTGATAATAAATTGATTTCATGCTTGGAAAACAGTTGTAGTGTTGATTATAAAAAAAAAGTAAAGTTTATCTGCCATTGATAAATTACTGATAAAGAATGTGATAAAAATAACACAGAAATGAAAATACAAGCACACATTGGTCCAGTGTATAAAGTGATGTCTTTGACATCCATTTGTAGCCAAAAGATAAATTATCCCTTTTAATCTTTCATACTTGCTTCATTGCACTCTCAACAAGGCCCAGTGGACAACAAGCCTTTGGCAGTTTCCTTATTTCATTTTCTTTATACTTTTACTAATAAAAACTATCCTTAATTTCTTCCCCTTACGGCAAAAGCATTCAATGACATCTACAGTTAGAAATGTTTAAGAAAGACAGAAAATTGTTTTGCAGAAAAAGTTTTAAACATATGCATTTATACATGTATATGTGTGAGTGGTTTTAGCAAACAAAGATTGATTTATAAGAGAAACCAGAAGGTGGTTTTAGCACAGATGAAAAGAACTTCTTCAAAGCAACAAAAAGAGCTCATTTCCTTTGATGTGCCATTGGAAACGCACCCAGATCAGTGAGACAAGTTCTCGATAAGCTTTGTCTTTTGAAAACCATTTTAAGCCTCTAGAAATCAGCAAAGGGCAAGTGTTTATATTTCCACTCCATCTGACAGTTCCTGATAATTCAAAGAACTTTTCAGTTCACTGAAAATAGGTTTAAATGCTCACTCTGCTGAAGTTTTCTATAAGTAATTTTTTGATCAAAAGGGAAACTTTTTAAAATTCTAGACCTGTTTTTTATGCATTCTTATGTTTTAATTATCTCACTGTTTATTAATACATGATAACTTAAAAAAAAAGAAAAAACATATCTATAAAAGTATTCCTATTGTTTTGTATATACACTTACTAGCTTACTTTTCTTGTTAGATTTTATTAGTAAATGATATTATATACACAGATTGGTCTGAAAGAAAATTCTCCTATTTTATTTAGTATGACAGTAGAGGAGGGACCTTTTCACCAATAAACCATAACTTTCTTTTACCTTTTTACAGATGGTAGCTGAACAGCAGCTTGACAAAATGGCGTCTGACATGAAAGTGACTACAAGGCGGAGGTGTGTCACTTAATTTCTCCATTCAGGAAAAAAATGGCACCCATTGATATTTATTGATGCTTGGTAAAAATATGGAGACAGAACAGTGTTTGTGAGTACAGATGGTGTGTAATCTATTTCAACAGTGATGAGAGAGATATGTATGACAAGCCACATTCTAAATGTCCCTGCACAGCTGTTAACTCATAAAATGAAGGGCGCTTGCTCATTGGTGTTGACTATATGGGTAATTTTAGAGCTGAAAACCTGATGTATCTAACAAAAATTGCTCTCTTTATCTGTTGTAGTTTCCATGGGACTTAATAGTAAGCATTATTTTTGGAGCACCCTTCATATCAATACAACAAAATTAAAACAGTTTATAATTATGTATATCTAAATGAATGAAACTGTATAGTTATGAGGATTTAGTTTAGTATTTATTTTAGTTGGCAACTTGATATTTCATATTATACTATTAAAATAAGAACTAGAATTTTGTAACATCACAACATTTAGATAAATCATAGAACACCAAAAAGAATACATTGAGAAATGTATAGACTAACTGTCCTTTTATTGTTTTACATACTTGATGTGCTAGCATAAAGTGACAAGTTTTCCTGACTAAGGTTTTTCAGTGTACTGTTGATCATGACAGATTATGTGCTCTCTCCCACAAACTGTAACTAAGGTCTGCTAAGTATAGCTGTAGTATAAATGGCAGGTTAGTGCCTGAGCAAGTTGTCTCCAACAGGGATTAGCTAGTCATCCTAGCAGACAAGCATACTCAGAAATGAGCAGCATACATGAGTAATAAGACAATACATTGTTGTTTTTATTATTATTATTATTATTATTATTATTATTATTATTACTACTATACACAAAAAAATGATATTTGATAAAAGGATGCAAACTGTTTATTGTTTTTCAACTCAAATTTACATTTTTATGTACAACATATTTGTATAAATAGAACACAAACTCTAAGTACATGAAAAAGTTTAAACTGTAAACTTTTAAATCAAGTTTCAATAAAGCTATCAAACTATTCTCAGTTACCTTATAAATAGACAAAAAACAATCCCTTAATTTTCCAGTGCCAATCCAGAACTGAGAGATAATGCTTATTGCCATAAACTGTAAATATAGATTTAAAAATTAAGTAAGAAAATAATTTCTTTATGCTTAAATAAATTCATAATTTCCAGGCAATATAAATTTCAACATAGCTTTTGTCATTTTGTATATCTATGTTCAAAATCTATTCCTTTAATGATTTTGTCTTTAATTCTTTGATTCTCAATGCAAAGTATAATGTATGTCCTCAACAAAGTAAAACTTTGTGAAATATAATTCATCTTATAAAAGTAAGAAAAATATTGAACTACATAAGGTTTATAAACCTTAAACAGAAATAATTTTCCTTCTTTGATGAACAAAAGGATGAGAAAAGAAGAATCAGTTCAATAAACATGACAGAAGTTTTAAAAGAAAATAAATACAAATAATATAAAAAATACTGAATATATACAGAAATCTTGATAACAAAGTTTGAATTAAAAGGAGAGAAAAAGAAAGAAATAACTATTAGACAAATAAAATATTGTGTGAGTGAGAAACATTCATACATGACCCCCCCCCACACACACATAATGAGTAAAGATAAATAGGAAATTAGAGAATAAAAGAGAAAATTAAAATTAAATCTGAAAGAATGAGCAAAAGGAAAAGTATAAAAGAGAAGAAATGAGATAAAAGAAAAGACAGAACAAAAGTACAACAGGAAGAAAAGGGAGAATTGATATAATATAGAAAGAATAAAGACAAAGTAAACATGAAATGTGAAGCCATATCAACAAGATAGAAAGAATAAAATGAAAATTATTTTTCATTTTATTCTTGATATGAAGAGAAAAAAATAAAATGTTATGAGTTTGATAAAGAAGATAGAGTAAAGAGTCAAAATAAAGTAAAGGGAAAGAGAGAATCAAATAGAGAGGAAAAAGTGTTAGGAAGTAAAAGTGTGAGAACTGAACAAGATGGGTAATCATTAAGTTGGAAAATTCACCAACAAACTGTCATTGCACAACAAACACTCCAAGTTAGCACCCCTAAGTTAGCTTATTAGTCATTTGCCATTTAAGGTTACACTTGAATGATCTGATAAACTTCAAAGTTGACCATTTCTACAGATCATCTTCGTTTGATAAAGCAACCATAAAATTCTGAATGGAATACAGAAGAGAAAAGAGCGGCAGATCAAGTAAAAACAGCCGCCTGACATCCAAGCAACACATCATTCAAGCCTATATTCTCTCCTTTTACTGAGAACAGGAGACTTTATCAATGAATTCTTTCTGTATTAAATCTGCTATGATTTGTTGTTGGACTTTACAGATAAAGAATTATCATTCTTCTTTTACAGTGGCTTGGGGAACTGTCTTTAATTGTATAACATCCGAAATAAACAATCTGGTTTATGATTATTTCATGTGTAAGAGTTATGCTCCCATAGAGTATACCAAGTAATATTTATTAAAACCATGATTATTTTATTTACAGCATTGTTTTTATGTATCTAATATATGTTATTTTGAGAAACTTTGAGGCATTCAAGCAATGAATAAATTTACATGTAATAGACTAAATTTTGAAGAACTAGTTAAAAACAAAAAATTCAAATGTCATGACATAAATATATCTTTCTTCCTTGAAGTTATATCTTTTTTGAATCCAGTTATTGTATTTGTCTATATTTCTGAGAAGAAGTAGTATTTACATTATTCGGACTATTGTCCTCATCTTTGTTGCCATTTGTACGATGTTTTGGCCATTGTATACTCTGGCTTTCTTCAGGTGCTAGGAATTTCGAACTGAACCCTTTATTACAGTGATATACCCCAGTGATTGTAAGAAAAGGTTCGGTTTGAAATTCCTAGCACCTGAAGAAGGCCAGTTATTGAAATTTGAAAAAAAATTCTGATTTTTAAATTTTAATTATAGAAAAATCATTCAGGTTAATGAAAATTTAAAGTTGAATATATACATAAAACTTGTTTAACTTCTCTTTCATCTATATAGTAAAGATATTTAAATTTAGATGTTTTTTTTATCATTAGGAAATTTTAAAAATGATATATCTTTATGGAAAAATTTTCATTAAACAGCATTTTCCATAATTGGTGGGGAGTATTTTCAATTATCAATAAATCTCAGAGAGGAAGATATTAACTGTAGAATGATTAATCTTGCAAGAAATTTTTAGGGAATTTGTTCTTCACTGTTACACTGCTGTTAAATTTATTGCACAGTATAGTAGGGTCAGCTGGGAACCATCTGTAAGAAAAAGAGCCCTATGATGCAATTCACTTCACCAGAAATTTGAAAACAGCATCTTGTGATGCTTAGCATTTGTACCAGAAGCTCTAATACAAGCATTTTAGAGTTATCAGGTGTCATGTCAACCTGAGGACAGTGCAGAGGAGTTAGAAAGAGTTGGATGAGTCTAATGATGATTACGAAGGTGTTTAGAGTGATCACTAGTGATGACAACATTATACCTATTCATCTTCTATTCATCTTCCCACAGGGCTTCAGATTCAACATGGAGGCCGACATCAAATGCCTTGAAGAAATAGTATTGTCCTAAGGTCAAGAGAGTAGCTACTGCAAGACCTTATGTCTGGCAACAAGACACTACACCATGCTGCACAAGCAGAAGAACCCAGTCATGGCTGTCAGACAATTTTTCTGACCACATCTAGCCAACTAACTCCCTAGGCTGCAATCCCCTTGATTATTAGTGTAGAGTGCAGTTGAGCGAGAGACCAATTAAACTTTGTAATACCGAAGATGAACTGAAGGCAAGGATTATGGTAGCATTCATCAAATTAAACAAGGAGACTGTTCAGAAGAGTTGCCACTGGCGATTTTATTGAACAAATTTACTCTTTAGTATTTGAACATATTTTTGGTAAATATATGTTAAAATGAGATGCCAGTGTTATTTTTATCCATTACAACCTGTACATACATAGATACATACATACATACAAGTATAAGCCTTAGTATTTGTAAGTAAAAAATTAAGAGCTTAGTACAGTTAAAATATAAATATTTTTCTATATGTAATATAAAAATATATTGGATTGTTCAGAAAATTCATGCCAGTTTTTGGTTATTCATGTTCCAACACTTTAGAACGCATAAAATTTATCGATAGGTGTAATATGCTTACATTTCTGATCAGAGCAAACTTCAAACTATCTCTTGAGAAAGAAAATTTAAAATTACTTAACTTTTGTATCTTTATGAAAATGGAAGATTATAAGGTGTATTTTAGACACTTGGTGCTTTGTTTATACTGTAAAGGCAAAAAATGTCTTACAAAGTGATAAAAAATATGTGCTGTGTACAATGAAGATGCTTTAACTGACAGAACTGTGCAGAAGTGGTTTGCTAAGTTTTGAGTTGGTGATTGTAGCCTTATTGATGAAGAATGCTCAGACAGACCCTTCTGCTACAGATGACAACCAAATCAAGACATTTATTAATAATAACCTGCATGACACAATGTGAAAATTAGCAGAAACACTAAATTTATCAATATCCATCATCCATGAGCACTTAGCGAATCTTGGGTACTCAAATCGTCACAATGTTTGTGTACCACATGATCTGAGTGAAAAGAATTTTTTTTATTGCATTTCTATCAGTAATTTACCGTATAAATGCAATGAAAATTCACCCTCTTGTGACAGGGAATGAGAAATAGAACATTTACAACAATATTCAGTGAAAAAGATTGTTGGGTAAGCATCATAAGTCAACTTCAGCCATCCCAAAAGCAGGTTTTCATTCTAAGAAAGTCACGGTGAGCATCTGGTGGGATTCAAAAAGAATCCTGTACTATGAGCTTCTGTCAAGTTACTAATCAATTGATTCCATAAATTACTGCTAATAACTGAATGAATTAAATTAATTACTTTTTAAAATGACTTGCTTTCTATATAATAAAGATATGTTTGAAGGTATGAAATGATCTCTGGTATCAATTTTATTTATAATTGTTGTAGAGGAACATCCTATCCTACCCCGGAATGGATATGGCCTAGTCTATAAAAGACTGTGACTAGAGCGAACTGTGAGCACACGTCACTAGACCGTAGCTACGTCACTAGACGGAAGCATACGTCACTAGATGGACGCATACGTCATAAGCAGAGACATTTTCTACTTGATCGTTATTCCTGTTACTACATGTTGTTTGTTCTTGTACGTCTATTGGTTTATTGTAGTGTTGTATAATAAATCTCTTCTAATCTATCTTTAGTGTTTAAGTATTATTCTTACACTATTCTTTTCCCTGTTATTCCTTCCCGGGATATAACAGATTGGCGATAAATATTTGGCAGTTATGTGGGGTTTGCCAAAATATCAGATTGGTAAAAAAAAAAAAAAAAAAAAGATTTGGAATTTATGTGAAGCTCGCCAAATATCAGTATGGTGACCAAAATTTAGAAAGGCTGACATGAAAAGAAAATTAAGTTAAAGTAGGAGGTAGTTTTTTACCCCCTCATATATATATATAAAAAAAAAAAACTACATTTATTGTTCTTACCAATGAGTATAACTTATACATATAAAAAATATGGAACAATTTGCTGAATATGCAAAGATGCTGGGAGAAGCGGTCCAACAGTTAATGCAACAACAACAACAAATGTAAAAGCAACAGGAAAGCCAACAAAAAATACAAACGGATTTCCAACAACAAATGATACTTCAACAAGAGATTTTGAAAAAAATGGTATTAAAGCAGGGCAAACCAAAGGAAGGCTCTAGAGTTTTCTCTGCAGAGGGTATTTCAAACTCTTTTACAGAATTTGTATACAATCCTGAAAAAGGAATTACTTTTCCTTCCTACTATAAAAGATACGAAAACAATTTTTTCGAAACAGTGCAAAGCATGGACTGACAAGAAAAAAATAATGCTTCTATTACAAAAGATAGGAACTCAGGAGAATATGAAATACACAAACTTTATTTTACCGAAAAAAACCTGGAGACATTTCATTCGATGAAACGGTTGAAATTTTGTCGAAAATGTTTGGAGAAAGGGAAAGTTTGTTCTATACACGATATAAGTGTTTAAATATAGTAAAAGAAGAACATGAAGACTTTGTTAAGTACACTGGAAAAGTTAACTCACAATGCGAATGATTTAAAATTAAAGACATCAAAGAAGACATGTTGAAATGTTTAATCTTTGTACAAGGGTTAACAGCACTGAAAGATAAGGAAGTACGTTCTAAGATCCTCACAATGTTGGATCAGGATGCAGAAATATCGCTACAGAAAGTGTCGGAATAATGCCAAAAGTTGATAAACATTAAAAAAGATAATGTTTGTATTGAAGAAAAAAGCATTGCTCGAGTCCATAAAGTGAAGCAACAGGCCTACGAAAAGGGAAAACCATACTACGAAGCATGTAGCAAAACTAATCATGTCTCAAGTAAATGTTATTTTAGAGATAAAATATGTTTTGAATGTGCGAAGAAGGGGCACAAAGCAGTGATGTGTAGGAAAAAAAGGGACCGAAAGTCCAAAAAGATAAATACTGTGGTAATGAAGAAAGTCACAAAGGATTGTGGTACTAGAAAGTAAAAATAAATGGACGAAATGTAACTTATTTACTGGATACCGGAAGTAATATCTCTACAGTAGATGAATATACTTGGGAAAACATAGGCCAACCAGAGTTACAGAAAACTAAAAAGATTGCAAGAGGCATTTCAGGGAATAAATTAAAATTCAAAGGTGAATTTTGCGTGAAAGTAGCATTTGACGGCAAAGTATACAAGACTAAAATTTATGTGATTTTAGGAAAGAATACAAATCTATTTGGTATAGATTTAATCGTGCTATTTAATTTATGGGAAAAGCCCATGAATATGTTTTGCACAAGGATAAATGCGTCAAATGTAGGAAAGTTGAAGCAGACTGAAAAATTTGTAAAAAATGAGTTCACGGAAGTATTTTCGGGGAACTGGGTTGCTGTATGCAAACTGAAATAAAGTTTGAAATAAAGAACAACATTAAACCAGTGTTCAAACCGAAAAGGAAAGTTCCCTTTGCATCTTTAGAGGTGATAGACAAAGAATTGCAAAGATTGGAGAAAAATGGAGTTATTAAAAAAGTAGACTATTCGGACTGGGCGTCACCTATGGTCTATGTAAAGAAGAAAAATAACAAAATAAGAGTGTATGCTGATTTTTTGACCAGAGTAAATGAATGCTTAAAAGATCACAAATATCCACTCCCCACACCAGAGGAGATATTTTCAAAGTTAAATGGAGGAAAGATCTTTTCAAAGATAGATCTATCAGAAGCATATCTGCAAGTTAAGGTCAAAGAAGAATGTTTGAAGTATTTGACAATAAACACACATAGAGGATTATACAGATTGAAACTTCTACTGTTTGGTTTGAAAGTAGCACCTAGTGCATTCCAACACATCATGGATACTATGTTATCGAGTCTTGACTATGCAATGGCGTACTTAGACGACATTTTGATTAAAAATGAAGTATACAAGAGCATAAAACGCATGTCTGTGAAGTGTTTACGCAAATTAGGAATTATGGGTTCAAAGTAGGACCTGAATATGTGAGTTTTGCTTGGACAAGATTGAGTATTTAGGTCAAATTATCGATCGCAAAGGTAGAAAACCTAATCCAAACAGAACTGAAGCAATTAAAAATATGCCTATTCCAGATAATGTAACTAAGCTACAGTCATTTCTGGGGTTTGTGAACTACTATAATATCTACATTCCTAATATGCATGACCTAAAAAATTTAAAAAGTGGTGTTGGACGAAGGAATGCAATGAAGCTTTTGAAAAAATCAAAAAGTGCTTGTTGTCAGATTTGGCGTTGGTGCATTTTGACCCAAAGAAAGAGTTAATTATAGCAATGGATGCAAGTGAATATGGCATTGGAGCTGTATTGTTACACAAATTCAAGGATGGCGCAATGAAACCTATCACTCATGCTTTGAGAGCATTGCTTCCAGTAGAAAAAAATTATAGCCAGATAGAAAAAGAAGCACTAGCTATAATTTATGTGGTAAAAAAATTCCACAGATTTACTTATGGGAGAGAGTTTGTGCTACAAACCAACCATAAACCGTTATTATCAATATTTGGGTCGAAAAAAGGTGTACCGACTCATTCAGCGAACAGGTCTGTAATTTTGTTAAATTTCAATTTCAAAATGAAATTTATTCCATCTAAAGAAATAGCACATGCGGATTGTCTGTTAAGACTGATTCCAAAAAAGCCTAAGTTGCTAGAAGAAATGGTGATAGCGGCACTGAAAGAAGAAAAGGAACTAAAGGATGTACTAGTAAACACTGTTAGTGTATTACCAGTAATACCAGAAGAAATTGAAAAAGTGGCAAAAAGTGATGGCTATATTGCTAAAATGATTAAGCAAGTAAAAGGAGATAAAGAAAATAAACTAAATTTAACGAAAACTTGGTTATAAGCAACCGACAATTTGTAATGAATTATTTTGAACATTATAAGCATGATAAAAACCTCGTCTGATCAAGAGGCTATCCATGGTCGAGTGGTCAAGACGGTACCAGATCAAATGGTATGCTTCCCCTATGTAATAGGGGTCGCAGGTTCGAATCCTGCTGGGTAGCACACATTTTCGTCATAAAAATTTATCGTGAAATAATCAGGCCGGTAGATATAAATATAAAATACTGTTTAATTAAAAACAGAATATCTACTTAAATACGAGTATTGGTAAAAATAATGTTTCAAAATAATTCATTACAAAGAAAATAAAGGAGGAAAAATTTCACCATTTTCAATTTGTAACAACACACAATAAAGGCTCTAAATTAAGTATTTAACCAGCTGGGGGTACCAAAAACAATCGTAAGTGATAACGGTACCATGGTCACAGGATATGAGTTTAAGAGTTATTGCGAGGCATTAGCTATGGAACATGTAACGACACCTGCATATAATCCAAGGTCAAATAGGCAGGCAGAAAGGTTCGTCGATACATTCAAAAGAGCAATGAGAAAAGCGGATGGAATCAATACTGATGATAAAAATATTCAAACTTTTTTGATGGTGTATAGGATTACACCCAATCACAATATCAATGGTAATTTATCAGCTGTGAAGGTAATATATGCAAGGAAGATTAGATCAATCTTCGATAGGCTATTACCAAAGGAAAGGAAAAAGACCTTGAGAAAACCAAACTCAGATACAAAATATTTTAAAGAAGGCGATAAAGTTTTCTTTAAAAATTATCGGTCAGGAAAGTGTAAGTCGGAGAATCGGTAAAGTGATCTATATAGTGCAAGGACAGAAGTTTGTCTGCAAAAAACACCTAAATCAATTAAGACCCCGATTTGTGGAAACTGTCAATAAGGAATAAGAGATACCAATGAAGGTTTTATATGATACGTTTGAAATTAAACCACCCATGAGCATGGAAGTACCGATGGAGATAACTAATGATTCTCCTGAAAGTGAGGAGACAAGGAGAAGAAGTAAGAGAAAAAGGAAAGAAAACAAAACACCTATGCCCAGATCCCAAAAGAAAAAAATATTGAGCAAAATTCCATGAAGAATTTAGCTTGGGGGAGGTGTTGTAGAGGAACATCCTATCCTACCCCGGAATGGATATGGCCTAATCTATAAAAGACTGTGACTAGAGCGAACTGTGAGCACACATCACTAGACGGGAGAATACGTCACTAGACGGTAGCATACACCACTAGACGGTAGCCTACGTCACTAGACGGAAGCATACGTCATAGGCAAAGACATTTTCTAGTGGACCGTTATTCCTGTTACTATACATTGTTTGTTCTTGTACGTCTATTGGTTTATTGTAGTGTTGTATAATAAATCTCTTCTGATCTATCTTTAGTGTTTAAGTATTATTCTTACACTATTCTTTTCCCTGTTATTCCTTCATGGGATATAACAATAATAAAAAGTTGTGCAGAAATTAATCTTTATCAACTTACAAAAGTTTAAAACAGTATCAAAAATAAGTGCATCTAAAAACAGATAAGATTTGCAGAAAATTGTTTAAAACTTGCATAGTACATAAATATAAAATTAGGAGATATTAAGAAGTAGAGATTTGATGAATGGTTGCTTCCAGCCAAACATCTGTTGGTTAATTTCAAATATTTAGCATGGCCATCAGTTACTGACTTCTAAAGCTCCATCTCACTTCCTTATGAAAGGGAAAGCTTAACCTTGATCTGCATAACAAGGTCCTAGTCTACCTTTTTAGGTAAAAGAACTGGTAGATGGCAAGCACTTACATTTGGTAAGTGAGAGGAGACACAATTAAGGAAGAAGATGAACCCTTTTAAGGTGCCCCTTTCTTCCTTAGAAGTTAACCAGGCAGAGCATGGTAAAAGAAGTACTGAAAGATGTCATAATGCACAAAAGTGATACAAAGATCAGCTACAAGTGGGGGTGGGAGAACCAATGTGGAAACGATAGCTGTCTTTAAGAGAGATTCTTGTAGACAGGAACAACTGCTTTTTAAGTGACGCTATCATTTTCTTTCCATTTATATTCTCTTCAACCTTCACCCAGACATAAGATGTCAGGTGGGGGTAAGTTATAGAAAAAGATCCTTACCCAAAACTAGGTGTACATTCAGCTTATATTTTTCAGGATTTATTCGTTGAGATTTTTCATATAAGAGGATTAGTGTGTGTGTGTGTGTGTGTGAATATATATATATATATATATATATATATATATATATATATATCAGTATAAATAGAAAGATTGGTAGTAAGCATAAGAACTGATATATGATGCAATATATAGCTATATAAATAAATAAAAAAATGAATGACCCAAAAAAAAGAAAAGAAAAAAAGAAAATAGCAATTAGATATCAGAAAATGGATTGGGAAATAGGGATAAAGTAAAAGCTTTTAAGGAAAGATTTATAATATCAACATTTCAAAATATCCAAAAAATACTTGTACATTTCAAAAGTCAATGCTGCACACACTCTCTTTCTCTAATATATATATATATATATATATATATATATATATATATATAGCAATATTTGTATGGGTTATGCACTCAATTCTGACAAATATGCAACAGATAAAATGCACCTCTTAAAATATTACATAGAAAAATATTTCTTTACTTGTAAACCAGTAACAAAAGAGAGCAGAAATAAAAATTCCTAATATTTTAAAGTATCAATTATTCAAAAATTAAAAAATTACCTGGTTATTATACACTATCTTTATTAGCAATGTTAAATACAAATATTTAAAAATAGATCTTGATATGTCAGAAATTAAAGGAAAAGACATTTAGCTTTAGTTTAATTTATAAAAGACAAATACAATTTCTCTGGCTAATGACAATCATATGGAGTACGATAGGCAAAATATTTTTTTTGTTTTTGCAATAAAATAAATTAGGCATAGATATTTTCTTTATCTTCTTGGGAAATTATTTAAAAAGTTGTTGAAACATCAGCTAGGTTTGTTAGCTAATAATTTGAAGAATACTTAACAAAACTTATCCCTTTCATATATCGCTCAAACAAGAAAATAATAGAAGAGAAAAACTAGAACAACAAAGATTTGAAGATTAAAATATTTATGATGGTGATCATTAAAAATAAATAAATGGCAAATTCTATCTGTCTGTGTGTCTGAAACACCTCTAACTCCGGCTTTCTCTTTTCCAATCTTTTCACTCTTTTCTTTTTTTCTTTTTTTTCAATTGGAGTAGATAGACTAAACTATTGCTCGGTTCATACTCCACCCATGTCTATTGAACAGGTGAAGAGGCTCATCCTTCGTTCCCTGTTTAGGATGTGGTTTCCGGCTTTCTCATTTCCAATCTTTTCACTCTTACGTAGCCCCCTGCATATCAGTGGCGTTACCACCTTGCTCAGGGTGATATGATTAAAAAAAAAACAAAAAAACTCAGGCCACACTTGCAATACTTAGGCATATACTTTTTTTGGAATCAAAATGATCCTAGATTGAAAATGTGTTCTTCATCTGGTGCCTAAGCATTTTGATTTGTGTTTGGATGAGGAGGGAACAGTAAAAAATTCAAATTTTGAAATAACAGAAAAAAATTATTTATTTTAAAAGTTTTAAATTTAAATATAGTTTAAAGTATCACAAAAACTTTATGAAATAATTTTTTTAAAATTCAGTTTAAAATATCTTCAAAACTTTATGAATTGAGGAAATCAAACCTATTTCGTCAAAATGCCAAGGAATCAGAGTTATGGTGAGAGATATCCTGACATGAGGTTTTGAAGTTCTGCAGAATTTATGAATTGAAGAACTCAGCTTGATTGAAGTTTCATGAGGTTTGTGATCTGAAGAACTTAATTTTCAGCCTGAATTGGAATTTCAACTATAAATTGTTTTTTTGTTTGGATTTAGACTTATAGCCTAAATCAGATTTAAAGTGAAGTTTTGGAGTTACATGGAGTGAGTTGAGAAATTTAAAGTTATTTCTTCAAAATTATCATTGATGTTTTTTCAAATGAGACCCTTAGTCTTGGGTAAATGGTTCAATAAGTCCTCTGCAGGAGCTAGCTTAAAAGTTTTCACAGAGTGTGGCTTTTAAGCTAGTTATAAATAATGTGAACTTGTGTATAACTGAGAAATAACAATTTTTTAAATTTTTACTAAAGCAAGACATCAAAACACAGGAGGAAAGGTGTTAATAAACAATGTAGGTAGGAAGAAAACTGTTTTTTCAGTGTCTTTCCACTAGTTGTATCAATCAAAACAAAAAGCAGATAAACAAGTTGCGATTTAGTTTTTACTTTATAAATACTTGTTTACATAAAATAAAATTTAATTACATTATCTTAAGCCGAATCTAACCTGATACAAGTAATACCTTTTTTCCACTGCAAGAATTCAAAGACACATTATGCAGGAGGGAATAATTCAAGGAGTGTAAAAATGTCATGTAAATGTAGCAATTTAAATGACAATTAAGGAAAAGGTTCATGTTAATCAGCATAATAGCTCTTGAAAAAGAGGGTCAGAAAACAGTAATAACAGTATCCTGCAGTAGGTTGCCATTACTTTCTGCAGTAGACAGGTTGCCAGCCAAGGCTATAGAGCCCAATCTGTCCTGTTATTTAACCCATAACTGGGGGGAAAATTGATTAATACCTTTCCCAAGGGTATTTGTGCGTAAGTGAATGAAACGAATTCAACAGTAAGAACACCTATCCAAAATCTATAAAGATGATACCATTTAAGAAAATAAATATAACAGTGGTTGGGGTGGGGAGATGATAATAGAGAATAAAATGGTTAAAGATCAGAGATCATTGTGCTTATAACAGTAATAAGGCAAGTAAAGGAAACATTTAAAATCATCTTTTATGTTTCATGTCCCTTCAGGACAATAGCACTAATAGCCCTCCACAACTTCGTATACTTTGTGGCTATAAGCAATGTTTGTTCTTTTTGCTTTAAGTCTTTGTTCTGCAATTCACTCATACAAACTACTGAGGTACATTACTTGCTTCTCCCTCTGCTCTTTTTGCCTTTCAATATGTCCTGTGAATGTCAAATTCTTCAAGCCCTCTTTCTTCTTTATATGTCTCAGGAATTTCAACTGTCTCTGATTCTAATTAAAAGTATCCTTTTTGTTTTGATTTTTCCATAAAACTTCTTTGTTGCTTATATCCTCCATCCATAATATCCTCAGAATTCTTCTGCAGAACCACATCTTTTACCTCAAGTCTTCTCTACATCTCTAAGGAAATTGTTCAGTATTCATTGCAATATAAGAGGATTGGTAATTTACAATATAAAAATTAGAAGCTATCACTTTTAAAACTAAATACTCTTAATCATAAAAGCTAATTTATCTTACTGAAATGCTTGGACATGTTTTTTTCACAGAAATGTCTTCTAAGAAATGAATAATACATAAAGCTTAAGCATTTTTTGTTAGCAATGATAGCAAAGCATGAAATAAAAATAGAATGATATTATCAAATTATTATAGATAATGCTCAATAGATTATTATTCTTTGCAATGAGTAAATATTCATTTATTTAATTGGTGTCAACTGCTATTTTTCTTTCTTTAGTCTCTTACAAAATATTAATGATAGATAAGCTTTTCATGGCCAAGAGACAGGAATTGTCAAAGTTAATTTTTCTTTGTGATTGCATATAACTTTTATGTTTATTTTTCTAATTTAGATGTTGCTGATCATATGGTCCTAACATACAATTCCTATGCATTATCATCATGCAATTATTTTGTGATTGATTGACATCAGCCATGAATTAACAATTGTACTTTCAAATGATGATCACATATTACCATTAACATAATTTTTATGGCTACTTTTCTAGATCCCAAAATATTACTATAGTATCTATAATTACATCTGGTAATATATGTTACTATTTTGATAAAAAGAAACATTGACAGTCACAAGTTATCACAAGAAAAGCATAAATAAAAACATTAATAGAACTTAGATATAAATTAACTTTTTATCAAAGTACATTGAGAAATATTTCTGAAATATGAAAAAAAAACAATTTCAACCTTCTTATGAGGTTAGAAATTTTATCAAAATTTCAGAAGCTCAGTAATTTTTTTCATGTTGTTTTCTTTTACTGGAGGTAAGTCAATTATAAATCTACCAGCAATTAATTTTTCGAATAAAACCAGCACTGGTATTTTTTTCCATTAAGTGTAACTGAGAAATCAGTCACAGTCAGTGGTTGTTAAGTGTTCAGTCAGAATGGGACAACCAAAAAGAGGGCCTGTAAACAGATTCTAATGATACTCAAATTCATTCATTTATAAAATGCTTAGCAACTGTATTAAGATCAATTTCAATTTTTTTTTTTTTGTTGTTGGCAGATTCATGTCAACTGATGTCAAGTCAGATTGAATATATATAAGCCCAAGAAAATGAGAAGTAAATATCAGTTCAGAATTCTAGACCATGATGACTTAGCTATATTGTAATGAACATTTTAACTAAAAGTAAAATATCAATGTAAGCAAAAATGTTAAGTTTAGTGTCAATTAGACTAAATTTTTCATGTGTTTTGATGTAGCATTTTTCTGGATCTTTTAAGCAGAAAACAATGCATGATACTATCAGAACTGGGATATTGTAATTTCTGGGATAAAAATCAAGTTACCTGCTAAAAGTAAAACAGTAGGAACATCAGAAAACCATAATCTGGATAGAGACAATAAAATCAGATATAATTGATTATGTATGAAAAGAAAAGTGACAGGAAGCTATTAACCTTGTTGGAATTAAGTTGGAATAATAGATAGAGAACAACACTGGAAAATGCTAGGCTTACAATCTTCTTAGTAGAAGCATAGAAATGAACACTATATTGGAGCCTTTAATTAAGAAAGAAAAAGCATTAAACCTAAGACTAAAACATTCTACCAATTATACTACAGCTAAAGTCTAGCTCAGTTAGACATATCTTAGCTTTAAATATTCCAAGTTTTCATCACAGAATTGTCTGACATTGCCTAGTAGATAAAAGCAAGTGAATTGAATTACTTGGCTGTTGTGAGTTCAATTTTACCAACTGAGTCAAGAAGTGTCAAAGAAAAAAAGATTTAGCAGAAAGACAAACAATATCACAAAACATGAATTAACTAAATAGAATTCATATATATAAGATAACATCAAAAAATGATAAATGGACAGCAGAAAATGATAAATACCCCTTTGTGGTTTGAGTTCTCAGAAAATGACCAATTATGATAGACACCTGAAGAAGGATTGTGGGGGTGGAGTACAATGGCTCAACTAGTTTGAGCAAATCAGTGTATAAAGTAATTAGCTAACATATTTTTGAGATGTTATTTATTTGGCTATTTTATCTTTGAAATTTAGATATCATCTGAAAGTTATCTAATATCAAATCATATGGAACAGACTATTAAAATACATATTATTTAAATGGAAATTAAACAAACAATTTTTTAAGATCACTAAAAGATGCAAAAAATGGCTTGCTTTCTATAATCTATATATAAAATTCTGTTACTCTGGTTAACCTGTCCATCTGTCCATCACAAACTCTAAAATAGTTATACAATTGATTGACTGAAACCAAATTTGGGGGAGTACTGCAAACAGGTAAGGAGATACAAAGTAAAGTTGGTTTGTAGATTAGCACAATCAGTTTTCATGCATTTTGCAGGGAAACAAATTGGAAAGTTTTATTATTTAACAAATAAAATACTCCCACTATTTTAAAAACAATTTAATGATTAAAATAACAAATACTTATTTGATAAAAATGCATTGTTGTTTTAGCATATGTCATTTTTAGGTTTTTATATATACAAGAATCCAGTTTCCAGTTTGCGAGAACTATAAACAAAAAGGCTAAATGTTCGAAAGTTGAAATTTGGTCCAGAAAGAAATATTTATGCATGGGCAGTTGTATGTTGCATATTCAAGAGTAAGAAATCCTAAGTATTTATTCTTCACTGTTAAAAAAAAAAAAAAAAAGAAATTTTCTGAAAAAATATATTTTACCATTAAGTCCTATAAAATGTAAGTAAACTAAGGAAATTATTAAACTGCAAAGTAGGGTTTTTGCCAAAGTATTTTTTCTAAACAAATCAGCTTATTTCATTGATTGGTTTGGGAAGTTGAGCAAAACGTAGAGTTAGTAAATCTAGACAAAAATTTTAGTTATAACTTCCACAATAAAAAATACTGTGAGGATTTCAACACACATCAGTGTTTTGCAAAAAAATTATAGTGTTTGAAAAGTTTCAAGTTCTTGAATGTTCAAGTTTCTTTTCAGTTCAATGAAATTGGAAATTAGCTTGCTTTTTTCTTTATTGTGCATTTTAGGCAAATTCTTTATAAAAGAAAATCATCTGATAACTCTTGCTTCATGAAGAAAAACCATCTCATCTTGAGTAGATACAACACAAATAATAGATAGCAAACTATAAAAGGAAAGAAGGGAAATGGGAGTTTGGTTATATTTGTTCACTAACTCAAACTGCAACTTAATTTTTTTTAAGTCAGATGAAAACTATTAAAAAATTGCAAAGTTAAATATTGGGGAATATTGCCAATAAATGGTCAGAAACACAGTTTATATTTAAATTTTTCAGACTATTATGTACAACTGAGGAATTAAGTTGCCTCTATGACAAAGACAGTTGGTGATTTATGAATATTTTAGGCACATGACCAATCTGTATAACCATATCATGTTAACTAACCTGTTAACATGATCAATTTTCATTCTTAAGGCATCTACATCGTTTATCAGGCAACATGCATTAAATAATTAGCATTTGTTTGGATAATATGCAGATGCTGAATTTTTGATTAAATACAAACAATAAAAGGATAAAAATAATAATATATTTCTCAAACCTCATTCAATATTTATAAGAGTAGATTAATAAGTCCATAGACCGAGACAGTTAAATTAGTTAAATTTTGATCTGAAATTTTCAATTTATAATGTTTGATCTATATGATTAATGGAGAAGCATTAGGTTAAACACATTTATAAGGAAGGATATTGTGTAAAATAAATACTTTTTTCGTCTTCGGCTACATATTTGATGATGTACCTACACAACATTGATATACCCATGAGCTGCTGTAGATTTTATGGATGACTTTCATTTTATCTGGATCTGCATTTTCCATCTGAATGCCTAGTAAAATTTAGATTCACAATCACTAATTTATTAATATCAACCAGATGAATACGCAAACAACATTCCACTCTGGTTTTAGCTTGCCTCATGCTTATCTCTCAGTTTTTTGTTGTCACCAACACTTCTTTTTCCTTTCAACATCTTTCATCTGATTTCTTTTGCTTATTTTTCTTCTCTCTATTTATATTTTACAGTCTTTCTCTCTTTCCTCTTTCTTTTTTTCCTCTAATATTTTTTACCTTTTAAATTTACTTTCCTTTTTTCCCCCCTTTTCCTTCATATAATTTTGTCCTTTTCTCTTTTGCTTTTTCTGCTTTCTCTCTTTCAACTTCTCTTTTTCATAAACATACTATTTTTATTACATTTTGAGGTAAACTTAAGTGCCAATGACTGAAGTAAATCCCAAAATTATCTTTTTTTTTATTTCCCATTGCCTGTCTCTCAGAGGCAAGTAGAAGAATGTAACACATTTTTTAGTCTGAAATAACACGTGAAATTGGTGAATTTGGCAAGCTTGTGTATAGGTGTGTCTATTGGGAATGATGTGGAGACTTTTTGTCAATAAAAAAATCTTTGTCTTCTTACATTTTCCCTTTCCTAGGCAGGCTTACCGTTCTAGCCTCTTTTATATTTGTCTAGAGTATTTCTTGCTTCTGGTTTTTAGAAAATGTAAGCCCCTCTGTTGTCAGTAGCTTTCTTTGTTTAGCAACTTAGCTGAAATAGTAATAACTTGATCATTGTATACTATGTATTAAACTTATCTAGTGAAGATTAAAGTATTACTTTTTGAATATCAATATTATTATGATGCCATATGGAGATTACATTCAAAGTAATACATTAATACACCTGTCTTAAAAGATAAACAACTTATACAAAGTGAATCTAGTGAAATCCTGACATTTCATTAATCAAACAAATCTTGCAGCAATAATTATTTTGGGATTTTATGATTTTTTCAAATAGGATTTTAAAAATAATTCTATCAAAGCTGATTTGTTCAATTGACATTGAAATGCAATAAAATTGATCTTTATAAAATATAGCTAAAATTGGTGTACTTGTTACTGTGTCTAAGATTTTTATTTTGTGTAAAGTGAATGAGTAAGAAGCTGATACATCAATAAGTCTGTAGTCTAATGATGAAAAAGGCATTTGCTTCAGAAATATTTTTGAACATCATTTTATTTTTTGTCAATGCATTTAATTCAATGACAATTATTAATCACAAAAATCAAGCAGTAAAAAGTTCAGATCAAAATTTGTTATAACTATGTGTTGGGCTTTGAGCTCATTGAGCCACTCTCATAACAAAATTATCCTTCATTTTTGAAGAGCAATTATTCACTGCCATTAAATAGACTGATAACTGACTTATTGGCAGAGAATGAATAAAGTAATATAAAACTGTTAACCTTTTGATACTCATATTAAACAAAATTAACATTTGTAATATGTATATTAGTATCAAAGCAATCAACAATATTACTTTATGTAACAATATTATCAGATGCAACAGAATGTAGATGCAAAAATTAAGCAATTACTGTTAGATACTTAATAGGCAGGAAGAGGAATGTTCAACTCAACCTATCATGTAAGTCAAGTAGAAAGAGAGAAATGCACAGTTAATAAGTAAAGATAAACAAGAATACCATCTGAAAGAAAAAAAGTTGTGTGGGCTTAATTTGTAGGTTCAAATTGAGAGATACTGGCAAAGCAAAAACTATCGTTTGACATTAACAATCTGTGCATGTGTGTGTTCAGAATAATTGACTACTGACCACAGTGCTTTGACAACCAAAAAGGTTAACAATATTTTGCTTGATGAATTCAAAATACAAGTGATCATTTAAAGGGGTGTATTCTTTGCCCACTGACATAGATTATAAAGTGTACCAAATTTCTACAATTTTTTTCTTCTGGAAAAATTTCACAATTTTATATTCATAAACTGTGCTTACCAATTTTAAGCTGAAATCATCTGATGCAAAACTAAAAGCCAATAAAATAAAACAGAAAGTAATTTTTAAATATAGAATTGAGATATAATCAAATAAAAATATCTTAAAGAAATAACAAAAACATTTATGTATTGTTCATTAAATATGTTCAGTTGTTGAGACCAATCAAATCCTTTTATTAAATGTGGTTATTGTATTTGAGATATGGTTAAATGTTTTACAAATGATGCATTTCTTGATAACAAACAAATTAGAATACTTTTCTCAGCTAGTATATAATTTTTTAAAGACAGTAATTCAGTTCTTAAAATGAAAGACAACAAAAAGATTTAACTTGCAAAACAATTCCTAATTATCTCTAATTCTATCCCAAAGAAAAATACTTTTGCCTTTAAACATAAAAAATTTGTGTTGAATTTTATGCTTATTCATCTTTAGTTTAATACTAGCTGAATGTACACTTCAGAAAAACTTGATTCACAGCAACTGTAACAGAATTTTTATGCATGTTACTACAAGACAAGAATGGTTAAAAAATATTGTAAGAATTGTTCAAACCAATAAATAGAAATTTATAATGCTGAAATAAATGACCCACTTTGGCCTATAAATTTTTACAACTTTTTCATTGAAGCTCTATAAATTATTATACAAGACACTTAAAGAAAAAAAGGAATGCAGTAATTTCAAGTGTTAATTAAAAATGAAAGATGCTTTGTACTCAGCACAATCTTTATATACAATACACATTGTCAGGGGCAATGTTGATGGAATGGCAGTAGATGTTGAACTTTTTTATTATTAACCCATATTTATCTAATATGAAGGTGTATACAGAGTAGCGATGTATTATTGAATTGTTACTTGTACAAAAATTGTGCCCACATTCATTGTGCTTGTAGAAACCAAACATTGGATGTGAGCACATGTAGCCAATGTTGCCGTGAAAGCATGTGTTATCTCTTCTGGCATAGATTTTTAATGAGCGTTCATGACTGTGAAATTGTGAGGTATGGTAGAAACCATATGGGAAAATGGTTTTGTAGCTGAAAATCTGTTTGGTTGAATGCCTTTATTGTGCTCCCTGCATTTGTTAAAATGTCTGTGGAAATAGATAGGAGGCATTATTTTCATAGAACATCTTGTAAAATTAAATAAAATGAGAGAAAAACTATTTGATCAATTTAGGTTTAACTGGATTCATACACTAAGGTAAAAGATAGGTAAGGTAAAGTGAATTTTATTTGAATTATGAATTTAGATACAACTCTACTTTTCATTTTCATAATTATGAATACAGGTGTCCTAGGTAAAAAGCTGTACATACCTGGGCTTGATAATACAGAGAAGAAATGTCAACTTACCTGAAATTGAAAATAAAACAATACCATTATTAAACAACAATATCCTACTCAGTAAAGAAAAAAATTTATGAAAAACAAAATAAAACAAGGGTAATAACAAGTACAGTAAAGAGATGAGGGTGGAACAAATTCTTGACATCATTATCTGTTAAAATGAACATATTTAAATTTTTCTATTATAGTGCTTTCAAGTGACAAAATATAGGAGATTAATTGATGAACTACAAAAATGGTATATAATAAATTACTCATTTCATTATAAATATATCAAAGTTCTAGAAAGAGTCATCAAAACTTTGTTTCTAGTAAATCTAGTTATGTATTTGTAAACTCTAATATACTTGCAGTATATAAATATTCTGAATATACATTTGTGCATTATGTTTTCCACTAGAAACATAGAGAAATAAAAGAATGAAAAAGAGGAATATCTACTTATTTTTGCTTATGAAAAAAAATGTTTGTCGGTTTTTCTGATGAAGGTGCTACAAAACTAATATTTCTGGATGTTTACTAACAAAACTATATAAAACTTCAAGCTAATGGCAAAAAGTTACATAGCAAATATTCTGATGCATAAAAGAAACAAAGGTAAATGAACCAATCAAGAAAAGTGCATGATGTTAAGAAATCTTAATCATTAATCTTTGGTAGGAGTTCACATGAAGGTTGACTTTACATGAAACATTATGTATACTGTAGAAAATAATTAAAAAATTATTTGCTACAAAAATGAGAAAAAGACTTGAAGGAACAACCAAATGGTCAGTGCCTTTTAATGTTCTGACCAACCAATCATCTTGAAAAGTATGTGACTGCAGCAGGTGTTTGCTGAGAAGGGAAAGGTATTTCTTGTAATTTAATTACAGCCATGATCTCTTTGAAGTGAAAATAGGATTTTTTTCAATAGATAAACAGAGATAAAGGGTGTGTGGGGGTATGTAGAAGAGTGTATTCTGTTAAATTGGTGGCTGTTTTATGTAGATATTGTTAATTGGCAGCTTTTTGCTACAAGTAATTTTTTCCTGTCAAAAGCAAAACCACTTTACATGATTATAGTATTTCTAAAAATATATTTTAAGTCATAAATATATCCATGTTAAACATCAGTATAAACATTCTACTTTAATTTTAATAGTAGTTTACATATATTTTATATGATAAATGATTAATGCAAAATATCTGACAAAGTATGTCAAATGGAATATATAAAAAACAGTTTTTCTATTTAAGAATTAATGTTCACTACTTTATATGAGCATTTTCAAAACAAATAGAAAATCTATGAAACATTGTATAGCATAGTTGCAATGATAATGACCTTTACTTAGTGTTTTCATTTGTTTTGATAATGTTCACAAAGTAGAGAAATGTCAACACTAATAAAAAATAATGTTCAACATTCAACATATTCCAATTTTTTTACATTTTATATCAACAGCATTTGACAAAACACTATTCTTAGCATTTTACAGTATCAATCATTTATAGCCATACTATGGTACATTCAGAGCATTTTAGTTAATTCCTAATAGTTTCTATTGAATTTCTAAATTTTACACATCAAACTGACTTAAGAAATTCAGTCTCTGGCCTACATACAATTATAATAGTTAACTCATTTGTAATCATCAGAATTATCGTTTAATGCTGTTAGCATTTTACATCATTATGATTTTTAGCATTTTATATTATTTGGTTGTGTTTCACTAAAAGCTTTCTTAATATCAAATATTAAAACGTCTTCAAAAAGTAAGAATAATATTGAAAAAAAGTAAAAAAGTTCAGAAAAATGTCAGTGATCTTGAATTTATTGATGTACAAATATTCTTTAAGATATTGCTGTGTCAATTCCATTGATTCATTCAGATTCTATCTTTTAAGATGTAAAGCTAAAATTTCCAACAGTGCATAAAAACAGGAAATGTTTACCATTTCGCACTTCTGGAAATAAAAGTTTACCTCATGTGACATGATTGATTTTTATAAAGTGAATGATAGCCAATTCATATATTTAGATTACAAACCAGTGCTGGATGATATTTCAGAAATAGAGGCTATTTGATAAGCATATTACTTACTGTTGCACATTCATACCAACCTGAAATGTTCTAGTTTTACAAGATTTTTATTAATTGATTCTTTAATGTCAATCAAAACTGTGGTGCAAAAGAAAAAAAGGGCTATAAAGATTATTCTGAATAAAAATCTTTGTAAAATTCTGCTGGTTAAGGAAACACTCAGAAAATCATTCAAAATTCTACAGAGAACAATAACAAGTAAAGTTTTTTGTAACAAACAATTTAAGTAGATGTTCAGTTAAGTCGCAGTGTAACAAGTTGTAAATGAAAAGGATAGACAAATAGTAAAAAGTGAAATTGATATGCCATACAATAGAAAAGATGGGAAATAAATTGAATAATTTAATGGCATGAAGAATGCTGAGAGAGAGAGAGAGAGAGAGTAAAAAAGCGATTGACACATTTTGACACTGTTAGAGTTGATCAATGAAAAAGCTTAAGAATACCTTCTAAGAAAAACTGATCTCATCACATGCATAAATACAAGAATGATGTATTATAAACGTATATAAATTATATCATCTTTAAAAAATAACTATTTTCATATATAATATTTATCATACATATTTTTGTGTTGGAGGTGAGGGGGCTTATAAAAATCGCTCTATATATTTAAAGATATACAGATAACTTGGAATATAGTTTGTTTTAAAAGGCAAAATCTTCTTTATATTTATTTATAAAAATAAAATAAATGTATGATTATGGACAGAGTTTATAAATAAAATGAAAATAAAAGTTCATAAAAGAACTGAAGAACTTAAGAATTATGGAGGTAACAACTGTGCCAGTAATTTTCAGAGTACAGGAAATGATCTTTAAAAAAGCCCAATGTAAAAACCTCCTCCTCTCCTGTTACTTTTTAAATATTATTAAGATAGTAAGATTTTTTCCATACTGTGGGTATACTTATTTGCCAGAAAATTTTATTTCACTTCAATACAGCAACAGATAGTATATCTTTTATTGGTAATAGTTTTTAGTAACTTGGTTAAATTCAAAAGCAAACTGCTATGCAATGCATATAATAATATTTTTAATATTTTGATTATAAATGAACCAGATTAAAATATAATTGCATTTATTTGATAAAGCGAAATTAGATATGATTATTGGAAAAAAACCCCAAAAAAACTAGCAAAGTAAATAATATTGATAAACAAAATTGATAAAATACTTAGATAGTATTTGTGTTAATCTTTATATCTTGTGTTAGTTCTGTTCTTTGGAATTAATATTTAAATGCAATGTCTCTTTAGGATATTGATAATCGTGGTTCTTCACAGATTATTTTTCTTCATTATCTGTGAATTGCCATGTCTTCTTGGGGAAAGATAGTGGAATAGTTTCCTGTTGTATTTGCCTTGGCTTTGAATTCACAGTAGTCCTTTGCCTAGACTGGTTGCCCCCCCCCAGGCTACAGAGCCCAGTCTACCCTTCTATTTTGCCTATAGCTTAAGAGGGAAGAAATGGAAAAAGTTAACAGAGATGGACTTCAATTCAGCTCAATGATTTCTGTGCTGATAACTTATCCTACCTACATGTTCATGAAAAGATTACTTTAAGAAAATAAAATAAAAAAAATCAGAATTCAAATAATTAATATTAAATACTTTAGCATAATGGAAAAGTTATTCTGACATTAAATAATTTCATCAGAAATCTTTTGACTAGTTTTCATTGATTTGTTTTATTGATTTTATTTCAATACTTTTGTTAGTCCAACCATTCTCTAGCTGTTATACTAATTATTAAAAATTTGGAATGAAGAAGTTATTTCAGAAAAACTTTTATTGGTATTCCATACTGTTCATGGAAATGTGACACATGCTTGGGCGATCATGTTTCTTTTGATCTACGACTGACTAGGCAGAAGATTTTCCCACAGTAAGTTGCCCTTTCTTTCTGCGGTAGACTAGTTTCCAACCAAGGCTACAGAACCCAATCTATCTTGTTATTCAACCCATAGCTTGAAAGAGAAGAAATAGATTAACACCTTTCCCAAGGGTATTTGTACATAAGGAAATGCAACAAATTCAATTAGAATTTGAACTCAGCTCTGATTTCTCATTCTGAGTCAATACCAAAAGTTATTATAGTTATACAGGATTGTCACTTCATCTAAAATCTTTTACTATCATTTTTTTCTGATGATTCAACATTATATTGTTAACTATCTACCGCAACTGCTGTTATGATGATGATGACTACTGGTGGTAGTGATTCTGCTTGTCAGTCAACAAAGCAAAGCTTATTTATAGAAGAATAGAAAATAGGTTTAGACGATTTTATGCGGATATCTATTAGTGGTTGAGATTAGATATGTCAGACCCATTGATATGAAACTGATGGAACAATGTAAGTGCATTTTGTCTGTCTTTCTAAAGGACTATTTCTTATAATAATTAAGGTAGAGTCTAACATAAACATTATAGCTAATTATCCAAGCTAATAAAATCAAGATCAGAAAACCAAGGTTAAAGTTCTTTTCCTCATTTATTAACTTGCCAATGAGAAGACATAATTGTTATAATTTAGCAATCAGAAATATTTGTCCAAGAAACAGATGGTTTTAAAATGGCAGCTTATTAGACTACAGGTAAATTATTAAAATACTCTATTAGTTTTGAAGATTGAGTACACTCCAGCTTTGGCAATTTTTTTTAGTTGCTTGTATAAGTATTAATAGCATCAGCAATTGTAAACAAAACAGAACTGTGTGAAACTCAGTCATTCTCTTGTTAATATTAGTATATATAAAACAGATATGATTTTGTAGGATAATGCTAATTAAACTGCATACATCAAGTGAAAAGAAAATTGCTATATTTGTTAAAAGTGTTGAAATTGTTTTTTTTGGGGTGGGGTGGGGGGTTTCATGTGTATCTAAAATATTTTAAGACTTGTGATGAGAAGCTCCAATATGAACATTTCAGAATGTTTGGGTATTGATCTGGGGGCAGTGCAGAGGATTCAAAAAGAGTTGGATGTCTAATGATGATTACAAAAGTGTTTGGAGTGATCATTAGTGATGGTGACATTATACCTCCATTCATTTCCCAAAGAATCTCAGACTCAACATCAAGGCTTACATCAAATGCCTTGAGGAGGTAGTACTGCCCTGGATCAAGAGAGTGGCTGCTGGAAGACTAATTCTGGGACAGGACTCTGCACCATGCCATACAAGCATGAGGACCAAGTCATGACTGTCAGACAATTTCTGCAACCATATCACCCCTTACATCTGGCTAACAAACTCGCAAGACTGCAACCCACTGATTATGTGTGGCAGTTGAGGGAGAGACCAACAAAATTGCTTGGAGCACCAAAGATGAATTCAAAGCAGGAATTATGGCAACAATCACCAACTTAAACAAGGAAACTATCCAGAAAAGATGCAGAAGATTTCGAAGTTGTCTGGCGGCTGTGGTTGAAGCTAATGGTGATTTTATTGAATAAATTTACTCTTTAGTATTTCAAGATATTTTTGTGTAGTTTGCCAAGGATGTACAGAAAATTGTGAAATCTTGGGCCTACCTAATAGAACAACAACTTTTAGGCAAAATTTGATTTTATTCATCAACAGTCTCCTTCTAGGGTGATACATGGATTCTAATGCTTTTCTATGCCTCAGTTTTCAATATCACTTCTTCATTGGAGCCAAATCTCTTTCCCTGGAGCATTCTTTTGATGTCTGCAAACAGCAAGTAGTTGCTGCGGACTAGATCTGAAGAATAAAGTGAATGTAGAAGCAATTCGAAGTGTAATTCATATAGTTTTGTTATTGATGCGATTGACTTGTGACATGGTGCATTGTCTTGGTGAAAGATCACTTTTTCCTTCTTCATATGTGGACGTTTTTTTGTGATTTTTTCCTTCAAACGCATCAACAATGCTATATAATATTTGCTACTAATGGTTCTTCCTTTCTCAATGTAATTGATGAATAAAATACCTTGCACATCCCAAAATACAAAGGCCAAAACCTTGCCTATTGATATGTGCGTGTTTGGTCGCTTTGGACGGCTTTCATCTGCTGCTGCTGTCCGCTCAGCTGACTGCCGATTTGACTGTGAAGTGGTGGATCCATGTTTTATCCATTGTCACATATTTACACAAAAGCTTCTTCTTGTTGCATTAAAACAGTTGCAAACAACACTCTGAATCGTTGTCATATTGTTATTGATCGACTGCGAGCAAACGTGGCACCCACTTTGAACACAGCTTTCTCATTGGCAAATATTCATGCAAAATGGTGAACACACTGCCTTCTGACATGTTCAACTTCTCTGCTATCTCACGCAACTTCAATTTACGATTGACTAAAATGAGTTTGTGAATTTTTTTGATGTTTTCCAGGACAATTGCCGATTTTGGGTGACCTGAGCGTTCAGCATCATTTATGTCTGTACAATTGCATAAAGTCAGCATACCACCTCTTAACCAGTGTTTCTGATGGAGCAGAGTTCGAATGACACTTATCAAGCCATTGCTTTGCTGGAACGGTATTTTTTCCATATCAGAAAGCAATGCTTTATCAACACATGAAATTCAGATTTTTCCATTGTTTTGAAAATTTGCAACAGTAGCTCACTTAAATAACTGTAATTTGTAAATTATTAATCTGATTCGGCCCAAATTTTGTCATGTGTCATTTGAAGGTTAGTACTTCATAAAAATCATATGTCAGGCCCAGGTATTATTGAGTGATGTGTTAGTATTGTCCATTAATAGGTCCTGCATAGTCAACATGTAGCCTAGCCCACGACACATCCTTTTCAGCCAGGGTTGTATTTTAATAGCTGGTGCCTTTGCTGCCAGTTGATATCCTCTACACTTTTTAGCTGTATATTCAATATCTCTGTCCATATTTGGCCAGTATGTAAATCTGTACATCAAGTATTTCATTCTTGAAATACCTGAATGGACTATATAAAATTCTTTAAGAATATTCTTTTGTAAAGTGTGAGGTATCATAACTCTGTCTCCATACAATAGTATTTTTTGTACACATTAAAAATGGAGATATTTTTGCTTTTTTTTTTGTTGTTAACTGTTTTCCCATAATTGCTTCTTGGTCTTGTTAATAAAATATCATTCTCAGCAGCTTTTCTTATGTCTTTCAGTGTTACTGGTAACTCCAAAATTGTATTACACCATAAAACTGAAATCTCGTTCTTTTCTTGCAATGCTGCAATAACAGTCGTTTCCAATGACTCTGAGCATTTAGGTATCAACCTTGAAAGACCATTGGCATGTGCTAATTGTTTTGAAGACAGGAATCCCATTTTGAAATCATAATTAGTGAAAATTACATCCCAACGCTGCAATCTATTCACTGCATGCATTGGTATACCTTTTCTCAAACCAAAAATTGCTAACAATGGTTTTTGATTCACTTGAAGTACAAAGTTTCTGCCATGAATGAACCAGTGAAACTTTTGCACAGCTTAAAACACTGCTAGAGATTCCTTCTTGGTTTAACTGTAATTTTTTTTCTGCTAGTAGCAAGATCCTAGATGTGTGTGCTATCAGTTTTGCTAATCCATCCTTGAACCTATGCAAGATTATGGCTCCGATGTTATAGTCACTTGTGTCAGCTGCTACAATAATCTTTTTTGGATCAAAATGTGCTAATGACAAGTCTGCCAATAAATATTCCTTAATTTCATGGAATACCTTTTCACATTTTGCAGACCAATACCATCTGATGTTTTTTTTTAGCAATTCATTTAATGGAGCTCTTAGGTCATAAAAATTAGGGATGTAAATACCATAATAGTTTGCTAGCTCCAGAAATGCCTGTAACCCATTTACATTTGTTGGTCACAGCATATTCCTGATTGCTTCTATCTTCTCCAAGCATTCTAACTCATCATTTATTTGTTCAAGTACTGCAAATGGTATACTCCTCTTTGGTTTAAACACCAGCTAAACATTATCTTTAAGCTCAAACTTGACTTCTGTTTTCGTACGGAGTCCCAACCCTTCCGTAAATACTTGAGGAAATCCATCCCTCAACTCAGTAGTCAGTTTTTCCGTTTCCTTCACTCTTTTCTGTATGGTAATGTTGACTTTACTGCAAAAGGAGTTGATGGGTAATTCCTATAGATTAAACATAATTAACCAATCTGTGCCAAATAAATTTACTGCACTTGGCACCACATAAATTTTAGATTTACACGTATTACTGACAAAAAAATATTTCCAGTAAATTCTCCTATGAATTTAAGTTTTTGTCCAGATACACATCTGGAAATTTTGTTTGGCTTTTTCAACATTGAACAAGTGATATCTTTCTATGTTTCATTCCTAATAATGAAAATGTCACTTCCTGTGTCTAGTAGAAGTTTCACTGCATATCCATTTATTTTGACTTTTACATATTTTCTTTTCTCATTGCTTAGTAATTCTTTTTTAGAATGTAAGACATTTACCTCAGATTTACACTTTTTCTTATTTTTCTGCTTAGTTTTGCAGTGTGAGCTTTTGTGCTCACGATAGCCACAAATGAAGCAAAGTTTTGTTTTTGAAAAATGAATCTTTTTTCACATGATACCTCCCACATGCCTGACATGGGGATATTTTCGTTTTACCAACAGATAATTTCTTTTTAACCTCCATCATGCACTAGTGAATTTCCTTTTTCTTGTATTTTAACATTGTCTTTTTTAATGTTAATCAAATGCTAACATTCTTCAGTAATTTTCTGGAGTGCAATTTCAGAGTTTTGTTTGATCATGGTTAATATCCAAGATCTCATGGTTTTGGCTTTTGGAGCTGTTAGTCTTTGCATTAGCTTTTAAACATGTCAATAGATAGTTCATCCAGTTTAAATAGCTCACACTGCGCATTAACAATTCCTGCATATGTGACAAAATCCACTTGTTCGTTTTTTATGATATTTAAACATTTACACCACTCTCTCTTTCATCAAAAATACTCACTAAAATTTTAATTGTTTCATTAAAGGACAATTCCTCCAGTTTCCTTGGTAGTATCAAGTTTGTATATTTTGCATTTTCATTAGTTCCAAGTTTGTGTAATAACAAAGTAAATTTTTTCCTCATATGATCAATCCTGATACTTTTTAGTAAAAATAATTTTGTATTTTTAAAAATATGCCAGAAAGGTTAAGCCATTCTCTGGGTTATACAAAAATTTAGACAACAAATTTGCTATTCCCTCGGCAAAGAAAAATCTAGTATTTTGTTCTTCCTTAGATTTGGACATTATCGATTCAAACAGTAATCTCATATCCTCTTGTCATTTCTTTTCCTGTTTTAATATTTTTTCTGCTATTTCTGCAGTTCTTTGTTGTTGTTGCACTATTTCCTCTTGTCGTTTCTCTTCCTGTTGCACTATTTGTTCTTGCATTAACTGCAAACTGGCTTGTAGAGCCTTAGTTAACTCTGAGAACTGTCCCATTCTTACCAAAAAATATATTTACGCACAACTTCCAAACAAGTAACTGTTCAAACAAAAATAAAAAAAATTTTCTTTCCAACTATGATTGCTATATTTAACGAACACTCACTAGCGTTTAATCCACAATATTTGAATCACTGTTCAAAAAAAAAAAATGTTTGCACTAATGCCTTTGTACTTGTCGCATTCACCTAGAAGAAAATATTCCTAATTTTTCTTCTGTTTCAAACATTTGTTTGTTGGGTTTTATCAATACATGTTGAATTTAGTGATTATCCGATCGAATTCGCTTTAAATTTAAAAAATGAAAATTTTTCCTTTTTATATATATTTCTCTATACTCAGAATACTTGGTCACTCTGTTGTACTTGGCAAGTACCCAATTGAGTTGTTAGAAATTCTTTGCAACTTCATCACTTCGTAATATATTTGGCAACTACCATCTTGAGTTCTTTGAATTCACAGTGCCACAAATGTTGTATCCTTGAGAAAGGTACAATAACAAATTGTGCAATCAAGTGGTAAATTACCAAATATGGACGTTGTAGAGCAAACCGGATTATTTTGTACGAGAGTGTCACTGAGAGATTAGTCTACTGCAATATACATTACCATATACACTTCTCACTAATCAATAGCTATGACTCTCATATAACAAATAGACTCATCTATCTTATTGTACCATAACGGTAGCAGGATATTCCACTACAACATCTATATAGGTGAAAAAGGGGTGAGAAGTTGCGAATGTTTTGTTTAAAGTGCAGATTTATTGTTATTATTATTATTAATATTATTTATATTTTGCATAATACTTTAACTATATTTGTGTTGCTACATGTTTCAAGTAAACTTTCTGACCTTACATATCGAGATCTGTTTGTCCTTAATATATATATATATATATATATGACCGAGCGCCCATAGCTCAGAGGTAGAATCACTGACTGATGCCAATTTGGTTGGGTTTCAATCCTGAGTTAAAAGCAATCGGATCTCTAATCGTACTGATGAGCTGTGATACAGCGAAATAGATCTGTCTGCGGATGACTATATATATATATATATTGTAACAAAGTTGTAGAACTCAGTTTTTTTAACCTGTTGTTCATGCATTTACTTTTATAAAGAGTGCTCGATACAAACGTAGAGCATTATTGTAATAGTTGTTACAATGATTTATAAATTCATAGTATCACAACACAATATTTTCGCATTTCGAAGCTGACCCACTTTCACCGAAAAAAAAAACAAATTCACCACAAATAAACGGTCTTTTTCAACCAGATAATTTTCATACCAACTTGATCACCCGAAGAAGAGGTGGCCAAAACACATGGTCAACTTCGAAACGCGAAAATATTGTGTAGTGATACTATGAATTTATAAATCATTGTAACAACTATTACAATATATATATATATATATATATATATATATATATATATATATATATATATATATATAATCATCCACAAGCAGTTCTGTTTGCTGAATCACAGCTCATCAGTACAGTTAGACATCTGATTGATTCCAGCCAGGATTGAAACCTGACTGATTTGATATCAGTGCACAGCTATCAGTGCACAGTGGAGGAAGGCAGATTTTAGCATGTTATATACACAATGTAAACAAACACCAGTAGCCAAGAGTGTTCAATTCATTGCTAAAGAATGATGTGTAAATAGCAGTGAGTAGCTACTGTTTTTAAAGTCTACCATTTCCCCAAAGTGCTCAAGAGTGTAAATAGTCATCCACAGACAGTCCTGTTTTGCTGTATCACAGTTCATCAGTATAGTTAGACATTTGGTTGTTTCCAGCTATGGTTGAAACTCGATTGATTTATCAGTTAAAAATTTTACCACTAAGATATCAGCACATGTTGGAAGAATGCAGATTTTAGCGTGTTATATATACAATGTAAACACACACCAGTAGCCAAGATTGTTCAATTCATTATTAAAGAATTATATATATATATATATATATATATATACATACACACACACACACAATAGTCTTTGTTATAATAGATAGGATATATATATATATATATATATATATATATATATTCTTCACTACTCAATGACATAATTATTGCAAAAAATAAAATAATAAGGCACTGTTAAAGAGCAAACATACGACAAAAGCTTCCAGAACTAGTAGTAAAGAGAACAAACTGAGATGACACTGCCTTGCTATTGTTTCTCTCTATGAGTGTGACAGGAGGGAAATTATATATATATATATATATATATATATATATATATATATACACACACACAAATAAGTACACAACAGTTTTTCTTATAATAGAGAGGATGATAATAATTATCAGAAGAAGATTTAGTGAAAATATAAAAACCCACATTCTGAATTTCATTTTTTATTTTTTAAAAATACATTTGTTAAAAATTCTGGAAAAGCTTCTTAATAACTGTTCAAAATCTGGATAAATTCTTAATCTTTAGCATTATTTATTCTACTTGTTTATTTTTTAAGCAGTATTACAAGTGGATAATTTGAATTGAATGAGTAAACATGCCTGCAATGGAATGCAAGTGATCTTAATGTCAAACTCAAGATCGTGATATTTGATTTTCAAATTTTAATTTTAGGTGAGTATTTTTAATAGCTGTACAAAAAGAAACTTTAAATCAAACAAATAAATGTTAATAAATTTGAACAGCAGGAATTTCGGATATGAATGCGAATTTTTAGAAAAGACTAAAATGTCAAACAGCTTTGAAGATATTTATCATGATAACAAAGTTTGACAAGATTTTAGAATCAATTTTAAAGAATTAAATTTGATTCATTTAAAATTAATTTCATTTTAAAATGTGTAATATTATAAATTAGCAGATTATATTCCACTCATAAATAAAACTTATAGTAAGAGTATAAAAATAAATAAAATTTGAAAATTAAAATAGGCCACATGAGGGGTTCTATGAAATTATGATGTGAATTTGTAATGAATGTAAAAATTAAAATGAAGATAAAAATGTTTAATTCCCAAATCTATGAAATAAGTCATTAAAAATGTGAACCATAAAATGAATACAAAAATCAGATTAATTATTGAAAGATATGACTGACACTTATACAGAAAATATTTTGCAGGGCATCTTAAACAGCATGAACTCTAACAGAAAATAAATCAAGAAATGCAGTATTTAGAAGACAATTCTTTCCATTAATTCTCTGCTATGTTTTAGCTTGAAAAGCAATGAAAGCCATTTGAAAGCCTTCATTTTAATGTTGTGTTCACAAGTAAATTATTCATCGAAGAGTGGTATTTCAAATTGACATCTTTTGAATAGTTCTATAGGAAATGCTTCACCAATCATTTTATTTCATTCAATAAATTCTTTTCCATTTTCTAATCAAATTAAAGCAAAGGAAATTATTTAGACTTGCATTTCTGTCTTCCCTTTCTACCTATGGCATAGATAATAAAAAGAATCTCTTGCAACAATTTACAAAGGAAGACTGCATTTCTGTAGGTCTAGAAAAAGAGAAGGGAATGCACTTGCACACACAAACACACACACAGACATATATATATATATATATATATATATAAGTACATATGAAAGAGAAAAAGAAAATAAATAAGAAAACTTTTTTCAAGGATATAAAAGGGTAATTTAACAAACAGGAAAAATCCATTGAACATCAATATTAAAATTTCTAAAAGGTTTTTAAAATCGTTTCAAAGTGGATTTTTTATTTATAAGATTTTTAACAGTCATTTAGTAAAAGATAAGTGCTTATAATATGTTATCTGAATTATTTATATCTGTAAAAAAATCAATGATCAAATTATTTTACAGATAAAGTGTAAAATATATGCTTTTATTTATAAAGTGCAGATATAAAATTCAGTAAATAATAAAATTAGATTTTTTATTTAAACTACAAAGTTCTCATAAAGTAAAATATTTTAAAATCACAATAAAACAGAAATAGCAAAATACTTAGTATTGAAGATTTGAATGTAAGTTTAAAATAATTCCAGCTTCAATAAACTTAGATACAAACAAGTTAGAGTCTAGATTCTTGAATTATAAGAAAAAAAAATTATTTACATTGTAGACCAGTATATATAGAGAGTACTTGGAGAAGTGGGACAGAAAATAGCCTGTTGTCACAGAGGACATGCAGAACTATGCTATGACTACTGCTACTCCCAGTGATATGCAAAACATAACAATGGCATTGCTGATAGGATCCATGATTTCACTGGATGACCCAGAACACATAGAAACAGGGATGAGAACTTTTGCAACATTTGCAAGAGTAAAGAAATCAAAAAACTCAAAGAAAATGAAATAACTGATTTATTTCTTGCTACAGTGGAATGTGAAGCTATAAAGAAAGTTTTGACAATGTGCCAGCAAGTTTGAAGAAATGATATTTGAGCAAATTGTGAAAGTTGTAAAAAAGAACATAAGACCAAAAAAAAGATTGGTAATCATGGAAAGAACCAAGTTTTTTGGAAACTAGATAAGCACTACAGGAGTCCATTAAACATAGATTGAAAGAACAAGTAAAGTATTGTGAATTTTAAAAACTGGGAGCACATGAAATACTACAGATGATTCTTCTTTGATTAATTGAAGATTTGCAAAACCAAAACCCCAATTGCATAATGCTAGAATGTCTGCAGAGTTGCAGAATGAATTTGGAGGCTAGCATTGAGTTTTTTTTAGATCATTTTCAGAATATATACAAATATGAAAAGCAAATAAGAAGAGTAAAACTGTTCAAACCCCCTCCAAAGGAGAAGCTAGAGTATTTAGAATGAATACACAAAAAAGAAGTAAAGAAAAAATAAAGATAAATGGCCAAGTATTTGACATACAAGTTGATATGAGCAGGGAAATTACGCAAATACCAAAAAATTTCAAATATTGAAAAAAAAAAAGCGCTAGCAATAGTATGGAGTATGGAGAGGGCACAAAACTTTTTAATAGGAAAAAATTCTTATTAAAATCAGACCACAAACCATTAGAATTCATATTTAACATGAGAAAAGAATTATCAAAAGTCCCATCGTCAAGGATTTTAAGATGGGAAATAAAAATCATGGCATTCGATTTTGACATAGTGTATGTAAAAAGGAACACTATTCCTCATCTAGACGCTTTATCAAGATTACAGTTCAAGAATGAAACAGAAGAAAGACAAGGAAATACTGAAGATAAAATAATGCACTGGGTTGAAACAGACGTTCTTCCTCTAAATAGACTCAAAATAAAAACAAAGCAACACCCAATATTAAGCAGAATAGTAGAAAGAATAAAAATAATATATGGAGCAATAGTTTGATGGCAAAGTGACCATTTAAGGAAACAAAGCACAAACTAACCACAAAAAATGGCATTATATGCAATGGAAAGGTAATAGTAGCTCCACAAATACTAAGAAGGGACACACTAGGAGGAGTACATGATGATGTACATCGTGGCATAACAGCAATGCAAAGAAAACTAAAGTTGCAAGTGTGGTAGCCAGGATATTCAAAAGAAATATGTTAGAACTTCAAGTAAGCAAAAATTCACTCATGGCCCAAAGAAACAGAGCCATGGGTTAGGGTCCATATGAATCATGCAAATATCAGAGATAGATTATTCTTAGTGTTAATGGACTCATATTCAGGATGATCAGAAATTGTCAGAGTAAAAACAGAGAAGTCACCACAATAAAACAAATACTAAGAACCATATTCTCAAGCAATGGAGTATCCCAGACACTAGTCACCAACAATGCACTTAAATTTTGCAACAAGAATTTATATGCATGGTTAAAACAAATTGGATGCATCCCATACAAGTCATCACCATATCACCCACAGTCTAATGGCATTGTAGAAAAAATGGTGCAAACCCTAAAAATGAAATTAAAAGCATTCTAACCACTTACAGAAAATATAGACGTATATTTACCAAAAATGCTTTTCAGTTACAGATCTATTGCAACTGCAGGAAGAAACTGAGCCTATCAATATTAATGGGAAGACAAATCTGAGCCCACATAACTATGTCCTTTGCAACGAGAGAAAAGGTGTGGTATAGAAAGAATAAAGAGATGAATCCAGAAGAAGCAAATTTCCTGATGCAAAAAGGTCACAACACGGCTATATTGGAAAAGAAAAGACAAAATATACTGGCACATGCAGGTCAGTTCAGAAGCAGAAACGAGCTGGAGGATGTGAAGATGGAAGATCAGGAACAAAGGCAACATATATTGGCACATGCAGATCAATTCAGAAACAGTGATGAACTGGAGATGTAGAAATGGAAGGTCAAGAACAAGAAGAGGCAGAAAGTTATAAAAATGGAACAGAGCAGGAAATGGAAGAAGATGAGAACGAGAAGATGGATGAAGAGGAGGAGGAAAATGAAGAGAGACTGAGATCACCATTAAAGAAAAAACAAGAGAGACACGAGAAAGGACAGTACAAAACAAAAATAGTTAGCAGTAGTAAGGGAAAAAACAAGGGTGTACAAACTCTCTCATTTAGAGAGGTGTAGTATTGTATACAAATGAAAAGATCAGTATATATAGAGAATACCTGGAGAAATAGGACAGAAAATAGCCTGTCATCACAGAGGACAAGCAGAGCTGTGCTATGACTACTGCTACTCACAGTGATATGTGAAACATAAGAATTGCTATATTCATGTCGAATAAAGATCAAGACAACAGTTTGAAAAATATCAATAATGTAAATACGAACACATTTCAGAAATATAGACAAATATTGAAGACAAATAACCTATTCACGGATTTCTTCTGCTTAACATTCTTGTATGTATTGCTATTTATTTTGAGATTGGCAAGTATTGATCTTGTGAATAAGACTCAGGTTACGTGATAAAAATAAATTTAGATTCAGTCTTTGTTCAAAAAATACTTCTACTTGAAATAAACATTCTTCAGAGAGAAGAGAACAAACTACTGACCATATCTGATTTATCTTTCTGGAACATTGAAAATCAGAATCTGTTCTTAACATTGAAAGTTCTCAAATATGAAAATCACTTACTAAAGGTTTAAATAAAAGTGAATTAATAAATTGTAATTTTAATTAATCTGATAAATTAACTCTTGATATAAATTGATATATATATCAAGAATTAATTAATCAGATAAATTAAAATTGCAATTTATAAGGATTTTCCTCTATAAAATATAAGGTTGGTATTAATTATAAGTATATGAAGCTTTCATCTGAATGCATTTGAAGTTAATGTTGAATATATAAAGGAGTGTTGAAATGTTTATAATATAAACTTAACCATTGAGATGGCTGTCTGTTATACAATAACTGAAGAATTCTTTAATATTACTATGATGACTACCAGCTAATTATAGTTTCATGTTAAAGAAATATTGGAGGCAAGATGATAAATACATAAAAAAAATATTGTTACAGTTGTTCAGTGAAGTGATTCATCAAGAGGTAAATTGGAAGATCTTGATTAAACAAGTAACTTTTCAGAAAGATGGATTTTGAAATTTTTATGTAGGTTCTTTGATGAGGAAATTTAATTTACTTGTTACAATCTTGTCTTTTGGAAGTTATTCTTTTAAATCTATAAAAAGAAGAGACTTGCCCTTCCAAGAAATCACAAATCATTCTTTAAAAGTTGCACTACAAGCTGAAAAAAAAAAAAAAATACAGAACTTGATGAACCAAGGGCATGTTTTGTCTGTAGTAGGAAACTGCAACATTCAGTGTACTGGAATCTGTCACAGAGAGCTCATTTATCATAACATTCTAGTATCTTAAAACATAAAATATTAATCATCAATTGCATTGACAATTTATGTATTGAGTGATTTTCTTCTCTATTATAATAAAGGTTTTGTGTGTGTGTGTGTGTGTGTGTGTGCGCGTGTGTATATACATTCACTCCTGTCACGCTGGGGTGGGGGGGGTAACCTGTGAGAAAGCAGGTAATAATCTTCTCAAATATTTTGGCGTCATTTTTGGCAGCAAGAGTACACTTGTGTGTGTGTGTGTGTGGGTGGGTGGGTATATATATATATATATTATCCTACATCTATGGTACAACTCAGAGTTTCATGCATTATACAATCATCAGGTGAATATTTCAAACTGACAGTTTAATAGATTTGAATTTAAATTTACTCATTGTTCATTGGAATTAAATCTTATAAAGCTAAGTTACTGCTATTTTAATAACAAGATTACAAATTTAAATATTCTAAGGTTACATGTAGATAAAAATTTAAATTTTAAATTTACAACTTAAAATTAAAATAAAAAATACAAAATATTAAAAATAAAAAAACATGCAAGGAAAAGAAATCAAAGGGTATAAGTCATGAAACGTAAAAATTTAAATATTCAAATATTACATATAGATAGAAAATTGAAAATTAAAATTTTAAATAAAATAAAATAAAAATTAAGAATAAAAAGTGAAATTTAGAATTAGAATTAAAATTAAAAATGTAGGGAGCAAAAATAAAAGGAGTTTAATTTATAATTGTTAAAAGTAATATTGCAAGGGAAAGAACGAAAGAAAGAAAGAAAGAAAGAAAAATGAAAGAAAGAAAGGGACAAATGTAGAGGAATCTATATCAATATGGGTCTTTAGAATTTAAGTAAGTATTTTTTCTATGGCAGCATATAGTCATAAGGTCACTTTTTTATTAAGCAAATTAGGATTATTGATATGGTTTAAGATGACAAGTTTTTCTAAAAGTCATTGATTACATTTATCTCCTTTTTCATTGCAATGTTTGGATTTAGCTACAATATTCCAGGTAATAATTGGGTTCTTACTGTTGTTTTTTAATTTCCAGTAATGTATGAATAAAGCAGTACTTTTGTTGTATTTACTGTTTAAAGACATGTGGTTGTTAAATCTTATCTTCCACCTGTTAGAAGTGCTTCCAAAGTAAAATTTAAAATCATATCACCCGAATGAATTTGAGCTCTATAAACAATACTTTTGGACATACATTGAGCAGGTTTTATTTTTTCAGCAATTACAATTATTTTTAGAAAGGCTATTTTTGCTATTAGTTGGGTAATGGATGTTGTTTATGTGGGCGAAATATTTATTTGATATCATGGCATTATGTTGTGAAATAAATTTTTCTGTGTTTTTAACACAACTATAACTGACTTTAACATTGTTTTGGTTGAAGATTTTTTGATGTAAGTGAATTGTAGAAATGTTTGTGAATTAAGTTAAGAGTTTACCAATGTTAGTTTGGACATTGTGGCTGAAAGGTGGGTTAAACCTAATAATGTTACGTTCACATGATTTCTGCTTATATCTACCTACCTTGTTTTTAACTTAGTATTCTAAACTAGTGTTGAGTTTACTTTTTTCTAAAGCATTAATGTATTTAATTTTAGAATTGTCAAAAAGTCCTTATTGCTAGAGTTGGTACTTAAACGAAATCGGATAGATTTGTTTAAGTTGTTGGTGATTCTCTCGGAGTGATTTGATTCCTTGTTGATGTATATATGGTTATTTGCATCCTTAGTGTACAGTTTGTATAGACCATTGCTCAGGTCATAGATAACATCTAATAAATTTACGACTTCAGCGTTAGTTGTGGTGGTAATGTTCAGATCCTGGTTTTTGAAAAATTATATCTTATCTTTTCTGAGTTTATCTGTTTCTTGTGGATTAGTTTTGTGGAGGATTATCACTCCATCATTTTGGTAAGGTTTGGTGCTGTATAAATCAAAGATGTGCCTAAGATTCCAGAGTAAAAAGTGCCCTACGAAGCTGCAGGCCTCTGCAGAATCATACCCCCCCCCACCATGGAGATGCAGAAATCAGGGTTGTTTTTTTTAGTCCACAGGCATTTATTGTAAAATAAAATAGATTTTTGTGGCTTGTTTGATGATGTTGGGCAGTAATTTTTAGCCAAATTTAAGGCTGTGGTTAAAAGTTTTTTAGATATGGATGGGTAAAAGTGATAAACTGGATGAAAGTGCAATCCATTTTATTTTTTATTTTGTGAACCAATCAACTGCTTAAAATTCCATATCCAAAAAACACTATTTTTTAAAGTGCTCAATACAAAGTAGAGTGAATAATATTTAAAACTCTTAAACTTGAAATCAGCACCATCACTTGATAAGACACAAGTAGCGTTGAAACAAAGTAGCTACTTTTATAGTGATATTATAACATATTTATGTTATATATATATATATATATATATATATATAACTTAAATTCAAATCTGTTAAACGGTCAGTTTGTAAAATGCACCTGATGATTGCATAGTGCATGAGACTCTGAGTTGTGCTATCAACATAAATAAATATACAAATATGTATATTTATTAGTGTGTATATATATATATATATATATATACACTAATAAATATACATATTATCCTATGTCGATAACACAACTCAAGAGTCTCATACACTTTGCAATCATCAGGTGCATTTTACAAACTGACCGTTTAAGAGATTTGAATTTAATTTCATTCGATGTTCATAAAGGTTAAATCCTACAATGTTAGGGTACTTTTTTTTTAATTTATTAAGAGTATAATATAAACAAATAAAAATTACATGAAGATAAAAATTTTTTTAAAACTTCATAATTATTGATAATAAATATTTTCAGGGAAAAGGAAGAAAGGGAAAAGGAGTGAGAAAAAAAGAAACAAAGGTATAGGCGGGGGGGAATTTATGTTAATCTGGGTCTGAATTTATGGGCCTGTAATGGGCCTACCAGCAACTCAAACTGGTGTGGACAAATCTCTGTCTACCACATATCTTGGGAACAAGCTAAAACGGCTATGGCACACAGTTAAAAGTGTAAGGATTTAAAGTTCTCTTTGAACATTAAAAGAATGAGTGGGAAGGATGTAGAAAATAAAAAAAATTCCCAAAAGCCAAAAGAATTTTAACATTTGTGTCATCAGGCTCAGAACACAACATATATGGAGCATGGCTGAGAAGGCCAATGATACCATCTCAACATACTTCCTACTGGTGTATTTCAATAATGAAAATGTTTAAAGACTTCAACAATATTGTGCTGGAAGGTTCCCGTTTTTTGTTAACCCCTTCCTGTATAAAGCATTAAAATAAACTTTTTCCTTGGACATTGGTAGCCTGCCTCCTGATGGCATTCTAAAAAGTTAAATGGGTCTGGATCCAATGAGACAGGTTGTTGATGTTCTCACCTTGTCCATGTTTAATGCAGAAGAACAATCCTAACTGGTATAATATCTCTCTGGTTGGCTAGTATGAATGCCAGGGTCCTGAGGTTGGAGTTTTATAAAGCAGGGCAAAGTGCACTTGCAATCTTCAGTGTCTTAGGGTGAATGTATGTTGTGTACAGGAGACCCAGTTTTCAATTTGTGACCATGAAAGCATTCTGTCTAAGGGGTTTGCCCTCTATTCAGCATGTTTTGATGAACATTTGAGAAGAGTTTCCTAGTTGGTTAGCAAGTCTTTGGATGTGGCATGTGCTCTTGTCTCCGCAGATCATGCAGGCAGGCTTTGTGTGCTGGATGTTATGATAAAGGACAAGGCTCTTTGTCTCATTGGAGTTTATGTGTCCAATGACCATGTTAAGTGGTCTGATTTGTTTTGGTGAAGTGAGCCATTTTGGACAACATCTCATTAAGTAGTTTTAGTGGGGGACTGAAATGCTGTACTTGACCCTGACATAGATCATATAGGGATACTAACAACGGGGATGTGAAACCATTTCGTATTCTAAAATATTGTAATGAACACCCCCATGAGGTAGGTGTGTACTTGGATGAATAGGAATGGTTCGGCCACAATGTTGTGCTCTAGCTACCTTGACTGAGTCCTAGTTAAGTCAGTCAATTTAGGACTCTTAGGTTATCCAAATTTTCATTCAATGGTTTACTTGGATCATAAGCTCATCCAAATTTGTCTAAACTTAGATAAGCTTTGGTTAGGATGGCTAGCTACCGTCAATTGGATGTATTATTATTTGGTGAGCAATATTTCCTAGACCAGCTGCTACTAGTACCACAGAGGGGCTGTGGTTGGGAATATGTGGTAGGATAAATTATAATCCAAAATGATTGTTTGCTGCTGATTATAGTCATCAACTCAATCTAGTAAGTTTAGCAGCATATTTAGTGTCTGGTTAGGTCCTGATCTCTTCTTGGAAATGAACTGATCGAAGATGCAGGTCAAAGTTGCAGTTCATCTATTGGCCTGGAGGAATCTTTCCTTAAAGAAGAGGGTAGAAGTATGTACCTTGCACATCTACATTTACTGACTCTCTATACTTTCACTTCTGTCTGTCACACTAAGATCATTGTTCTTCTTGTGGGGTGGCAAGACCCCCACTTCTCCTCAAAGTAGTTCAGGAGATCTCCACTCTTCTAAAAGCAGTCTGGGTATGCCTAGCATTGTAATTTGTCAACATATGCTTCATATCATGTTCCTAGAGCAAATGCATCAGCAATCAAATGGTGAGGGTGAATTCTTGTAGGAAGACACCCGTAAAAACTTCCCATCCTTGAGAAGTGTGCACTCATGAGAGAATAGATCATATTGTGTGAAGAAAGGTTTAAAGTCTAGCTTCATAGAAATGCAATAATTAAAATATTTTGATCTTAACTAGAAAAAAAAAAAACAGCAAGCCAGAAGTAGTGTTTTTCTGCGGAACCTATGGAATTCTGAAAACAGTTAATTTTTAATAATTTATTTGATGAGAAATATAAGTGAACAGTAAAGTTGTTAATAGTTCCACTAAGAACATGAACAAAACAAGATGTAAATATGAAATCCAGAAACATTGTTCTTGTCAGTTTTTTTCATAGTTGCATACTCAGCTTTTTTACTTTTATAAGAGCTATTTAAATATTTTTTTTAAAAATCATATCACCCCAAGCAAGGCGGTAATGCCACTAATGTGCAGGGGGCTACATAAGAGTGAAAAGATTAGGAAAAAGAAAACTGAAAACCGCATCCTAAACAGGAAACAAGGGATGAGCCTCTTCACCTGTTCAATAGATGTGGGTGGAGTGTGAACCGGGCGATAGTTTAGTCTATCTACTCCAATTGGAAAAAAAAAACAGTGAGAAGATTAGAAAAGAGAAAACTGGAAACCGCATCCTAAACAGGAAACAAGGGATGAGCCTCTTCACCTGTTCAATAAATGAGGGTGGAGTGTGAACCAGGCGATAGTTTAGTCTATCTACTCCAATTGAAAAAAAAATATAGTTATATTGTGCAAAGGTTAAATTAAAATTGATGCTTTATATCTAAAACTTCATAACAAATGTAAATGATGGCATACTTTGTTATTTCATTTCTAATATATTTTAAGAGTGTTTTTATATATTTTGTATTGACCACATTAGACATACACTCATATACTTATTGAAACAGAATGGAGATTCTTTTAATACCTATATTTGCTTTAAATTGGATGATATTTTTGCATTAACACAATTTCTCTATTTCATTTAGGCATATATATCTGTAATAATGAAATACAGTTGCACATGGATACATATTTGAAAAAATTAGGGAAGAGATATACATATACACACATGTAAATTCAAAAAAAGACATGCTGAAGAACAGAGAACCTTACAAAGACCTAATTGAGTGGAGGTCTAACAGAAAAAGGCTTAATCATTAGGATTGAATTTTATATGACTAATTACATTCTTCAACCATCCCCTGCCTCTATATGCATACACATTGGGAAATCCAATTTAGAAAGGAAAGCAAAGTTCATCATCTGAATTACCAATCAGCCAATGAAGGAGGAGGAGGAGGAGCAGGAAGAGGAGATTGATAACAGAACAGATTTAAAACTGACAATCATTAAAAAAGACAGAAGCAGCTCACCATTTGCAAATTTCCTCCTCCAAGGAGGAAGTAACAGACATTGGTGACTAATCTGTAAAGATACCAATCCAAAAAAAAAATTCTAATTTTGTAAATTTTGAAAAGATTTTGACAATTTTTTGTGTTGTTTCAATAGCATTTCATTTTTTAAGCCATAAAATTAAGATAAAGGGGTGTTGAAGCAAAAATTGTAAAAAATAAATTAAAAAATAGTAACAATGACAAAAAGAGGGCCTGCCAGAGAGAATAATAGAAAAAAAAAACATCTCCTTTAATATTACAAAGAAATTCATTGAAAGTTTTTCAAAATTCCATTCAGAGCAACAGACGTCGTAGTTGCATGTTGTTACACTCATTAATATCAATAATGTTTAAGAAAATACTAAGTGACATGACGAAGTTATTCCACATTTTCTTTTCCAAGGAAGATGGAGGTATTAAACTAGATTTCATTTAGTTTTTTTGCATTTTTTGTAGTTTCAGGAAGTTTTAAAGAATATGCTGAATGCCAACACAAGGAAATCTAACAACATTTCAAAGTACCTCAAGAGCATTTTTGTGTTTTGCTTTGACTGATAGGGGGGGTGCCCCAAATTTTGTGTTTATCCACACTGTTGGCTTTTATATGAAACAAAAAAATATCTCAAGTAAAAAACTCAAAATGAAACATGAATTAATTTTTTTTTAAAAAAGAAAAACAAAACTTTTCTGCATACTGGTTTGTGATTAGAAATAAAGTTTTATTTGTTTTTGTTGTTATTTCTGTATAAGTTTCCTTATTTTGAGGTTAAAAAAAAGCAAAAAACATGCATTAAATTAATGAAGATGAAAATAATATTCAGGTGTTGAATGGCTTATATAAAGCTATTTCAGCAAAAAAAAAAAACAAAAAAAAACCGAATGGAATAAAAGAGTGAGTCAGCGGAAATATTCAAAAAGAGTAAAATGAAAAAATGGCCATGATTATGGTAATAATAAAAAAATAAGAGATGAGTCTTAAAGACAAAAAATTAAACATTTTTTCAGAATTCTTGCATGAAGCCATAACTTCTTTTTTTTAGTTTCTTTAGACCAGTATTATTATCTTTATTGTCTTATATTTGGATTTGTTTGGTGCAGAGTAATCTGTGATCATTTCAAGCATCAAACCTGTATTACTCATCAGTACAGGATGAATACTAGTTTGAAAAAAGCCAATGACTAATAGTGATGTCTCGTTTTGAAAAATATTTGTATGATGTTTCTATTATTGCCAAAAACAGAACAGAAATTTAGTCAGGGAATATTGAAATAACTATCTTAAGAGCTTCTAATCAAAATATATAAAAATGATAATTACATATTCACTTTAAACAAATGTTCAATACTTAACAATTGAATTGGAGAGCTGAGACATTAAGTTATAAACAAAACATGCACACAGTAAATTAACAGATTACTTATTCACTTTTATCTTGATATCTAGTTCATACAATGTACCATTTTATTATTATAAAGGACTGTTAATGCCTGCAAATCTATATGCAATCCTTAAAGAATCTATCAAACATACCTTAAAGAAAGATTTAGGTATACTACTTAGTTTTAGATCTAATAGTTTATAGTCAAACTGTTGGATCTAAAATTAGTCATATAATGACTACAAACTCTTAGATCTAAAATTAAATAGTGTATCTAAATCTTAAATGTAGTTTGTTACAAGGAAATAAAAATGTGAAATCAGTATCACTGTTGTTTATTTCTCATTTTTACTTTTCCTCCTGTTTTTTTTCCTTCTTCTATCCAACAAAATCTCTCAGTTCTCTTCCAGCATCCACTTGATAGGATGTCTAACTTGTCTATACATCAATGCCAGAGCCTACACATCCGGGAACCTCTCTCAAACCAGGTGTCCGCATTACACCTAAGCTGACTTTCTGTTATTCAAAAGGACACAGGTATTCTTTCTTCACTGTGTCTAAATATCCAAGCCCCAGTGAGTATTAGATTTTTTCTGTCAGTTTTGCATAAGCGCTGCCACAATCATGCCACAAATGAGACAAAACAAGACCATAACCTATAAACTTGTCTTTTAATGGTGGCCAGGTTCTTTCAAGGTAATGACACACCAAACAGATGTGTTTTGTGGGAGGTAAGTCATCTCATTTGTCACACTCTCTCTGATTTCATGATCACACAGATGACAGTTGGGCAGGGGGTATGGTGTTGGAAAATACCTCCAACGAGCACTCCTTCATAGAGATAGAGGGGGCTCTATCAGTGGCAATACTTCTGTGTCTATGTCCTGCAGATCCTTGGCATTTCCAGCATCATCACCGCTTGTTATTGTCCGATTATTTACTTTCTGATGCAGGAGGCAAATCATCTGACTGCATTGTGTAAAGCATCAGTATCTCTGAATTGCTATCAGACAATGTATTTTTGCTGTGATAGTCTTTTGCTGAATTGGTCAATTCGTGTCGTGGGTAAAGATTTTTTTACATGGTGTGGCCCGCCATAGATCTGAACTCTTTGGGAGCAGATAATTCCATCAACACATCTGCTCCTGAATTTAGTGACATACTCTCTTTTTAAGGGTTTGACACAGACATGATCATCAATTTTATATGGTTTTTCCATATTCTTTGAAATATCTAACACTTGTTCTACCCCTTTATCCAGTGTCTGCACCTTTATATCCCATTAATTGGCACAGTTATTGTTGCTACATCATCATCAATACACAGCCTCTTGAATTAAACTCCGTGTTCTGGCTGCTATTCTTTTAACAGTGTAGTGACACTATCTATTCCACCATCTTAATACCCTCTGGAGTGTACAGGGTGTAAACGATAAATTGGCAGTAATTTCAATCCGCAATTTAGGTTTTTTAAAGCGGCATTATCAATCTGAAATGTTAGTTTCTGTACTCTTTAGAGTCTGAAGTCCAGATTAGCCACCTAAAAATACTAACAAAATGAGTGCCAGTGTAGAATTTAACCATAGAATGGTTATTGCTGAATTGTTCCGCGCCGGGCATAAGACATCTGACATTATCAGAGACACTGGCTATGCTCCTAGGACTGTTTATCGTATTGTAGCAAACTTAAGGGAAGGTAAAGACATGCAAAGGAAGGTTCACAGCCCGAGAAGTGATAAAATCCCCACCAAAAGGTTTGAAATGATCCATTGCAGCAAATCCATCACAGTCAATGGTTGACCAGGCGAAAAAGCGGAATGTAGCCAAAATGACCATTTCTAATGCAGTACGGAAAGATCTTGGGATGAAGTCATATTGCAGACGATGTCGTAACATTCTTACCGCGAAATCTAAGACCATTCGTAAAGAGAGAAGCCACTTGCTACTCAATCACCCGAAACACCATGGTGGTACCGTTCGCATTTTTGTGGAGAGAAAAAGTTTGTGGTAGTCGCCAACTGCAGAAACTCAAGAGTTATCGCCATTGACCCTTCTTGTGTTCCTCCAGTCATGCAGAGTAAACACCCTGTCTCTGTCATGGTGTTTGGAGCTATTGCCAGCGATGGGAAAGTCATGCCCCGTCACTTCATTGAAGTTGGCCTGAAGATCAATATGGCGGAATATCTGAAGATTCTGGAGGAAGTTCTCTTACCCTGGATTAAGAAGAACGATGATCCCAACAAAATGATATTCATCCTGGACTCTGCACCTGCTCATGGGTCAAAAACAGTGCAGACCTTCTTGAAGAGAGAGTTGCCGTTTTTTGTGCCCTCAAATATCTGTCCCTCTAGTTCGCCAGATTTGAACCCCTGCGACTATTGGTTATGGGGCGATGTTGAGAAAGTCTCTAATGCTCGCCCCCATAACAGTGTGGCCTCACTGAAGACTTCCGTAAGGCGAGCATTCCGCGATATCAAGAAAGAGTTAGCTGTCAAGGCCTGTCGTGCTTTTAGGGCTCGCATTCAGCAAGTGGTGGACGCATAGAATAAAATGTTTGTATTTAATAAAACAGTTAAATAAACATACGCAAATCTTAAATGTCTTTAAATGTCCCTTCTTTATCAAGGTTTAAAGTATGAGATCTCAAACTGCCAATTTATCGTTTACACCCTGTATGTGCTTCTGTACCTCACTCGCACTACTCATTCAACCATGACGTCCTGAAAGTCTTGGCCACAGTAGTCAAGTCATTGTCTGTCAATATTTCAATGGGAGGACCACATTCACAGAAGACAGTTTCTAGTTGTCATATGACAGACAATATATCCTGTCATTCCAGTGGGCACCACACAGGAAATGCATTGGGCTGCAATCTGTTAAGGAAAATGACTACCCTTGTAATGAGTCATGTCCAAGCCTAGTCACTACCAGTTCCTGTCTACCCTGAGTTTACCCTTCTTCCACTAGGCTGGGGCAGGGTCTACCATACGGCATTTCTTGCAACCTTGTATGGCTGATCTGACCATTGCCTTCATAACTGCGGGACATACTCTCTGTACAAAGTAAGTAGTATGCTGAATGCCAGGAAGTCTACTCTTGAATGTACGGCATGGATCTGTTCATTGGTCAACCTGTTTGTTAGGACAGCACACGTCAGTGGCTCTGATCTCTGCTTCAACATGTCAAGCTATCTCTTTGGCACTCTGGTTAATTTATCAGCCAGATTTTTCTCCAACATGGTTAGTTTGACATTGGCTACCAGATGCTACTCCTCAATTAGCTGCTGGAAGTATGTTAATCTCCTGCATACCAGCATTTTGTTTACAGCTTTCGTCATCACCCGGATTTTGCCTGTTCATCAGCCATTGATACACACATAATGAGTCAGTGTACAGCACACCACCTTGGTTTGCCACTGTAATGCTAGATAAATACCTTTCATCATGGCAGCCACTTCCACCAGGTTTCTGTATTGTACATCATCTATTGGTAGAAGCCAGCATGCATCTTCCAGTATAGCTCCATGGTTCTCCAACACCACACCCATCGCCAGGGAGTTTATATCAACCAATGAATTTACTCCTTTCCCAGCCACACACCAATCTCCTCAGGCGGTATTGTGTTAGCACACTCTGGGCAGCATTTCAACTATCATTTGCTTGAGAGGGTTATTCTTCACAGTGTCATGCCACCCATTTGTTACTATGCTCACTTGTTTTTTTGTCATTCCTGTGGCTGCACAGGGCCACTCACAGACAGGAAAGTGTCCTACTAACTTCCCACAGATGGAAAATACTGTGTGTCATGTTAGTGTAATGGGGAGTTTCAGGATTGAGCTTTGTCACTTTCACTGCAGTGTATTGTGCTCTCCACAGACTGAGTCCCAGTACAAGAGCTCCATTTTTTAAGCAAACAGGGTCTTTGCTAGACAAACTGAAGGATTCTAATCTAATCCTGACCTCATCTGCTGAGAGCATGTCCTTGTTTACAAATATGTCATTGACATATGCTGATGTAACTCCTTTCATCAGCTCATCTTGTTCTAACACAGCCTTAGCAATGGTTTTTATAATTAGGGGTGCCACATTAAGACCAAACCCCACACACATCAGGCAGTACCCACTTCCTCTAATGATGATGGTTTGGAATGGCCACAGTGTCTCATGGATCTGTATTTGAAGATAAGCTTTCCATAAGGCAAGCAAAGCCACTGCTGTTGCCATTCACTCATATGTTCAGCACACATCTGCATTGGCAGGGAAGACTTCCACATACTGATTTAGTCCCCTATAATCCATCACTGGCTGTACCTTAGCTTTGGAGGCTTGTGTAATGACCATCAGTGGGATTAATCTTTCAGCGGGGTCCAACCGTTCCTGGGGATATAGTATCAGCTCTGATCTTATTGGACATCGTATATTCTGCAATGGTGCTGTGCAGTTGATCTGGCACTTTGTTTCCTGTCCATTTCCACTTCCTCAATTGTGATAGTTACACGATTCACATTTCCTCCCAAGCTGCACTTCTCCAGTAGGCATGATCACAATACTGTCTCATTCATATATAGTGTCAATCCTAATCAATAAATTATACCTCAAAGGCTTGTTACATACCATCAGAAGCATCCACCTTAGCATAATTACCTGTCTATATTAGGATTTAAATAAATGACTCCACAGCACACATGGGATGTCCTGTCAATAATTTCAATCATCATATGTTGCTTATTCCAGGCCCCACTGCGACTTGCACTGATAATTGAACGGGAACATCTTGTATCTATGAGAGCCAAACATTGAACACGATTCACATGTACACTGACTTCAGGTAAATCTGCATTCACTGATTGACAGGGAGTAAGGGTGGCAACAGTTCCTTGCCCCCAAGCCCGTTTCATGAACAGTTCTGTGCTAGTTGGCTGAGACTGTTACAGCAGTATCAACGTGGCTTGTTCTGACAGCTGCTTCGTTTTCTTCTTCCCAACCAAATCACTATTTCTTTCTCACGGTCATACTCAAGTGCCCTCTCAATAGGGTGTCTAACTCGTCTATATATCAATGCCAGGCCTCACACATCTAGGCACCTCTCTCAAGTCAGGTGTCCACATTACACCTACACTGTTTTCAGAAGGACCTGGATGTTCTTTCTTCACTGTGCCCAAATATCCAAGCCCCAGTGTGTATTAAATTTTTCTGTCAGTTTTGCATAGGCACCACCATGATCATGCCATAAATGAGAGAAAATGAGACCACAACCTATAAACTTGTCTTTTAATGGTGGCTGCGATAGTTCAAGGAAACTTGAAATGCCAAACAGATGTGTTTTGCGGGAAGTGAGTCATCTTGTTCATCACAGTATCTAGACCTTTTGTTTAGGAATTATAAAGGTAGACTTTAAACCTTTCTTTACACATTAAGATCTATCCTCAAAGAAATACTGACCTCTATAATTTAGAAGCCTGTGCATGCATGGTGAGGATTGATTGATTGATTATTTGTTTTACAAGCATATCAACCCCTGTGGGTTATTTAATGCTAAAAATGGATTTTTATTCAGGAATTTTTCAAAACATTTCAAATGGTAGTAAGATTTAAAACTGTTTCCAAAACATCACAAGTTGTACAGTTCAAGATATTTCAAAATGTCACAAGCTGCATGGTTTGAGGGCATTTCAAAATGTTGTATGAGTCAACATCCAAGCTTTATTTTCTTCTAATGTTAGAAGTATTTTATTTTCTTCTGATATCTTATTTGGACAGTAGATACATTTTTGAAGAGCATGTTAAGATTTTGTGCTTGGTAATAGTTCCTATGTATTTTTTGTGATTCTTACTGTCTATCAAGGTATGTTTAGCTGTGAGAAACTGATTGCAGTGAGTGCATTAAGGTGCTGTTTCTGCCTTGAGCATGTGTGTGTGTGCCTAATTCTTATTTTATTGAACACTATGTCTAGTCTATAGTCAGATTATTATTTTTTTTATATTATTTCTTATTGTCAGCTGATGTTCATATAGCTTATTGTTTGGGAACATGTCTCAAAATGCATGGTGAAGAGTGTTATCATATATTCATATACAGGGTACAAAGGATAAATTGCTGTCTAAATTATGCAAAAGTGAATATAACACTGACATCTCATTTTAACAGATATATTTACCAACATTACATAAAAATACTATGAAATAATAAAGAGTAAATCTATTCAATAAAATCACCATTGACTTTAACCACAGTCTCCAAATGAGCTCAGAATCTCTTGTATTACTTCTGGATGGTCTCTTTGTTTAAGTTGGTAAATGTGTGCAAAATTCTTGCCTTCAGTTCATCTTTGGTGTTACAAGGAGTTTTGTTGGTCTCTCACTCAACTGCACTCCATACATAATAGTCAAGGGGGTTTGTGTTGAAGGAGGAACCACTATGTCTCCTTTACAAATTACACCCTTTGTAACAGTATTTAATCTCTTTAAAATGCCTTTGTGTCTGTAAGCAATTATTCCACTTACTATTTTTTATTCTAAACAATATACTGTTTAATATAGGATCTTACTTCATATTCTCAGCTAGTTTGTTAGGGAGTTATGTTGTAATTAAAAAGGTTACTGAATGAGAAATAACCAAAATGGAGGTTAGAAAATAAAACATCAATAAAATACAATATTCGCCAGCTACATTAAGTAGATAACCACTGCTAGTGGTGAAATGCTAGCCAGCAATATAACTTCCCTCACAATAAAGTCTAACTTATTTACGAAGATTGGTACATACCCATTAATGTTCATAATTATATAGTTAGGTGGCCTAACTATGACTGGGTCCTCCTGCTTGTGTGGCATGGTGCAGAGTCATTTTATTAGACATGGGGTCAACCAGCAGCCACTTTCTTCCCAGGGCAGCACTACCTCATCAAAGAACTTGACGTAGACCTCCATGTTTTGTCTGAAGCCCTGTGAGAAGATGAATGGAGGTGTAATGTTATCATCACTAGTGATCACTCCAAACATCTTTGTAATCACCATTAGACTTATTGAACTCTTTCCAGATCTTCTGCACTATCCTCAGATCAACACCCAAAACTCTGAAATGTTCATATTGGAGCTTCTAGTATGGATACCAAGCAGTACAGCATGCCATTTCCAAATTTCTGTTTGAGTGAATTGTGTCATGGTGTTCTTTTCTTCACATATGGTGCTCAACTGATCCTATTTTATTGTACATTTGACAAAATTAAAAACAAACATGCATGAAATTAAAAATATAATATGTTGACAATTTGCCCATCACACACTGTACATTAATTTATATACTAAATAAGAAATATTAGCTCTGAAGATAAAGACATTAAAAGAAAACATTACATTCCTTATTCAAAGCATCAGAGTATCAGAGGATATTGGGTGTTGACAATCCCAGTACATTTTACTAAAATGTAGATGAAAGTTTCAGATATTTATAATTCTCTATTGTTTATTATATGAAAGGAAGAAAAGCAGAATCTTTTTTTACCAGATAAAGATTTTTGAATTGATATAATCTATGTTTTCATTGTAAAGGAGACAAATATGATTATGATGTTCCTAATACTCCATCATATTTCTCCATAACGAGAAATATTCATTTCTCGTTCAAAAAATTCCAGAAATTAATTATGAACTTAAACATAAAATATGATTCAGTTTGGCGCACAAATGTCTCCATTACAGGAGTGGTGGTTTTTATGATAAATCAGTTTTAGAACTTCTTTGGTACATCTAAGTGGAACAGCAACATCAAACAAGAGTGCAGTAGATGAATCATTAAAGATAATCATAATGGAAATATCAAGGCTAGCCCCTGTTTGGCACCATTTGTCAAAGGTTTAAGTTATCCATAGACAGTCTGACACAAAGGAGGAGACAATTTTTTGAAGTGTTAGATTATACAACAGACCAAAAGAATGGAAAGTGCCAAACAAAATCGAACAGCTGAGATCAAAAGTTCTTTGAAGTAATTTCAACACCCTTTGAGGTTTCGAATGTGTTAATTAGTACAAAACAATTCTTTATTGTTTGCACAGAATCAAAGAAAAAGTTCATAATTGTTAGATGAGTCTTAATTACCATTTGCCAGAGAAATGCCTGCAGCAACTCAGACAATGGTTATAGGCAAATGTTAATGTCTAAGGTTATGCAATGAGTAGACATTATTCACTATGCATCCAACAATCAGTAGAGCATCTATATTCTTTTAAGGCATGTTAAAAGCTGAATGGCATATAAATTGATGCACAGAAGGGAGCTGGCCTTGTGATAATGAAACATATTGTTTATAACACAATATACCCACACCCCATGGCTCAGTATAACCAGCATAATTTCCAAAACCATATTTCAAATAAATCTTTTTCATTATCGCCAAGGAGAATTGTGTAATCATTTATATTTATGAAATATCCAAAATTTAGAAAAAAAATGTTTTAAATGTTTATTTTAAAAGAGATTTTTACAAAATTATAAAAATAACAATTTTCCTTCTTTCTTATTTTTAATGTGGGAATTCTTGGTTTGGTTTAGAAAAAAAATCAAATATAAACTGCAAAGAATATCCTGATATTCTATTTCCTTCATTAAATACATTTTTATAACTTTACAGATTCCCTTTTAATATCAAATATTGAAGATACTTAATTGGATAAATTTTGAAACAATTAACCAATTTTCTGTTTATTTGGTTTGTATAAAATTAATTTTTTAACATGGCATCATTCAAGAAGTCCTGAAGTAGTTTATCAAATAAATAAAAAAAAGAAAGAAAAAGAGAGAGTGATAGACTAAAAGTAATCATTAGCTGGCTAGAATGATTTAGCAAGAATATATAAGTGTCATATCATGCTCTACTTATAATGTGCATGAAAAGCAAATGTGTCAAAAGAAAAAAAAAAAAGAAAAATCCCAAAAAGTTATTTTTAAAATGCACTTCCATGGTCAGTCAGTCAGTTAAGTGCCATACATGATACACACTTTGGGCGATCATGTCTCAAAAGAGACACGACTGACTGGGTAGAAGATTAACCTGCAGTAGGTTGCCATTGCTTTTTGTGGTAGACTGGTTGCCAGCTAAGGCTATAGAACCCAGTCTGTCCTATTATTTAACCCATAACTGGAGGGATGAAACAGATTAATACCTTTACCAGGGGTATTTGTGCATAAGTGAATGCAAACAATATCTCACCATAGTTATCTTGTAATCTGCAGGAACACAAATTTAACATCTAAATCAGTATCATCCTAGCAGGACAGGGTTAATATTTGAACTTGTGAAAACAGTTACTGATTACTCAAAAAAATATGAGTATTTATTAGTTTTATGCATTTTAAAATTATGAAAACATGACATTTCTTTTGTCTGTGCTACTAAGAATAACATATTTTGCTACTCAAAGAATTATAGTGTACAGAAAATAAATTAGCTCAGGAAAGAAACCAGTATATTTAACCTGGTTTTCTTTTTACAACAATTATATCAAACAGTAGATGCAAATGAAGCAGAACTTAAGAGTTGTTCTCATGAGGATCGGATAATAGAGAAAAGGACTTGTTTTACAAATTAGCAAAATGCCATTTTCCTGTAAACCTTTTATACTTTCAAGTTCAGTTGATACAGATATGGTTAATTAGATTAGTATGTATAATAACAAAACTGTCTTAAAAAAATAAAAGGAATTGAAATCTTTTGAAAGTTTTGTTCCAGAGATTCATTTATATTCTAAACATCAAAACCATTGACAGAAAATTATTATTTTGAAGTAAAGCATTCAAATGACAAGCATATTCATTATTTTAATGCTTAGTTTTTTAAGAAAAATACAAACAAATTTTCAATATGAGCATTATTCAATTGTTAATTTGTAAAAATTATTTTTGAAAAATAGTATACAAACATATATAAAGTAAAATTATAAAAAAGGTTTTTCAATGTTTTATTATGAAAAAAACAGTCATGATTAACGTGTAAAAGAAAAGATGGAAATAAAGATCATTGGTGATTTTAAATTTACTTGAGCCTGACAATAAATTTTACTTTTATTTACTTTTATTTTGCATCAACTAAAATGCAGTTCATTAATATAAAATTAGAATTTTGTTTGATTCAATTTTGATTATTAAAATCCTGTTTCATGCCACTATTGTCTTTTGCAAGTATATATAAAAAAATACAGAAAAGATACACATAGCACATGAACTAATTATCGCTTACAGAAATTATATTTTCACCCATAATTGCTCTCCCAAAATTAAGAAATAAAGTAAATGATGTGTTTGCAAAAGGACTCTGCATTTTTTGGAAACTACTAATTGAATACACAGTAGAAAACTGGTTTAATATTTATAGTATTAAAATAGTTAATTGGGAAAATATTTAATATTGTTGCACATACCTAAACAACAAGTGAAAAGAGCTTAACCTTGATATTACTTTTTCAGCACACATGCTTTAAAAGTTTATATTTTAAAAGATTCTGTAAACTGTACAGTCCAATAACACTTTAAGAAACCTAATAGAAACATTCTACGTATACCAATTTTGGTATGAATAAACATTTATATTGATTGATAAAATTAATAGTCCCATTTTATAAACTCAACAAAACTTGGGATAAAGTTAGACTAAAAACCCTGACTTCTGCTATAATATGAAGATTCTATAACACATATACTGGCAAAGTCAAGTCAAAGTTTCCACTCACTGGAGCATTTCATTGTTTAATCTCATACAAAAGAGATTTGTAATGGCAGCAGTAGAAGAATATCTAGGGATGAGATCCCTGGTGCATGATTATGTACAGCAGTCAGCCAAAGATAAGCTTTTGTGTTTGAGCACTGGAAAGTAAAAGGTTGGGTAAGGTAGGAGAAATGGACTCTTCTTCAGCTGATCCTGAAATATCTGAAATGGAAAGGGGGTGTTAGAGGTTAAAACTTACACTGAACACAGAAGAGAACCAACATTGATACCCAAGAATCACATGTGTGTACACACACACACACACTGATATTTTATTTCCTCTGCTTGCATGCCAAGCCTACATATAAAAATATCTTTCTTTATATAGATGGATATAAAACTAAAAGATATATTTAAGATGGTAAAAAGATTGTTCACAACAATATAGACATTTTACTGGGTATCTTCTTCTGAAGATAAGATCAATGCTGTAATGACTGACAGTTAGACTTGAATAGAAAGGCAACTTGCTCTCCAGGATGACACTTCCTATTGTATCAGGTGCCATCAGTGCATAACATGAGTCAAACTAAGATTTTTTCCCTCCGTAAAAAATATTTATATTCATGTTCATTTTGAATGTCTGTGAAACTGGAAACACTATTCTGCTTTAAGAATTATGACAAAACCTGCAGAGTGCATTCATTCTTTCAGACATTTACTTTAAATAGCAAAAATGATAATTTCTCTCTTTCTCTCACACACACTCACACACGTATATATATATATATATATATATATATATATATATATATATAATAATAATAAATCAAGAACTGATTTCATTTATATTTTTTAAAATAGCTATTGAGTAAAATTCATAAAAATATAGCAATTCAGGAAGAAGTATATATATATTTTTTTTAGATAATTTCACCCCAAGCAAGGTGATAAAGTCACTAAAACACAAGATTTAACTTGAGTAAAAGAATCTGAGAAAATGTTATTGAGGAGAGAGAAGACAATTTTGAAGATCATAGTTGACAGAGAAGTAAGAACCAAGAAGAGAGTTTCACAAGTAAAATGTGTGAGAAAAAAAAATTATTTGCATAGAACTTATTGTCACATCAGTAAAATGATAGGACCCACCTGCCAATCTAGTACTAGGTTTAATTCCATGAAGTTGAGGTACGAAAATGGAAAGCTAATCAGAAAAATTACCATGAAAATATTTATAGAAATGGCACAGGAAACCTATGTCACAACAGAAGAAAAGTGACCGAAGCCAAGATAGCAGGTCAGAGGTCAGAGCCAATAATATTACAGATTCTTCTTTGAATTCTGTCAAGAATCTCTAGGTACATAGCAATCCAGATATGGCAGCAATATTCAATACATGGCTGAATGGTAGACTTATAAAGGTGCAAGATAGATTTTGACAACAAGGTGAACTAACTTTTCTAGTAGCAAACCTAGTTATTGGTTTGACTTCCGGCATATCACATTGAATACACCAGTTCTCATCCGATCACCGAAGTTAAGCAACGTTGAGCCTGATCAGTACTTAGATGGGTGATTACTTGGGAATACCAGGCACTGTAAGCATTCAGTAATGGATGTGCATTGTGGTGCAGTGGATATCGGCTTGGAAAGAGAAATTGGTGAGCCGAGTTCGATTTCCAGTTGAGTACCCTGCATTCACTTCAGCACTAGTACCCTTGGGAAAGGTATAAATCCATCACTTCCCTCCAGTTATGGGTTAAATAACAGGATGGAGCATGGAGGCAACCCATCTAGTGTTGGTGTCACAATAAAAACACCCTTGGTAGCCCTGGCAAAGCATCAGGTATTCAGCTATTTGACAAGATTATGAATTTTGCTGCAAACTGCATCAGGGTTCCAAAAATGCTCAGGGAATACTGGAGGGGTGTAGTGAGTTCTATCTCGACTAAGGCCACAAGGCGACGTCGATTGGTTTGACATAGTCATTCTACTTTCTGTCAGTGAAAAATGTTAGACTGAAAAGCTGCAATAAGTTACTTTCCTGGAGGTTAGCATCAGCCATGCTGTTGGAAGGCAAAAAAGGTTTTCATATGATCAAAAAAGAATTTTGTTTTGGAAGCATTAAAATTAACAAGCTATTTTTTGCTCCAGTTAAAAGACTGAAAGTCATGTTTTTAGATCAGCTGCCAATTTGACCTTATCAAACCTATCAGACTTACCATTAAGACAAAAGTAGAAAAGTAACCACATTACTGTAAAAAGATCTAGACGAGTGGATGTTTAAGATAACTTTCATTTTGTGATTTAATAAAATTGAATCAAATCAAAAATTTATCTAGAAACTTCAACTTGTGAAGAAGACCAGTGTGCCCTATCAGACACCTTTGAGGTATCTAAAGGGACAGCTCAGACTTCATCATTCTTAGCTAAAGCTTGGTAGACTCAGCAATAACTATTAACACATCAGCAATCGAACTAGAGAAGTGAAAGCCATATTTTTTATTTGAAAGAAAACCCAATTTGGAGTTGATTAGAGTCTCCAAGTCAGTCAATCAGTTAAGTGTCAAACATGATACATGCTTAGGCGATCATGTCTCGAAAGAGACATGACTGACTGGGCAGAATGTTATTCCGCAGTAGGTTGTCATTACTTTCTGTGGTAGACTGGTTGCCAGCCAAGGCTATAGACTCCAATTTGTCATGTCATTTAACCTATAACTGGTGGGAGTAGATGGATTAATACCTTTCCCAAGGGTATTTGCGCGTAAGTGAGTGCAAAGAAATTAAACTGGAATTCGAACTCAGCTCTCTGATTTCTTGTTTTGAGCTGATAACCACTGCATCACAATGCACATTAGAGTCTCTAAGACTTTGCCTAAAAGAGGTAGAAGACTAATAGGCAGATAGTTTGAAAGATCAGATGGTTTGCTACAGTTCTTAAAAAACATGAACTACAAAAGAGGATTTCCAACAAGCTGAAAAGCAATAAGCAGCATGGCATTTATTCTAGAGCTTACAGAGAATAGGAGCCAGTTCAAGAGAACATTTCTTTAGGACTATGACAGGGATAACATCAAGTTCACATGCTTTGTGGGAATCAAATTGAAAAATGGTAGAAGAAATGATGGATGACATAGCAGAGACAATTCTAAGCAGAAAGTCAGATAAAGATACTCCCGATAAGAAGAGTAGAAATGGAACAGAATTTACAGCAAATAATAACACCTCAAATTGTGTGAAGGGTGGAGAGATTGAGGATTTAACACACTCCTACAGAGCTGCTAGTAGTCATGAGAGCCAAACTTGTAAGAAGTTATATGGTGCCTCAATTTATCCTCAAGGACACATGGCTCAGTGAATATAGATGTTGGTTAATTCCAAAGACTTGACCCAAAGAGTTGTGAGTTCAATACCAGGCTACAGCAGTGATGAACAAATAACTTAACTCTTTAAGTTAAAGGGAGATAACAACATGGCTACCTGAAGTAACATCATACATGGAATGAGAATAAAATGCACCAGTGATTGTAATAAAGGGTTCAGTTCGATATTCCTAGCACCTGAAGAAACGTACAGTGGCTGAAACATTGTAAACATGGCATTAAAAATAGGACAATAGACCAAGCGATGTAAATAGTGTAAATACTACCTCATCTCAGAAGTATAGACAAAATTAGCACATACTTCAACATGACAGTAGTTAAAAAGCAAATTTTTTATAACCAGCGTTATATGAAGATGAGCTGAAAACTTCATAAGCTGATTATGAAGGAATGACACTAGAGCTGTGAAATATTGTGTGCATTAATTTCGACTCATCTTATTAATAAGTGTATTATTTCTTTCCCAATAAACTTTGACTTTTCAAAGAAAAGTTCTTGTTGGTCAAAAAAAAAAAAAAAAGTCAACAACAGATATGACATGACATCATTGTCACTGATACTGATTCCCAGTGAAGTGTTTTTTTCATGTTGGGGAACAGATGATAGTCAAATCAGGAGAAAAGGGAAAGTAATCAACCAGTTTAAAGCCATACTCATACCCAGCAGCCACTGAAACTAAGGACTTGTATGCTGGATTATTGTCCTGACACCTTGTGACACCTTTTGTCAGTTTTCCTGGCTGTTTGGTTTGATAGACTTTTGTAACTGCCTTAATATGTTGGCATAGTATTCTCCATTGATGGTGTCAATAATCAGAATGTCTTTTGCATCCCAAAACAATGAGACAATCTACTCCTCTGTAGATTAAATGAATGCAGCCTACTTTGAAGCAGGTGAGGAGGAGTGTTTCCACTGCATTGATTGTCTTTTTGCCTCTGGCTCATCTTAGGTTAGGAAATTTTCAAGGAAACCAGCTGGATCTACCTCAAACAATATCAGATTTTTCCATGATGTGATCAGCCTTGTGCACTTTTGATCCGGTGTTAGAAGCTGTGACACCCACTGAGCAGAACTCTTCATCAAGCCAGGTTCATTGGACAAAATATTCTCAACACTCACGGGATAGCATTGTCTATTTGATTCATAGTCAATCACCTGGCATCATCCATCACCAGGTGGCTTACGGCCATATCACATTGAATACACCGGTTCTCACTCGATCACCGAAGTTAAGCAACGTTGAGCCTGGTCAGTACTTAGATGGGTGACCACTTGGGAATACCAGGTGCTGTAAGCGTTTAGTGATGGATGTGCATGGTGGTGCAGTGGATATCGGCTTGGAAAGAGAAATTAGTGAGCCAAGTTCGAATTCCAGTTGAATACCCTGCATTCACTTCTTGGGAAAGATATTAATCCATCACTTCCCTCCAGTTATGGGTTAAATAACTGGGTAGGACTTGGGGACCCTGCCCTTAAAAACAAATCCCAATGAATCTTGATACTTGAAAAGAAAAAAGTATTACTAGATGCAAAACTTATAAAAACAACAATAAATTGTTGAAAGAAAAAGGTATTACCAGCAATAAATAAATAAAATTTGGTTGGCATTAAATGACCCGCCGAGGTTGATATGCCATAAAAACAAATCAACCAACCAACCATCACCAGGTGGGGAAAATGATCAATGTTTTCTTTGGTGGTGGCAGTTGCAGAATGTCAGATCTTGGGTCAACTTCAAAACTCTTTCTTCTCTTTCTAAATTCACCTGTCCATTTTGTACTGTTGATAAAGTTTGAGTGTTATCCCCTTACGTAGCATCTATGTGAGTATGATTGTATTTGGTGTCTAAACCCTTTTTCTGTAAGTATTGATAATAATATGATGCTAGTTGCTACTAGTTACTTTTGAAGTCTTCTTTGAACAGTCAGATGTCAGTTTACCTGGAAAGAAACAATGCAGTTATTAATAAGAACAGTTGAAATTAATGCATTCATGATTTCACAGCTCTAGTATCATGAAGTTTTCAGCTCACCCCGTGACAATAAAACAAAATAATTATGAGTTTTTCATACTAGTATCATTTCAGTTTATGAAACTATTTACAAGTTATAACTTCTAGAAAATTAGAATCACTGATTTACAGGGGATATAGGCTGCAGCGTATATTAGTCTAATCTGACACTGGTGGTAGGCAAGCCTAGCTACTCTTATTATCAAAAGAGGTTGTGGACTTTCATCGAGACACCATTTCTATAAAATTTACTGAACAAGGCTCTAGGATCCTCCTAACCCTCTCTGAAGGTAGGCTCAGGAATTTAATTTTAAGGAATTTAATAGTTGATCTGAATTTCAAGTATAAGATTCAAGTTAAAATTCAGTAAAAATTTTAACTTTGTTAAGATAACAAAAAATTGAAGAATTCTGATTTTTATAAGACCCTCAATAATTTTTATTATCATTAAAAACTGACTTTCATTAAAAAAAACTTAGTACTGTAAGGCATTACAAAAAGAAGTCCAAATTTAGTATGTTTGATCCAACATAATATATATATTTATAACTTTTTTATTAATATATATTGGAGTAAATGAATTATCATCTGATCTACCAACTACTGTTTATTAATAATAATAGAAACAATTAAAGTAATCCATAAATAATAAAATAATAACTAACAAGTACACAAAATCATTAAATATATTGTTAAAATTGTTTGAATGTTAAATAATCGAAAATAACTGATTTTACAGAATAAAAGGGTTGCATTTATATATTTATATATGCACATAATTATAAATAAACACTAAATTTGTTATAGTATTCATACCTTCCTGACTCTTTTTCAAGAAAGATATTTTGTTAAATTTTTATTTATTTAAAGATTTGGTGCAGATCTCCAGCTACACTGAAATATCACTGCTATGACTTGTAAATACAAAGTGAATCAATGTATAAAAAGGCATTTTATAAATTAAATCATTCAGTATTCTGATTCACCCATCTGTTACTAAGTTCAATATAATATAGAGGTACTGAAAAGATACTGGCTTAAATCAATTCCAAAAATCTTACGAAAGAACCAAATCTCAGAATTTATTTCATAATCACTTTTTTGCTGAGTCAAATACTTTTCAGCATCCTCTCATACTTAACAGATACAGGCTAAGAAAAAAGTTAATATATCTACACATCTGTTTACATCATGTAGTGTCATCTTTTTAAACAGACTATAAGGTCTAAGTTACAAACCATATTACAGATTCAGTGGCTCATATCAAGACAGATGAGCCAACATCTCAGCTTCATTAGGAGAAAAATACCATCAGTCATGGAAAAAGATAAAAAAATAAGATGTTGCATGGCAGTATTAATGTAAAAGAATAATTTAAAAATATTTTGTATACTTATTTTTTACTATATTCATCTATTTTTCTGATTGTATATTCACCTTCATATGTATGAAGAAGATGATGAAATTTTTTTTAGCCCAACCAAGAAAACCTTCCAAAAATTCTGATGTCTAGTCATTTGGTAAGATTTTGGGAGGAGAGCTGTGTAAAGAAATTCTCAGCACCACCTTATAGTGCAAACAAAACTCTCAGTAATTTTAATTTCATCCTTAAAGAAATATTTTCTGCTTTTATTTCAAACTTAATATAATCATATAAGTTGTTTATGCAATAAATATATGTTGATTGTGGAACTCTGAAAGGGGTGGAGCCACTTAGGAGCTGAGATTTTTCTGAGGGGGGTATTCAAGCAGTGTCTTCATTTTTATACTACACCACTATCATATGCACAACTTAGGAATGAGTTTGAGTATAAGTATGTTACTTCACTAAATTAAATGGAATAACTTTTCATTCATAGTAGTGAAGTTCCAATGTATTCTTGCCCTCTTTTTCAGTCTCAAGCTGTTAGAATACAAGAGAGGTTAATTTCAAAACAAAATCAAAGGGTTCATACTAACGTTGATACTCTTCTACAAAACTCTGAATGAGTCCTTAGAAGCTAAATGAAAAAACACAGAGACAAGTACTGAAGATCAAATCTTATCAAAATCAGAGACTGATCAGTTTCATAAATTTCTGGAGCTTATAAAAGTGTGTGTGTGTGTGTGTGTGTGTGTGTGTGTGTGTGTGTGTGTGTGTGTGTGGTGGGAGGGGGCAAAGAGACAGCCAAAATTGGGGGAGGCTTGGCCCCCTTCTCTCTCTACCATAGAATTGCCACTGTTTGTTTCTACTGTAATTACTTTGAAGATCAAATTAGAACCATATGTTAAAGCACACAATCATATTTATAAAAATGCTGGTTTATATGTGTAAACATTAAAGAAACCAAGAGAAAAATATGTTTTAACAAGTAATAGAAGAAAGAAATGCCTATATACAAATATACATCTAGACAAATAAGAAAATTTAAAATTATTCTATCACTTATGTATATTATTTTAATCAATATCATTTTAGTAAATGAAGATTCCTGCAAGCTAAGAGCTGAAGCTAAATGTAAATGAATTTAAGAAGAATAGATTCAGCTATCAATTGTAAACTATACACTCCTACATACACTATATAAAAGAAGTAGATAAATTTGCCTATTGCCTGGTTCACACCTCTCATCTTACAAAATAGGAGTAGAAGTTTATCCTTTGTTTCCTGTTTAGGATTAGGTTCCTGGTTCCTTCTCCTGGAGTTTTCTCATTTTTTTTCACTCCCAGTAACTCTTAGTGGTATTATTGTCTTGATTGGGGTGAAATGATTATATATATATATGCATGCACATTGTCCTGGACATACCAATAAACTACATCTGGCAGCAAAGCCTCTGATTAAGAGATTGGAGATGTTGAGGAGCTTGAAACAACCTCTTAATTGCTGTTGTTCCCAAGTTCACCTTGAATAGGGGTGGTAGCTCATGTTAGGGTCCCAGCTATGGGAAAATAGTGAGACTCAAAACAAAAATCAACAGTATATTTTTATAATAAAATGACGAACAATACATTTTTATTGCAAAATGACAATTAATGCAACAGTAAAAAAATATAAAAATACACTTTTATAGTAAATTATCAACAATACATTTTATGATCTCCAAACTACTTATCTAAAAAAAACATACTGTTACCATAAAAGTGTATAATTACATACAAAATATTTAGATTCTGGCATTAAATAACCCAGAGAGATTGCTATGCCACTATATCTACTGATATGGATTTAAATTATGAGACATTAGCAGTCATTCTTGACACATGTTACTAGTCATATTTTGACTTAACAGTGTATATAATGAAACAAAAACTATAAATGCATTATACAAAAATTTAAGCCTAATAAATATTTTGAAGTTAACTATTTATGCAATACATGTTATCACAGATAGGATTCATTAAACAAAATACACTGAAACTAATAATCACTTTAATAATATTTTGTAAGAAAAATATGAAACAATAATCACGATTGTATTTTAGCACTGATGCATTTCAATCTCATATACATAGGCAAGGTTTCAGTTTTCTTACTACTACTACTGAATTTTGTAATTATTTTTAGCAAAGTTTTGCATGTGTATGTTGTACATTAACAATTAGGGAAAAACGATTTCAGTGGTGAGGAATTAAGGCAGGCATTACTTCCAGATTAGAACTATTACATGTATTAATGTTTTAAAATTGGACTTAGTTGTATAAGATAACTTTATGAGCTTTTATAAGCTTACAAATGTTGTCTGCATGTATTTGTATTGCCTGTTTCTATCAAAAGAAACCTAAGCAACGTTTTTGTTATTTACTGGGAATTACTGGGGTTAGTTGCTAGCTTGCCACATGATTGATTAGGTCTGATGTACTGTTTAGTTTGCTTGGTAGTTGACTATTTGCAATGAAAACAAATGGGTATTAACATTCTGCAGTGTTGACCAAGTCATAGGTGAATGGGAAAAAAAAAAGTCAGGTTTTGACATGCTCTTCTCTACACCCACCAGCCTTTCAGTCCTTGACCAATCCTTGACCAAGAGCAGGTGGTTTGGCCTATTTGGCATGCAAGAAAAAATTCACTTTACTATTGACTGTGAATATTTATATCAGTTTGATTAAGAGGAATTTCTGCATATTTAAAAATTCTAACTTTAGGAAGTTTGGTATGTGAAAAACTTAGTTAAGATTCAGCTGTTTATTCACAAGATATAATTTATTTAATATTCTTTCCAGTATAACTAAAACAACCCCTTTTCCAAAGACCATGCTAGTCAACACTTGGACAATGGTGAGCAGTGATATTAGAAAGTTCCAAATATTTAAAAATGTTAATATGTTTGACATTTCTGGATTCCATTTTTTAAAAACTCTGAAGTTTGTTTAACTTGCAGATGTTTGGGATTTTGATAATTTTTTTCATTATATTTTTACTTAGTTTAATTTCAAGTGTTTTTTTTTTGTTCACTGTTTTTGTTGCTTTTGTTGTTATCACAATGCGCACATTTGACAATTTTCTTCAGGTGCATGATTCATATGGAAATATGTAAATGACTTAAATAAAAAGGTCAAATAGAAGAAAATAGTTGGAACTGGACACTGGTTGGAACATCTTGTTGTTCCCACAACTTCAAAGGTTGAGTAGAAAAATCTGGTATGGCAGACTATATAATAGAGTGCTGAAAAATTCTCTGTTAACAAAGAAGCCTTTGAAAAAAAGATTTGGTGTGGTCATTTGGTCAGATGTTGGGAAAGCTGAAAACTTTTGAACACCCACTTATCTGAATATAAAAAAGGAATCATACTACATTTTATAAAGTTCAGGTAATAGATAACAAGTGACACTGGAGAGTGGTAAAACAGATAGCTGATTAGCATTTTGGATGGATATACATATAAATTAGCCTAATGGAATTTTTTTTTTACTTAGCAAGAAAAATACTGAATACTAGCTGCATGTATAAAATATGCAGATGTCTGAATTATGCAACTAAGAAAGGTTATAACAAAAGCAGTGAAAAAAATGATGTTGGTAGTCAAAAACATTATTGGAATGATTACCTTAGGTTTCAGTAAAATAAATTACTATGAGATGTCAGTGGTTAGAACAGGATTATAGATTTAACTAACACATTATATTGTCCTTGGTTCTAGATAAATTTGATAAAGGGAAAATTTACTTCTTTCAATATTAATGAATAGAGCTTTATATAAAAATTTTTAAATACAAGTTTATTCCTGTACAAAAAAATGAGTTTAGCATAGATTTTTTATTGACATTTTTTCTAGCTAAAATGACCAACAATCATAATTCATTTCTGGAAAAAAAAAAAAAATGAAATGTATGATTTTTTTCTATCTCCTGTGAATAAAGAAGTAATGGATAAATTTTCTATAACCATAACTGCTAAAAAATTAGTGATAATTAACTATTTTGAAATATTGAACTCAAATCGTAAGTGCTGTGTGTATTCAAGATGTGAATGATCATGGCTCTCTACAACTTCCTAGAATTTATATATGTTATGTCTGGTATATATCGCAGTTTCAGTGCTCTGTATGTAATACACCGTTATACATGATGTAATGAAGCTTCAACAGTTAGAGGCTTAGCACTTAAATATAACTCAGCTAATTTGCATATACAATAAAACTTGAATAAACTTGTAATATTATTTCCTTTTGAATTTCTTTGCAACACAGATATTTAAAGCAAATTTAAATACTTGAAAGTATTTAAATTTACTCTAAATATCTTTTAGCCTAATAACATAAAATTATGAATACTTAAGAATGCTTCTCTAGCAACAGTGTGTTGGTCAATGGTAACTTTGTCGAAGAATATCACAAGTGAATATGTAATGACAAAATTATTCATTTCTGTACAGGAAACATCCAGCCTTCATTGACTAAATAGTTGAAATTTATAAAATCTTTCTACTAAAGTGGTTTTTCAGGAAATTAAACTTTTCAAGTCTGTTAAAAGTTATAGCTTTTGCTAATATTGATGCAAACTTTTTGTTTTTGATTGTGTGGAAAGTTAATATCTTGATTATATCATTATTTTGTTTTTGAGTTACATGTATTACCCATTTTAGTTGTTGTTGAATGTGTTCAAGAGGTGTGAATTTTATTTGGTAAAGCTTTTTGTGATTTTGTCGTGTCAGTCAATAGTTCGATAAATGACCATTCAATTACATTATTTCCTATACTAAATTTATTATAACTGATATTTAAAGGAATTTAAAATGCTTAAAATGTATAAATTCAACATTCTGAATTTTTATGATGGATTCAGAATAAATGCCATCACTACTCTCATTTCAATTCCAGCTCATGGATTCTTTTTTAAAAAGGTTTATCTGAAGTACTAATTCTTGAATATTTGGTAAAAAATATTGATCTTTTATTTAAAATCATTCTTATACAAACTATGAATACTTATGTCATCAGCATAGCCCCTCAAGGAGAAAACAAGTTTTTTATCAGCAGATTTATTTAGGATGAGGTAAAGTATATACAAATTTTCTAGATTCATCTTTTCACATAGTATATCTTGGTAGGAGAGTTAAGTTTATAATAAATGTATACAGGATGCTAGCAATTGTTCCAGTTATTGTAAGATGCAGGAAATAAAACAGACTTGTAACAGAGAATCAGGTCAACCTGACAAGAGACCCAAAGTTGGTTGCATGTGTTGCAATAAGCACCAGGAGTTACATCCTCTTCAACAATTGGCTGTTGAGAGAGGACATTTTACTTAGAGTAGATGGCACTGACAAAATTTGCATACAAACAATACTGAGCAGTTATTAACGAATAATTAGAATATGTCTGGAACTGAGAGAGCTTTATAACACCAGCTTTTTTTCAGTTGAAAGAAAGCACTCTCGATGTGCAGACAGTTGGAGTTGGAATGTACATTTACTTTACTTAGAAAACCAGACAAGACAAACACACATGAATAATTTATTATGTATTTGTAGTTTCAGCCATAGTAGTAACTGCAATTTTAACCATAATAATAACTGCAATTTCTATGAGAGAAAATGGAATTAACAAAGAAAAATGTGCTTCTTTTTTGACATCTTTCTTGAGTATATATTTGCAATGGGCACAATATTTAATTTGACAGTCATGTGGTACTATTTTTTATAATTCTCATTGTTATGAAAGATTCCTTCTGCAAACTAATGTTACTAAGTATTTATTTCATGGATTTTCAAATTAATTAACTTTATTAATTCTGTGTTTCTATAAATTTGTTCTTACCATTCAAACCAATAATATATTCAAGAAACCTGAGCAGATAAAATGAGCAGATGTTCAAAATTTAACAATTATGAAATAAGCAATTAAATCTGTTTTCTCATAAAATAATAATTTGATATATTAATTTCTCAATACTATATGTTTACAAATTGCATGATAAATTCTAAAACAAAAGATAGCAATTATTTTTTTAACAAATTGGGGTTTTGTGGAAAACCAGTATTTGCCCAAAATGTAATAAATCTTATATAGGAATCAGCCAACATTAAACAACAGAGTTTCCTTACACAAAAGCAACATCAAATTATCAGACAACAGAAAACTCTTCATATCACAGCACATCTTCCAATGCAATTTAAAATTATATCAGACAGATAATTATTCTTACCTACAAATACAAGAAAAAACTTCATAAACAAATTTAAGCTAGCACTTAACAGATTATAACCTTCCATGCACACACACAACATGCTCACAGAATGACCAGTTACACTAGTCAAATGGCGTGCACCCACACATATGTGCACACACACAAATATGTACATATACCAACAAGAATGAGTGCAGTGACACACACACAAAATCCTATATAGCATAGAAAGTGTGTGTATATATATATATATATATATATATATATATATATATATGTGTGTGTGTGTGTGTGTGTGTATGTATGTGTGTGTGTCTATGTGCATATATAAATTTAAAAAACAAAAAAATAATATCAATACTTTCCTCCACAGAATATTTAACCCATCCTAAATTATTCTATTACCCTTAAAGCAGAAAGAGATTCTCTCACAAGTACAAAAAAATGCGAACTACTAACACACACATAAACAAGACAATGACTAACAACCACTCCCTGCCTGATGAAGATCGCAAGGCCAGAAACACGGGTAGCAGAATATAAAATATATATATATATTTAGAAATAATATCATTATTCTTAGTATAAAACAGTATTTCCCAACTTGTGTTTCAAAAGTAAATAGGCTAATTATAAACAAATGCATTTTGAGTCATTTTTTGCAATTTTATGATATACATGTAGCATATTTTCTAGTATATAGTATAAACTTAACTTTAATTTAGACTGAGGAAGTAATATTTATGTGACTTGCTTTATTGTGATATTCAATTCCATTCAGTATCTATTTATGACTATCAATATGGATATCATAATATGTTAAAGCATCAAAAAAGAGATAAGATCATAAAATATAACAATAAAATCAACCATTTTATGAATGTTATTCCCAAAATTGAAAAAAAAAAACTTCAGAATTTCCATAAATGTGATAATCTAGTTGATTATTCAAATCAGATTAGATGAGAGGATTGTGAATAATTTTGGTTTTCATATTACATGTTCTGTATCATTAAAAATGTTTTTCTCTTTTTTGGTTTTCTCTAAAGCTTCATCTGTTCACAGTTCAATCCATGTTGAGATTATCATGGACTGAACATGTGAGCTATAATAAAGTTTTAGAGAAAATGGAAACAAGAAAGTTACTTATACACGGAATCAGAAAGTAACAAGTTAAATTTCTAGAACACTTAATGGGGAAAGAGGGCTTATAAAATTTGACACTCACAGGACATACTAAAGATAAGACAGATAGAGGAGAAGAGCACATAACCTATTCAACATTTTTGTGTTAATTAGCAAAACAGGGTTTAAGAGAAGATAGTAAAATAAAAAACAAAATTTATTAAGAGCTACAAAAGACAAGAAAGTATGGAAAGCCATAAAGGGACATATTACATAAAAGAAGAATAAGGCAGTTTTATCCAGGCTTTTCCATCAACAAATTAGACAGTCATTAAATTGATACACACATTTTTGAAAATATTTTTTGCTCATTTTAATACTTTGTATTAATACCACTCTTAAAACATGAATATTAACTTTGGCATTCAGAGTCTGTCTGCAACTATTTTTACTTTTTTAAATATGAATGTTTTACTCAATTCATTAACGAAATCAAGTTTCTTTCTTTCAGATAGTTCTTTTATACAATGATCTATAAATTCCAAAGCAGTAAAGCTAATTTGTAAATTAATGCAAAAATAGTTTTCTATTGGAACCTTCATGCCACATGTGAAGATGTTGTCAGGAAGTGGGGGAAAAATCAGGAGAGAGAAAGTGAGAGAGAGAGAGAGAGAGTTCACTGAAATCAAAGAGGTAAACATTTACCAAAACATAGTACTTTGAATTATCTGTTTCATGAAACATCCATGGGGAACACAGATTAATATTAACTTAGTATTCCAAAGTGCATACATGATAAAACAATATCTGTATGATTGTCAGAATGATGACTATTCACAAACAAAATTATCTTGATTCCAGAGAGCACTTGTAAATGGTTTTCATTTTTAGCACAGAATATTCAGACAAAGTATCAGACACAGAGATAGCATAAAAAAAAAAGCATCAAAGAGAAATGTCATACTTATATATTACAGTTTTGAAAAAAGTTTTTCCGTGCTAAGATGAAAGAATGTATAATAAAGAATTTTTAGATGAACATAAATATTAGCCATGTCTAGCAACCATTCAACAATATTGTTCTCGAAATCTGATAAAGGCACAAAGGAACCTTCAATAAGTGTTTAACCAAGCAAGAAATATTAACTAATCCTTTGAAATTCTCTCCAACAAAGAACCTAAGAACTAGAAGCAAAGAGAATAACATTCAAATTCAGTTCTAAATATTCTTAAATTCTTATCTTGAGCAGTGTAAGAAGAATGGATGTTTCAAGAAAACACATCTGATCCATTATATTAATGTGCATTAAGAAAAACAGTTGCTGTGAAAAAAAAATTCTATACAATATATACAATTCTAATATTTTACGTGCTGGTTTTTTTTTTATATAATCAACATTTCCTTAAAATGAGATTTGCAATGGTAGAAGTGCATTAGATTCAAAATGTTTAAATCCTTATACACACACACTCTTTATATATATATATATATATATATATATATATATATATGGAGAGAGAGAGAGAGCGTAAATTTTGAAAAAAAAAAAAAAACAGTTACCACTTCAGCAATATATGCATAACTCTTCAGCAATGAATTAAGACCTTTCGCTGACTGGCGTGTGTATACACTGCTGATATATGACACACTAAAATTTCCCTTCTCTGATTCCATGTGCCTGTGGCTTAGGGGTTAGCAACTTTGACTGACACCAAATTGGTCGAGTTTCATAGGTTGTTGTCATCATGAGTATTTTTAATTAAAAGTTAAACGATACAAATTCTCTGCTAACAATTATCAAATGTCTTATATTCTTCTCTATGTGGAAATGGAAGCAGAATGAAAGAACTTAAAAATAAATGCTTATCTTACTTTATTTTCTGTTGGTACTTTTGGTTTTGCTTTTATTGTTTATTATGAATACAAAAATAAAATGTTAACCACAAGAATAAAATAAAATGTTATTTCACATACTATTTTAACTAGACGCCATAAACCTGTTGGGTTTCTTTTAAAAGCAGTTCATGATACAAAATGAAATAACAATTTTATAAATTTTACTGTTAATTACACATATTTTAATTTATATTTGCAATAAAAGTTATTGCAATAATTATTAATACTTATATTATACAATTGGGCCTGGTTCCATCTTTTGTACCCAACTTAAAAAAAAAAAATAACCCCACACCCTCCATTATTGTCTAATTCTGATATTACTTATTTTAAACATGACAACACTTTGTCATTTGCTCTATTTTCAATCACTACTTATTTATTTATTGGAGTATGTGTGTCTCTTAAAATGTCATCAATGTAAGAAGCTGACTAAGACGTTGAAGGAGAAAGAAGAATATGGTTGTTGGTGTGTGTGAATGTGATGTCAGCACAGGCTGACATATCCTGATGGTGATCATCTTGAATGACACTCAAGCATCAAAGGACCTAACTCCTCCAATTCCTAATTATCTATTCTTTACTGGTGGCTTCAGACAGACGGATGGACAGCTCACTTATCATAGTAAGGATTATTCTCAGTGGTAAAAATAGTGAGAGTTCAAGCTTTTGAGAAATTTCTACATTTCAAATGTGAAAAGTAAAAATAAATTAATAACAATATGACATTCCTGTAATATATACTAAGACTGTATATCTACATTCAAAACATGAAACCCTTTTTTTACCTTAGGTAAATAAAATATGATTTTACAGAAGAATTGTATGGCTTAATTTTTTATTGATTCTTTTACAGATGCAAATTATGCTGTGTAAAACTACTTTGCATAATAAAAGACACAATGCAAAAATCTTTTGGCTGAACAAATACACATACCTATCATGAAAACATGTTTTGAGTTTGAAAATGAAAACTATTGAAAAAAACTTATGAATTTTGAATCTTGTATGACCAAATGAAAGTCTGCTTTCTAAAAATCATACAATCCCAAGGAACACCTGTTTAAAGAAAATTTGAAGCATATATAAGAAATTTAGATTAAAGTCATCTACTGTTTTCAGTCAGGATGTGTGTTATGGTACAGTGGATATCGGCTCGGAATGAGAAACCTGGGAGCCGAGTTCGAATTCCAGTTGAATCCATTGTATTCACTTACACGCAAATACCCTTGGGAAAGGTATTAATCCATCTCTTCCTTCCAGTTATGCGTTAAATAGCAGCACAGATTGGGTTCTATAGCCTTGGTCGGCAACCAGTCTACCGCAGAAAGCAATGGCAACTTACTGTGGGATAATCTTCTGCCCAGTCAGTCATGTCTCTTTCGAGACATGATCGCCCAAGTGTGTATCACGTATGGCACTTAACTAACTGTTTTCAGACTAAATTCTGTTATTCTTTTTGAAGACTGAAGTTAGTGCAAACTTTAAAAATATAACAAGTGTGAAAATGTCATTTTACAGAAGGATGCTGGAATATCATTGAACAAACATGTGACTAATGACAAATTGTTAAAGAAAAATAAAATAAAAAGGCCACTTATACACAGAATCAAAAATAGACAATTTAAATTTCTAGGACACATAATAAGGAAAGAGGGCTTATAAAACTTGACATTCACACGACATACTGAAAGCAAGAGGAATGGAGAAAAATAGTGCAAAACATAACTAACATGCTTGGCAATGTCTGACTGTAAATGACTGGCAAAACAGGGTTTAGGAGAGATAGCGAAAAAAAGAGAAAAATTTATTAATAGTTATTAAAGATAAGAAATTAGGGAGAGCCACCATCACCAAAGTCCTGAAGGTACATTTTATATAGAAGAATAAGGCAGATAATCTTTATTTTTCGGAAAGCATTAAAGACAGTTTTATCCAGGCTCTTTTAAGGACAATCAACAAATTAGATAGTCATCAAATTGATACACTTATTTTTTAATATATTTTTTGTTCATTTTAATGCTATGTCTTTCTAGTATCAATCTTAAAACATGAATATTAACTTTGACATTCAGAGTCTGTCTGCAACTACTTTTATTTTCATACAGATGTTTTAACTGATTCATAAAATAAAGAAATTCATAAAAGAAAGTTTTTTTTTCTTTCAGATATAGTGAGCCATAAATTTCAAAACAGTAAAATTAATTTGTCAATTAATACAAAAACAGTTTTCGAATGGAACCTACATGCCACATAAGTGAAGGTTTTGTCAGGAAGTGAAAAATTTAGAAGTGAGAGAAATAGAGAGAATTTTACTTAATTCAGGAAAAAGGGCTTTGAAAATTTGATACTCACAGGACAGATTGAATGCAAAAGGAAAAGAAAAACCACCTACCATCTACCTTGTGAGCTTAAGTAAATGGCTCACAGAACAGGTTTTAGGAGAGATAAAAAGACAAAATGTATTGAGAGATACAAAGTACAGGAAATTGTGGAGAGACATGATTACTGACGTCCTGAATAGACATGGCACATAGAAGAAGTGTTGATTTAATACAGCGTGTAAATACTTATTCTTTTGGTCCAAACTAGGTTACATCAGTACCATAACAAATATTGAGTCTAATTTTAACTAATTTGTGTTGGTTATTTCCTTTATTTTAAAACCCATCTTGGAAGTTAAGTGTTTGGAAATTATAGTGCCAGCGCTGGAGTTTCTTCCCCCCCCCCCCCCCGTTATTTCTTCAAGCTTTGATAATAAACAGATGTGAATCACAGTATACAGCAACATGTGAAAGGCAGAAAGTAATTTAATTGAATGCATTTTGACAAACACAAAACAGGCGTAACTATTTATGGCATAGTTAATCATGAAAGTGAAACTTGATGCCCAAATACAAGCAAATGGATACACGGATAACGTTACTTAATAATTAAAAAGTTTGTTAATTTACAGAACATGAGTGCATTTTATAATTGTTTTGAGCACAAAGAGTATTTATATTCTCTCTTTGACAAAAGTATAACTTTTTCTATATATATTAACTGAATAATGAGTAAATATCAAAATGAATAGACAAAACTTATATTTAAAACCAGTTTTCTTGCCATTCTCTCCTTTTATTTCTCTCTTATTGTCACTGGCAAATATTTTTGTTCAACATGTGCACTTTTTTTCCATGAGTTGAATTTCAAATTTATAGATTACTGCAGTAGTTTAGTTTATTTTTAAGGTGATTCTGAGAGAATTAGAAATCTTATCAAGATTCATTATTTGTGGCCACAATCTTAACAACATAAGATATACAGATGTTGATAGCAGACACAGAAAGGAAACTACAAGAATTCTTCCAGAAGGTAGTAAAGACAAAAAAGAAGAAAGAACTAAACATCAATTGTAAGAAGACAGAATGCATGTTTGTAAGCAAAAAAGGAATCACTTAATATGAATCTTACAAATTGGAGATACCAAAATCAAATAAGTATAACAATTTAAAAATTTGGTAGAGTTTTAACAGGGAACAGAGAGTGCAAACACAGATAATTTAAGGCATATTGGAATAGTGAAGGAAGCCTTCCAGGAGCTAAGTAAAGTATTCAGTCAGTTAGTTAATGCTATACGTGATACACGCTTGGGCGATTATATCTCGAAGAGACCTGACTGACTGGGCAGATTTTCCGGCAGTAGATTGCCATTACTTTCTGCGGTAGACTGTTTTTTGTTAGAAACAAAGAAAAGAGCACTGAATTGTTGTGTATTATCATCACTCCTATATGGCAATGAATGTTGGATAATCTCACAGATACAAAAGTTGAAATGATAGAAATTAGTTCTACAGAAGGATGCTGAGCAATAACAAATATTGACTGAACATGTGAGCAATGACAAAGTTTTAGAGGAAATGGAAACAAAAAGGACACATACAATAGTTGAAATTTCTAGGGCACCTAATGAGGAAAAAGGAAAAGTTTACAGTGACAGGATATATTCAAGGCATGAGAAAAACAGCATATAACCTACCTAACGAGCTTGTGTAAATGGAAAGAAGAACAGAGTATAGGAGATATTGTCATATCCTGTTGACATACACACATTTTTTAAAAGAAACAACTAGAAGAAGAAACTTCACATTCCAGAACCACAACTAATTCAATATATAAAAAGGCCTAAAAAATCAAGAAAGAATAAACACAAAACCTAGGATCAAAGTGTAGTATTTGTTCTAACAGCAGACAGCCAGCTCATGTCTCCAGACAGCCAGCTCATGTCTCCAGACAGCCAGCTCATGTCCCCACCCATCCACCTAGCAATCATCACCATCAACTGCAACTCCAGCTTACCATCAACCACTGTTCCAGCCAGCCATTCTCATCAACAGCAATGATGTGCAATATATCCTTTTCAGGACAACACTATTCAACAACTACAAAACTGTCCTTCTCAGAACAATACTATTCAATGCTCTTCTCACCCTCTACATGAACATGCAAAGATATAAACTTATTTTTGTCAATGTATTTTCTTTAAAAAACAAATTTGACAATATGTGTTTTTTTTCAAGTCTTTGATTTGTTTGTTGTTGTCTCCCATCATTCAATATTTTGTTTGCATACCAATATGCCACCCACAACAAAATAACAACATTTAGTAAAAATTAGGAAAAATTGTGGATAGCCATAATCACCAATGTCCTCAAGGGACACTACACATTGAAGATCTGTTTTTATTTTAATGTATAGCATAAAAATATAAAGCATAAAAAAGAAATGCATAAAAATGTAATAGGTATAATATGCCCAAATTATCAAACTAATATTCTTTTCTCCACTTCTTGAAAGGCCTGATTATAAAGAAAATTTAGTTATTTATTCTTTGTCCGCTTCATACAAGGTTAAATGTTGTGAAGCTTTTTTCCAGAGTGTGAAGTTGTAATTTTTAAGTAAAATGCAATACTATTGTTTATAGCCAGTTTAATATATCATTTTTAGCTTTATTTGCATCAGAGATTATGTTTATTATGCTGTAGTTTCAATCATTGTTTAAAAAGTCAATGTATACACTGTTACATTATGCCATCTATCAAACACCCTAATGTATATTTCTTATAGATAATGTTACAATATATACATGAATAAAAATACTGCTTGATTATATAAGATATATATATATACAGTAATAATAGTTTGGAATCATTTGCTTTTTCCTGTCCGTTTACTGATATAAATGAAACTAATACAAAATATCCAATCAGTAGAGATTATGATCATTTTAAAGTCAATTACATTCATAGAACATCAAACAACAACAATGAACCACATCTAAATTTGAGAGCAAACTGTTTGTTCAAGTGCACTCATGAAATGGAGAAGAAAAAATTAAGATGATTATTAATGATGATACAAATGAAGAGACGAAAAAGTAGATAATCACTTGGATACACAAAACAGAAATAATGTTCAATTAACATTTTTTACTTTGCATTTGATCAATATTCATTTCTAAAATAATAAGAATATTTATTCTTTTATAATTTCATAGATTTGAGGTGATCCATATTGTTAGTTTATGCATGAGTAACTTCTGTTGTATAATACTGTGTGACTTCAGAATTGAGGTTATAATTTTTCTTTTTTCAAATGTAATAATGTAACAAATGCATTACCTGCAGTCTTATATAATTAGCTTACATAATCTCAGTAAAAGTTTAAAAACTGCTATAAATGTTTATTATAAGACAATTTCTTAAATGTAGACATTTTAAATCACACATTTCAGATGTTGCAATCCAAATTTAAGTTGATGTACTAAAGAAAAATAAACATTGCACTTAAATTTCAAGAAAAAACATAGATTGCAAACATTTGGAGATTCACTGCTTATGGAGTAAGTATATTTTTATTTCTATTTCATTAGTTATAAGACGTTCACCATATTTTAAAAGTTAATCAGAAAACAATGAAGATTGCAAAAGTCATTTAGACAGAGCAACATCAGATAACCTTGCTGCTATCTCAATAAAAGATTTTATGCTTGCTGGAAATTTAATAGTAATCCAGGTAAGTATTTTAAAACAGATTAATAAAAAATAATTTTGAAAATGCTCAAATCAAAATTTAGCTTCATTCTGTATTAATACTAGAATTTTTCGGTAGCGCTGCACCAAAGAAGGAAGAAATAATTTTGGAAATCATTTTTGATCAGAATTAGTATTTACCAGTTCCGGAAAGATTTTTCTTCTAGTTTAAAATTTTTAAAACAGTTACGCAGCAATACAAATGCCTTACTTTTCTTCTTATAAATTATGAACAGAGGCCTTTAATATGATTTGAGCTTCAAAAAAGTAAAGACACAAATCAAACTATGCCTAGAGAACTTTAATCCTACAAGATTTATTGCCATACAGTTTTATGTTTAATGTTTTGTAGAGAAGAGAAGAGTACTTGTATTCAGAATATAAGAATTACATTTATAAGCCAAGAAACAATATTTCTCCTTCAATATAATGTTTCATATCAGTTCATTTAAATAAAATTGTTAGATCTGCAGTTTAGTCCTTCACTCAGTTCAGTGTGAAACATGTTTTATTGAATTTATCAAGTACATAATTTTTTTATTTTTTTGTCCTAAATTTTTACTTTTACAAGAAGTAGAAAACACAAATAAAATAATCTAAATTTACATTTGTTAGAATTTTTCTTCATGAGATATTTTATTAATATAGTTACTATCAAGGTGATTTCAGTTCATATAGAAGTAGAAATATTTGGCAAAATTTCTTACGACAAAGAGCACCACATTCAATCAGTCAGCATTAAAATAATGAAAATTTCAGTTAGGGGAAAAAGGAAGTGTATAGTGTGCCAATTTTTGATATACAGTATTATTTAACATTTCTGATGCTGTGGAAATCCTTATACATCTGTATAAAACTTCTTACATTGCCTGCTTTTGACATTATATATTTCATTTGTATAATATTTGGATATTTTTCATTTGTAAAATATTTAAAAGTTTTACAATATAATTGTATTGAGCACTTTTTAATACAACTGTGTACTGGTCTAACTTAATTATGACCAATGACTATATATATATATATGTATATTTATATATATATATATATACAAGAGACAGAGAGAGACCATGAAATGTTGATTCATAGTGTTTGTTTTATAAACTAACTAGCACTTAGTGGTATTTCAAAATTCTATAATAATGTACAGTGCAACCTGTTTTGTGATATATTTTTACTATATTGTGTTTGAATGTTATTTAGTTTGCTCTGTATTATGGAGTATCCACTTTAAACCAAAATGACAGTGACCATTAGAAAATGCTCTCAGCATCTATATAGTCATTTATTTCCAGTCAAAGATAATTTATATATTTTTTCCCCAAAATATGCCAGCAAAGCTGGGAAACAATGCTATAACAATGCAGCAGTGAAAATGTTATCTGATAAAAAGCAATACAAAAAAATGCAATAGTATCATCATCATTAATAATAATATATAATGCAAATCTTCATGAGACTTATTCTGTATTTTCAATCCGTATAGCTTACTGATTACTTTAGAATGATGAAAAATTAATAATCATTAAAAAATAAGCAATACTTATTAAAAGAAAATCTGCATATTTACTACATAAAGAAAAAGGAAAACATTCATTTTTAATTAAAAACAATGGCATTTACACAATCTTTATGCTTAAGAATTTAAGTGTATCAAAATTTAAAACTGTCATGCTCTAATCTGAGCCACACAATTAGAAGCAGAATCCTTTTCTTATTAGCATTTCATTTTTTAAATAAACATCGAGAAAAGTAATAGAAAAGACAACTGAAAAGTTCTCCTACTTTTGTTAAAAAGGCTTTAAAATGTTACCTCAAGAGCAGACAGCTAGCAAAATATGAATTAAATTCAGAAATAGTAAGTAAAGAAACAACACAGAGTGTAGCTAATAATGTGGTTATTGTGACTGTGACATTGGAGCTGTTTGTAACCCAAAAGCATAGAAAGAAAAGGAAAGAAGAATAATTGCAAAAGATATTGAAATCTTGATGTGCTTTTAAGCATGATGTATAAGAATAGCATATGAGAGAATGGAGAGAAAATATACAAATGAGACTTTTCATGTGGAAAGGAAGATGACATGAATGGAATATATTGCATACACTGAATGGAATTATTATGAAATATTAGTTCACCTTAAAATGTAGAGTAAACAACTTTACAGCACATTTAGCAATATGAAAAAATATATTTCAAAGACTGAGAAAATCACTAGGACTATGAAGTTAGGAAACCCAGAAAAAACAGGAATGACAAAAGGTCAACGTGAAACAAGCTACTCACACAAAATATTTTAATAACAAAAAAAGAGCACAACACTCTCAAAACATGTAGAACCTCAAAAATACTAAGCAAAACATACGAAAAATAACAGAGAAAATAAGAAAAAGAGCACCAACTCATTACAGCACCTTAAAACAGTATAACATTTCCCTAGAGGATGAAATAGCAATAATTACCATTCCAGAAAAATATTAACTCTTAAACAAAAATACAGAGCCCATTTTCAAATACAGTCACAAAAACAAATTCCTACTATGCTACCTACAACCACATCATGACTCAAAAGACTAAATAATATCCAATAACTAAAAGTTAATAAACCAAACTATTTCAAATACCAAAATTTAGACCCACCCCACCCCACTGAAAATATACAAAAAATAAATAACTAATAAATTAATACTTAAACAAACTTAAGGTCAGGAGTATAAATAACTGAAAATATTATCTCTAAAGAGAAGAACTGTGAGGGACTGGATTTCTCCTTCCCCCACTTTCTATAGACCCTCAGTGATATGTGAAATATGGAATGTGAAAACTATGTACACTTAAGATTATTCATTAATTAATTCTCAATAAGAGTTTGGGGCAAGAAGAAAATTGACTGATTTTCACATTAATATATAAGAATATTGATGGAGGTCATCATCCATCCTGTACCTGATATTTCATTTCTGTAATAAACTTGGATATATATATAACTTTTACCAATAACAGAATATTTATAAAAATAATTTAGGAAGTAGATTTTGTTCATCACATCAATTCATCATTACTTTCCCATGATGGGTGTGACATATACATTTACCCATTATTGATTTTATCAAAGTAAAGTTTTATGTTGGTTAAATTTTACAAGCTAATTGTTAGATTTATTGACAATATTTTGCATATATTTACAATTCAAAATGTCCACTCTTTCATTTCACCATAGTTGTTCATCTCTTTTCAACTGAAGTGCATTACTTCTTGACTCAGATTATGCCACATCATAAAAGCTTCTTTCAGGTCTGACACACTTTAGTATAAGATATGTGAAACATTGATCTCTGATATGGGCAATATTTTAAAGTTCCATTCTGTGAGTGAAACTTAGCAGATGAAACTGTTTGGAAGCCATCAATGATAGTTAGCATAACGTTGCAAGTCATTGGGGCTGAGAGCTTGAGTGTACTACTCTTGTTCAACTAATGATTCTGCAAGATTCTGTCAAAAATTGTAACTAAGGTCTGTTCAGCATAGATGCAGTATAAATCACAGTGGAGCTCTGTTGAAGAATTTAAATGTGCCTGAGCAGACATCTGTAACAGAGATTAGCTAGCCACCCTAGTAGACAAGTATAGCTAGCATTTACATTACATACCTTAACCATAGTGTCAATGCAAATTTTACTAATTATGTTTTCAGAAATATAACTCATAATCTGGTAATTGTCTAACACATCATTCAATAAATCCTTGGCCCAACTAATAAAGCAACAACTTTTAGGCAAAATTCAACTTTATCAACATAGTCTCCTTCTAGGGTGATACACTGATTCCAGTTCTTTTCTAACAATTTGATGCCTTTTTTATAGAATGATTTGTCTTTGGCCTCAAAATACACCTCAGTTTCTGATATCACTTCTTCATTGGAGCCAAATCTCTTTCCCTGGAGCTTTCTTTTGAGGTCAGTAAATACTCCGTAGTCATTGGAGGCCACATCTAGAGAATAGGGTGGATTTGAAAGCAATTCAAAGTGCAATTCACATAGTTTTGCTATCATTGCAATTGACTTATGACCTGGTGTGTTGTCTTGGTGAAAGATCAATTTTCTTCTTCATTTGTGGCTGTTTTTTGGCGATTTCTTTCTTCAAATACACTAATAATGCTATATATGCGCTATTGATGATTCTTCTTTTCTCTAAGTAATTAAACAACAAAGTACCTTGTGCATCCCAAAAACCTTGCCTGTTGATATTTGCGTCTTTGGTTGCTTTGGACAGCTTTCACCTGCTGCTGTCCACTCAGCTGACTGCCAATTTGATACTGGAGTAAAGTGGTGGATCCATGTTTCATCCATTGTCACATATTTATGCAAAAAACTTCTTCATGCTGTGTTGAAACAGTTGCAAACAATGCTCTGAATTGTCAGCATGTTGTTGTTTTTGATTGACTGTGAGCAAACACGGCTCACATTTTGAACACAGCTTTCTTATTGACAAATGTTCATGCAAAATGATGAATACACTGCCTTTTGATATATTCAACTCCTCTGCTATCTGAGGCAAATTCAATTTATGATTGGCCAAAATGAGTTTGTGGATTTTTTTGATGTTTTTCAAAACAACTACCGATTTTGGGTAACCTGAACACTCAGCATTAATATGTGACTGTGCAACCACATCTAATGTCTACATATCACCTTTAAATTATTGTTTCTGATGGAGCAGAATCCAAATAACATTTATCCGGCTATTGCTTTGCTTGATCAGTAATTTTTCTATCAGAAAGAAATGCTTTATCAACAAACGAAATGCAGATTTTTCCATTGTTTTGAAAATTTGTAACAAGAGCTTTACTTAAATAACTGTAATATGTAAAATAATAATCCAGTTGGGCCCAAATTTTGTCACATGCCATTTAAAGATTAGTACTTCATAAAAATCATATGGATATTTTATTAGTGGAACCATCTATATGTCAGGCCTGGGACTTATTGAGTGATGTGTTATGTATAACTTCATTCTAAATTAAACAATTAATCTGCTAGAATAATGCACTAATGTTATTACTGACTTTACATCTTCTCTACACCAAATTAACTAAATTTATTTAAATGTTGTTTTGCACTCATCATATAATCATGTAAACTTTGAATTTAGTTTTAATTAAGCAGTGTGAATATACATATACAGACGTTTTTTTTTTTTTGTCAAAGCAGGACTGGAATTAATCTTGCACAAAGCAAGGTTGGTTTTACCTGACAGAAAATTTGTAATAATTATTTGAGGAAAGAATTTACAAGGATGACTACGCAATCCAGACATGCAAAGTAGTTTAAGTAGACAGTGTTTTTATCAAGATACCATTTTTAGATTTAGAAAGGTTGCTATTCAAGACTTAAGACATAATTCAAGCCATATATATATATAATTTTTTTTAATCATATCACCCCGAGCAAGGTGGTAACGCCACTGATGAGCAGGGGGCTACGTAAGAGTGAAAAGATTGGAAAAGAGAAAGCTGGAAACCACATCCTAAACAGGAAACAAGGGATGAGCCTCTTCACCTGTTCAATAGACATGGGTGGAGTGTAAACTGGGTGATAGTTTAGTCTATCTACTCCAATTGAGAAAAAAAAAAAAAAGAAAAGAGTGAAAAGATTATATATATATATATATATGTTGGTTCCTATAAAAAGGTAACTCTTTGATAGGTCTTTTTTCATCCTGTGGCTGTGACATGCTACCCTTTTCACCAGCAGAAAAATTAATGTAGTGGCTGGTTTAGATGCCAACCACCCATCCATGTAGCAGGTTATTCTGGGTTACATGTTACTAGTAGTAGGTCTGAGCCTTACCTATGTATGCATGTATTGTGAATATAGAAATCAATTCTAGTTTGTAAGTCTTATTTTCATTTATAATAAAAACAAAAAAAGTAATGTGGAAAAGGTTGGATAAATGATACTTCAATTAACAAATACAAGTTAATCAAGAAGGTCCTTGCCATTTTTGATTTATTAGAAAAAAAAGGTATACAGCAAATTTGACATACCATTAGTCTCTAAAGTAATCTCTCTCGGTATCCATAACCTTCTGCTAACATTCTTCCAGCTGCACAATGTCCTGGCAGTAAAAATCAGCTGTCTTGGATGCAAAGAAGTTTGTTAATGCCTGCCACAAGTTTGCCTCATTTGCAAAGGATATCCCATAAAGGTGGTTGTCCAGGGAATGGAAATAAAATATAGTTTCAATTCTTTTGTTGTATGAAGAAATGAGTGGTCAACTACTGGGATGAGTAGAGCCCAATGAAACCTTGATGGTAATTAAGCAAGTTAAATGTAGAAAAGCTATGTTCTATGGTATAGGTCTGGAGAAAATATGAGAAGGGATATGATTCTGTGCAATAAAAAAAAAAACTAATTAAGAAAGTTAATTAATTTTGAGAATTTAAATGGTTTGATGGTTTCTTAAGGAATCAAACTAGAATGATAACTTGGAGATAATTTGTCAACAAGTTCACCAGATACAGAGCATGATCTTGTGTGGGTGTAGAGACGGTCTTGTACTGTGTGTGTGCATGTGTCCGTGTGTGTGTGGCACAAGGTCCCATAGTGACAACTAATGTCTGGTAGGGAGTCTCATATAGGACCCACTTTTTGTCACTGGTGAGCAATTTATCAAATATGGGTATCTTGCAGTTCCAAGAAAATAATGAGAAATGCTATTACTCATTGTTGCCTGTTGGCTTCCGAAAATGTGTGGGTTTCAATTTGTACATCTTACCTATGCAGTGCAGGTAAAGTCTGACTGTTACATCAAAAATCTGAAAGTATTTGGCATGCTAACCACAACAGATTTGTCTATTGTCTTCCTCTATGGCCACCTTCAGAGCCACATCATTCAGCACCTGTGGTCAGCCACCATGGGGTTCATCACAAAGAGATCTCCCAATCTGAACTTCTGGAACCAATGCCTGGTGGTACATTCATTCACAGCATTATCACCAAAGACTTGACATATTCAGTGACTTGATGTGGTTTCAAACAAACCTACTATAAAGTCATAAAGCAGACAAAATCGAATGAGCTGCTTTGACACTGCTATGTTTCCTCACCACTGCTCAAGCTATGACAGGTGTGTGTGTGTGTGTGTGTAACACACCTGCATTGGTCAAGAGCAATGCACTTACATCCACTGCTATCCTGGCATATGATGTACTCATTTGCATATTAGTGGTTATTTCTTTTCATATGATGTAAAAAAAATAGCAAAGACTTTTTTTGATTACCTTATAAATTGCATAGCCTTTACAGAAATATATGTGCATATCCAGATACTAGCTTTTTTCAGATATAATATTAATCATATTATGAATTATTTTGTACTATCTTAATCTTTATTGCTTTTTAATTGTCTTGAAATTTTGGGGCTTAGTAATAATCCAGTATCATTAATCTCTAAAGTGTGAAACATTGACAACTTGCTAGTATTTCTAGTTAAGATAGCAATTTAACTAAAGTATAATTAATCTGCTAGCATTCTAGAACAATGTTAAGAATTATTTTGTATTCATGTGACTCCAATGAATATTCAATTAAAATGAGAATGGATATTCCAACTAATGAATAATATTTATTTCTACTGTACAAAAGAAAAATGTATAGAAATAAGTTTGCAGTACGGTATTTACATAAAAGGAATTGTTAAAATTAGAATCTGTTCATAAGTAGCTGTAGCTAGAAAAGCTATTTTCAAGAACCTGTCTGAAATTTTGGAATTAGGTCAATCCAAAAATGATCAAACACTGCAATGAGTGACAACAATTTACTCAAGAATGTAATAAAAATAACAAGCACTTTAAAAAAAACAAGAAGAAAAAAATGAAAGGTATTTACATTCTGTTCAAAATCTACTAAAAACCACAGTTAAGACATTTCAAACTGTTGGACACTGGTATGCACTGGCATTATTGTGTAGGCTTACCAGCTTATATCGATTAACATTACAAATGCTTTAAGTTTCAAACTATCATTGTAAAACAGGTCATTTGGTACTGTGACTTTTTATGACCTTACTGATTTACCTACTTTTCTCATTTTATAAGAATTTAGGAAATTCACTTTATTAAAGGATTATTCAGATTAAAATATCTTCTTTGTAATTTAGTTAGTAACAAATTAACCATAATGTAAATTTATTTTTAGCAAATTCATTTCATGACTCATACTCTATAGTATTTTTAAGTCTAGAACAAATCTATGTTTTTTAAACCACCTTACCTCCAGAATCTTGCATAATGCATACATCACATAGAAAGTTTGCTTGAAATAACTGCGGGCATTTAAAAAGAAAGAAAACATACACCAATGTACATATTTATGAATTTGTGCATGTGTACACATGCAGAGTAAATTCTAGAAAGTGGTTAATGAAATATTTAAAGTATTTTTTACTTCTTACTAACTTCAATATTTGTTCTCAAGTGTGTACTAACATGATATAATTACTATATTTTAATCAATTTAAGTAAAAGATCAATGAAAATAACTTCCATATTTTCTGAAGTTTAAATGAAATAATGTATTTAGAGCGAGATTTACTTTCAAACAAAACCTACTGGGAAAGTCAGTACAATACAAACTAAAAAAATTATATTGATTTGTGTGAATAAAAGAATCTTAACTTTTAGAATGAAAAAAGAAAGTATAATAATCATATTACTGACAGAACAAATGATTAAAAAATTTGGTTATAAAAGATAAAACATTTCAGTTTTACTATCAATGTAAATAAATTTAATCAAAATGTCAATAACATTAAAATTATAATCATAGTAAAATAAGATATAGTCTCAGTTCCCTTGTTGTGTGAAGAGGTAGGTGGGCAACAACTCATGCTGGATGAGTAGAGGCCAATAGAAGCTTGATGGTAATGAACAAACATTAAATTGTAGAAAAGCTAGGTTCTATGGCATAGAACTGGGGAAAATATGAGAAGAATATGGTTATGTTTAATGAAAAAAACTAATTAAGAAAATTAATTTGATTGATGGTTTCTTAAGGAATGAAACAGGAATATTAACTTAAATATAACTTTGTATAATCAGAAACTGCCCTGTAACTGTAGACTGTGCTCAACAAGTTGGTGAAAATTATGACAAGTAATAATGTATTTCATTGGTTGAAATGAAAGATTTTCTCAAAAACCCTTGAGATTAAATAAAATCTTATTGATCATGTTGCTATAGGTTTTTTAAACAGAATAATTTTAGAGAAACAGCTTTAAAAAGAATTGACTAAATCTGCTGGGCTCTATGGCTTTTTTACATAGACATATTTACAGGTGATCATACAAGAATAGTTTTGAAAGAAAGTTATCAGAATCCAATCAAGTGACTAGCTGGACATGTGTTTTCTGAAACAAAGGCCTCTTAGAGAACATAATGATTAAATTGTACTAATGTATCATTGATGACAAGCCAGCAGATTGGGTTCCATGTATACAAGTGCATTTTACACTTTGTGAAGAATCTACTAAAGCTGCTACAGAGAAGAGAGCAAGATGAAATCTAATAAGGCCTCAAAAGAGAAGAGACATGTGCTAAATACAAATGAAACAGACATGAGTAGAGAAAATCATGGTAATATCCATAAATGAAGAAACCACTAGATTATCATTTATGGCTTTTGAAAAGTGGGAGAAAGGGGCAAACAAATACATACAACTGTTGTTTATCATAGTTAATATGAATAATTGGTTGAAAATTCAGAAGACTATATACTATTGTCAATATTGGAAAGGAAGACACTAGTTTAAAACACCTATAAAAACTATATTTTGTTAAAACTGTTTTAAGGTCTTCATTATTATTCCAAGAATTTGATCAATCTCCGGTATCAGGTTAACGTTAGTTTTATGTGACACATGACTGGCTTGGGCTTGTGATATTTCAGCTTTAAGCTTCAGAATTTTTTTAGATCTTCTAAACATAGTGTGGATGAAGTAAATTTCTTTCCAGGACATTACCAAACCAGTGACCAGAAAACAAGCTCATCCATCACCCATAATGTTACATTTGGTTACCATAATAGAGATTGTCCCAGCTATCGTATTACAATTGCTGGATAACTGTTACTGAAAACATAAAATCTGATAATCTTGTCATATATGAAGTGGTGCTGAAAACTATTCGGCTGGACCCATTTCCCAAAATGTAAAATGACCAAAACTCAAAAATTTTGGAAAGGGTTTCTTAGTTATGCCTAAAACTTTTCTGCGCCCTTTCATATCTTAAAAGAAACAAATATTAGTAGAAGGTCTAATCAAAATGTATTGAGATTGTTGCTATGGTAATGGAGTTAAAGTACACAAAGTGAAGTCACATGACACAGATTGACTCTTGAACTCTGTTGCGCATATGCATATGCATTCTCGCTTGCTTCTATTGTTTATAGCAATGCAGTATTTAGAAGGAAAGGGTGATCATCTTGCCACAATACAGAAAACTTTTTGAAATTGGTCATAACAAGTGACGACTCATGGATCTATGGCTATGACCCTGAAACCAAGACTCACTCTTTGCAGTGGAAGATCCCAATCTCTCAGAGACTGAGAGAAGCATGAATGAATCAAAGCACTATTAAGACATTTGACAGTTTTTGTTGGCTACAAGGATATAGTTCATCAGAAGTATTCTTCACCTGGTTAGACAATAAACAAGGAATACATCTGGTGAGGGACAACTCCACCAGGATAATGTATCTGCCCATTCAGCACAGCTTGTGCAGCAATTTTTTGTCAAGAACAACATCCCTCAAGTCCAACAACCACCATATTCCCCAGAGACATTTTTTTTTGAGACATTTTTTTTTTCCGAAAATCAAATCTCACTTGAAAGGAACAAGATTTTAAGATGTCAAAGAAATCTAAGAGAATGTGACAGGGCAGCTGATTTCTATGAATGCTTCCACCAGTGGAAATGATGTGAGAAAAGTGTGTGGCTTTTTATGAGGAATAATGACACTGTTTTGAAGAAAATTAAATGTCAAATTGATATGTACTGTAATTTTCTTTTTATAGCACCAGTCCTGATACTTTTTGATCAGAAATCATATATCGAAAAAAAAAATGCAAACTTTCCTGAAGTAAAATGTCTAAGTTTTTAAAAAATATGTATAAGTTATGTAAATTACTTTTCATGTAATGCAATATAAAAATGTTATATTCTCATAGACTGTAAGGTATTTATTCTATGAAAATGATTCTTAGTGTTTAGGTTTTCTGTAAAAAATTGTCAAAGAAAAAATGTCAATAATGAGTTGTTTGAATATGAATATACAAAAAGCATATGAAATAAAAATCAGCAGACATCATTAGAGAAAAAAAAATGATGAACCATTTCACATAAAATCTGTTTTCATATATGATTGACATTTTTTGTTGTTAATTTGTGAAGTGTGTATTTATTAAAAAACTAGACTTAAGCATAAATGATTTGTTAACAATAATTTCTGCTCTTAAGAATAAAGGCAGACACTATCTTCTGTGGAGTGTACAATGTTTAAATTAAGCTCTTTCTTGAAAGACAGCAGAAAGAATAAAGATTTGTAGCTAAATAAATTATAATTGAGAAATATGTTAATTAGATTTAGATAAGAGTTACTAATTTATCAGTTGAAAATCTCTTATCAAGATTATTGTAGATTAATCAAATATTAATGACATGTACAAACATGATGTTAAAGAGAAAGATCTGGTTGCAGATATCAGGATTACAAACTAAGTAACTAATTTACTCTGTTAATAGATCAACATATATTGAAATAAAATAAAAATGATAGCTATTAATACTCTCTAATAAATGTAAGATTATATAATTTCACAAATATCAAATTTAACAGAATATCTGTTTGATATAGACTAGGATGATAATTATAAAATTAGAAGTAAAAATGTTCAATAGTTAATGAAGATCAACTTTTTTGTAAGTTTTTAATCATTTCTTGAGACTTTTGACTGTAATGATTGTTTATTATTATGATTATTATTGTTCATAATCATTATGTCAAAATTATCAATGAGTGACTAGAAAATTAGGAAATAAAGGAGATCTATTGTAAAAATCTATTCTTAGAATAAAAAAATGATTTATAATAAATTCTCATTTATAGACAACAATCAAAGTAGAAAAGATGAAACTGACCAAAGCTTCGTATCATTTTAAGACAAACCATCAAACAATTTTAGACAAAGAAAGAAAAAGTGAAAATTTCAACAAAGACATTTATAAAATCAATTTTAAAAATTAACATGGTGTTGTCATTTTTTAAATTTTTTTTTTAATCATATTACACCAAACAAGGCGGTAACGCCACTGATGTGCAGTGGACTACATAGGAGTGAAAAGATTGGAAAAGAGAAAACCGGAAACCGCATCCTAAACAGGAAACAAAGGATGAGCCTTTTCACCTGTTCAATAGACGTGGGTGGAGTGTGAACCAGGTGATAGTTTAGTCTATCTACTCCAATTGAAAAAAAAAAAAGTGAGAAGATTGGAAATGAGAAAACCAGAAACCGCATCCTAAACAGGAAACAAGGGATGAGGTTCTTCTCCTGTTCAATAGACGAGGGTGGAGTGTGAACCGGGCGATAGTTTAATCTATCTACTCCAATTACTACAACTCATGTGTGAGTTTTATTTTCAAATGAATCATGAGTGTCATTTTAATCCATAATAATTTGTTTCCAATGAAGAATGAAATAAATATTAAATAGAAAAATTATCATCTATATATTCCTATTTTAACTGTGTACATATAATCAAGAATATTTGCTATGCTTATTATAACTGGAAAAAATCATATCAAAAGATAATAATTAGTTTTGGTATATAAAATAATTTGTTGATCTAAAAAGTTTTTCCTAAAAATATATTTCTGTCCATTTCATTACAAAAAAACAATAAAATAAAAATTGCTTGGCATGATCAGACACTGAATTTTGGAAGCTCAACAAAGAAATCTAAAAGTAAAGATGGCTTCCCATGGCTAAAACAAATTAGCACAGCAGTCAATAGGCAAGCAGCACAAATTCAATGGATATTAGTCCACATTAATATTTTATATGGTCTCTGTGAGAGAACAAGAGTCATGTAATAATCAGTTATAAAATATTACCAGCTTTTTGGCATGGGTTTTTATGAATAATGGGAATTGCAGATTCTTTCCTAATTGACCATTATGAAAGACAACAAACACTAAACTTTAATTATTAAATGCAGACAATTGTCCTCATTGTCATAATCACAATGTTTTGGCTGTTGTACCTTCTGTTCAAGATTCCCTGAAGGTTAATCAGATTGACAAGCACCTGATGAAGGCTGGAGGGTACAACCAAAATGCTGTGATAATAACAACAAAGATGAGGACAATAGTCCACATGTAAATAATGTAAGTAATACTAACTTCTCATCCCAGAAATTCTGACAGAAAGTAAACTTTAATTTCTCTGATCAGTGACAATCAAGTCCAGTAGAATGTGAAACAGAGCTAAATACATTAGAAACATTTATAGCAGTTGTCATCACTTTTATTGTCAACGTGGGTTTAAAATTAACTAAATGCATGTAAATATCTGAAATTTATTTCCTACTTAAACTACAGAAAGTATTTGATGTATAATAAATCATATTAATAAAAATGTGTTATTATTAGTTAAAGAATATATCTTTAAAATAAAACTTAAAACTATGAATGATTTTTAAAACTTATTGAAACAAAACCCCAAAAAACAATGAAATATTGAATTGAAGGACACATCATACGAGGTAACTAAAAAAATATAAATTAATTAAAATATATTATAAAATTAAAAAAAATATTATCTGGCATTCTTTCAGCAAAACAATGGAAACCTGAGTGCCAGGTTATAAGATTTCAAAAGCTATACAGAAAATTCACCGGGATTGTGACAATTTCATGATTATTTTAGTTAGTAACATGAAATATTAGAAAAAGTTAACAAAAGTAGAGGTTAAGATAGCAAAATAGAAGACTCAACAGAAAGCAACAGTAGTAACAACACTAATTAAAGTTCTGCATGGACACTTATTCTGTATAGCATAAGTTTAAATAACAAGTTAAAATAAAATACTATTATTATTTTGAAATGAGATGCTAATGACTAAAAGAATGAAGTAATTAAACATTCCCATAAAGATGCAAAAGTCGGGAAGAATAGCAAAAATATAAATAGATAACAAAATGAACAATTATTTTTTTTATTGGAATTAAGAAAAGTTTTTATTTTTATCACAAAAATGGTAATAAAATGCATTCTTTTCTATATATCTAATTATAAATAAATCACTTAAAACAATTGAAGTTTTTTTTCTCTAATTGTACTAGCATAAAATAATTAAGTTATTTTATTCTGTAATATATTTTATAATGGGATATGTTAGACAAATTTGTAATAAATATCTTTGCTCATAAACTCACACAAGGCTGAAAAGAACAGAACAGAGCCACTGTATCTCATACTACAGCTAAAAAAGGAAGGTGACATCTTTATTGATCAAATAGTCTTTTATATTCCAAACTCACTATCAACTATAATTACTCCTCTTTATAACATTATTATTTAAATTTCTATCTCCTAAAATGATTTACAAACTAAAGCAACTAGTAAGGAAAGAGGATATACTCTTATTGATTATCTAAACTTATTTATAAATAGAACTGTCTGTGTGTGTGTGTGTGTGTGTGTGTGTGTGTGTGTGTGTCTGCTACCTATAGACTCTGAAACGGCTGAACCAATTTTCTTGAAAATTTACACAGTTGTACTATAAGCATCTGCGAGTGTTCTTAGCTAGGGTTTGTGTCGAGGTACCCCTGATAAATATCACAAATCGATAATCGAAAAAATTGGGTCATAGAAGGAGTGGTCTGATTTGAATCCAATTTGATACACTCATAGACAAAGACATAAGAAATGATATTCAGTAGTTTCAAGGTTGCAGTTCTTACAATAGTGCAGAAAATCGATAATATATGTATATATATATATATATATATATAGATATACATATATATAAAAGGCAAGATGTTTGTATGTGTGTCTGTTTATCTGCTTGTATTTCTGTATTTTATCAGCCCTTTTATTTTAGTTTTTGCTTTGGGTTTGGCTCTAAGTAGGTAAATTGTAGTTCTTAGTCTCAGCCATGATACCATTTACTCAGAGGACTTATTTAGCCTTCAAAATTCAGTTTACAACAAAAAAAACTTATTTGATATTGATACCAGGAAATCAAAATTTGACTTACATCCATTCATTTTTCTTTCAGCCTACGGTTTTGCTTTAACTGGAAACAACTATTGCTTTTTAGTCTTTCGTGCCAACGTCCAAAGAGTCTGAGCTCCAGGACCATGGATTAGTTTTAAAGCTTTCATTACACCTGAGGAACGCTGGGCTATACTGCTAGTTATTTATGAGTGAGCCCATGCTGTAAAAAACTTTATGCTGTCTAAAATGATGGAACCAGTATATATTGATGTATCTACTATCGAGTATCTTACATTAAGACATAAGAAAAAAAAAACGAAATAATCCGAACCCCTGAGTGTGACACGAGTGAAGTATATATATATATATATATATACACACACACACACACATACACAATGGCCTTTATTATAATAGAGAGGATTAAGAATTGTTCTTATAGCACAAGAATAACTTCAAACCCCATTCTCCATTTTATCAGAAGAAAGGCAACATTCTATGAGCTCAAGAATAAATGAGTAATTATTTGAAATTTTCAATTGTTGAATGCAAATGTGAAAAAGCAAAAAGCAACTTGAAACTTGTTAAAGGAAACCTCTGCAATTTGAAAATATTATTTCTCCTTAAAGTATCATCTCACAAAAAATAAGTAGAGCTCCTTTATTTTAATAAACAATTTATTTTAATAACAATTCCTGGTAAATAGAGAAGTATTTAAAGATAAGTATTTATTATAACCTTGTTTGCTTTTCTAAGATGAAATATGGCTGCTTGTAATATCATAGAAAATAACATTAATCTGGGGTTTGTTAACTAAATTATCACTTTTCTATGATAATAATTTAAAGATATAATTATAAAATTTATTATTATAAATAATACAAATATACTTGTCATAATTTTTTTTTCTAAAATATTTATAATGATGAGAGGTAACAGAGTAAAAACATAAATTTATAAAAATAAATACTTTTGTTTAACAATGTTCATTTAACATACCCAGCTTCACCATTAACCATTATTTGGATTATCAGTGAGTAACAAATGAAAACACTGGTGATCTGATTAAGTTGTGACAAAAGGCAACCAAAAGTTAAAATGAAAGAAGTACTAATCAAAAATTAATAAAGGTATGAAAACATTTAAAGAAAAACCTCTTTGTCTTGTAAAACACCAAAGAAATTATTTATATAAAAAATTATATTTGAATAAAATAAAAACAAAAATATCAAAAATGAGTATTGATTTTTTTATAGTAACATATAAAGATAGAAGTTAAAAGAAGAAGTTGTGAATACTAATGTTAGTTAATCTAAGTAATACATAAACAGTTATGTAAAAGAAGTACAAAATATGTAGACATAAACAACTGCAGACTTAACAAATAAAACATTGATCCCAATAGCTCCAATTCTCCACCTCATTTCTTGTTTGTCTTGTAATAAAAGGCAGTACAATCATTAGATATACTTCATCTAATAACAGATTTATATGATGCATGAGAAGCAAAAGAAATTCTGGGAAGTAAGCTTCTCAACTGAGAGTACAAATGTCATAAACAAGAATATTATTGTGATGAGTGATGAATAGAAAGAAAAAAAATAAGGTAAAATATATGCAATGCAGATTATCTTTAACTTATTAAATAAGAAATATTTAAAATTAAATTAGCATAAATATTAAAGTTTTCTGTGTTCTTTTCCTGTAAAAAAATTTCAAATAATTTAATTGTTAATATCAGTCAGTTAATTGCCGTACATGAGGCACACTTAGGCGATCATGTCTCTTTTGATTTAGGCAGAAGATTTTCCTGCAGTAGGTTGTTACTTATTTCTGCAGTAGACTGGTTTTCAACCAAGTCTATAGAACCTAATTTATCCTACTATTCAACCCATAACTGGAGGGAGAAGAGATGGATTCATAACTTTACTAAGGGTATTTACTTGTAAGTGAATGCAACAAATTCAACTGGAATTTAAACTCAGTTCTTTGAATTCTTGTTCCAAACTGATATCCATTGCACCACAATCTACATAATAATGACTATACGGTTTGTAATTTTTTATATTGAATGAAAGATATATTTAATAATCATTTAAGCATTAAATGATTATGTTCCCAACAGATGCTTATTTCTCAAGTGAATCTCTAAGATTTTGAAAAATTTCGATTAACTTTAACAATAGATTAAGAACCAATATTTTCATCTTATATAAAGCTGTTTTGTCATGTTTCCTTTATTTTTTAATAACCAAAATATGAAGGAAGTTATATATAGCAGCAAAAATCTATGTTGGGTAAGTGACTGAGTAAGTTCTAATTCAGGGGAAATTGTAGAAGAGTGTAATTTGACAAATTTCCAACACAAAAAAATAATAAGAAAATTTAATTTAGAATTGATAAGGAACAAGTTTTACAGTATTTACATTTTTCAGACTATTGTACTCATCTTTGTTGCCATTTGTATGACATTTCAGCTGTTGTATGCTCTGGCTTTCTTAGGTGCTAGGAATTTTGAATCAAACCCTTTATTAGAATAAGCAGTACCCTACAACAAGACAATTACTAGGGTACATAACAATTCCAGCATACATGGAAAGGGGGTGCATAAGGATAACAACTCTCAGAAAACAGCCTTGGTCTGTCTACCCTATGTAAAGAGGTTATCAGAAAAAATACAAAGGATCTGTGGTCCATATAACATCAGGACAATCTTCAGAAGTAGTTCTATACTTCGCAGGTTCCTCTCCCAAGTAAGACCCCAACAGAGGAGGACATGACTAAGGATTGTGTGTATGCCATTGCATGTACCTGTAGAAAGAAATATAAAGGCTGAAACATGAGGGGTGATAGAAAAAGCAGGCATAGCTGACCATATATGGAGGGGGAAAGGAGATCACTGCTCCCTATGGGAGGAAGTTGAAATAACAGATAGAAAACGCCACTGGAAACTACGTAAATTTAAGGAATCAGCACATATGCTAGGCTACAAAAATCTCCTAAGCATAGGGATGAATACAATATGGGAACCAGTAATACAGGGTGCCAGAGAAAATCATTAGTGTCAAAATTGCAATATGAACTCTGGTAAAAAACACTAGAGAAAATCATGAACATCAAACATTGCAATATGAATTCTGGTAAAAAAAGGTTACTGAACATTAGGTTTATAAGTCCCAAATTTTCAGCTGTTCTTGTCCTTAAGGACACATGGCCCAGTGGATATAGACATTGGTTAGTTCCTGTAACTTGACCCAAAGAGTTGTGAGTTCAATACCAGGCTACAGCAGTGGTGAACAAGTAACTTACAGGGCTAGAGGGAGATAACTCATGACTACCAGAAGAGTCTCTATGCAATGGAAAGGATATTCCGAGTGATTGTAATAAAGGGTTCAGTTCGAAATTCCTGAAGAAGTTTTTGCTTTTTCAGTATCAAGATACGTCATGTCCATTTATATGCATAAAAGCAAGTAATAAGGAATTTATCTTGTTTATGAATCTATATACATTTCTATTGTTTTATATATTTGTCTGTATAAGAAATAGAAAAAATGCTTTTGTAGTTTATTCAAAGTAAACTAAGATAAATTTATCACAAAGAAAATTATCAGATATTTCTTTAGGAGATTCAACTTGTGATAGTCTAACTATATTTATTAATAGAGACACATATTTGCATTTAGAGAAAAAAGAATACGTACATTCATTCATATAAATTTTGTGGGAAGAAAATGCAAGACAAAAATAACTGAAATAATAAGCAAATTAGTTAAGTGGGAAATCTGAAAATGACACAAACCATGAAATGAAAATATTGAAGAAAGAATTTTGATTTACATTTCAATGGTTATTTTTATAAAAGTCTAAATATTACAAAACTTATGAAAATCTTTTAGTATTTTTAATAGACCTTAAAAGTTTAATCTCAATTCAGTTTTCATGAAAGTATCTTTTTCAGTTGAAACATTTGCATGATTTAATGGCAGTACTGTAGTAGCAATCTATGACATATCAGATTCCAAATTTCATTAATCATTTATTAACTTTACCATTTGCAATTTTCAGTTAATTTAAATGTATCTTCTGTTCAGATTGGGCTTTAAATATCTAGTCTGTCAAGCTTTAGATAAGAATGGCAAAGCTTGGGTTATGGCTTCAGATATCTAAAAGGCATTTGACAGGGTTGGGCAGGAGAGTCAACTCATTGCACCTGCTTGGTCTGACATTTTCCATTGACATGAGGGGAGTGATTATATTGCTAAGTCTACTGCTAGAGAAGTTAGGTCACTGTATTGTGCTAGACAATTTTTCTTGCCAAAATCCATCTTGCATGTATCAAATACTGCTGCCATATCTGGTCTGATGCTCCTGCTATATGTCTCAGGCTTCTTGACAAAATACAAAGAGTGGTTTACAAGGTTATCAGTTATAACCTGGCATTTTGGCTTTGGTTACTTTCTCACTACCATATCATAGCTTCCTAGTAACTGTTCTATTAATATTTTCATGGCAATTAATCTGATGAGCTTTTCTCTCTGGTACCTTGACCGATTGGCAAATGGGTCTCATCCTTATACTTTTGAAATAGCCAAAGGCAACAGTATTTTAAGTTTCCTCTCTCACACTTCTCACCTGTGGAACTATCTTTCAGCTTCTTGCTTTCCTGTCATCTATGAGCTTCAAAAACTTAAATGCAATATCAATCATCACCTTCTATTTTTCTGAACCCTGTTCTTTTATCGCCATTGTTCTTTCTCCTTATTTTCTTTTACTTTCAGTAACCCCTTGTGTCTTATTGGCATTATTGCCTTGCTTGGGGTTTAAAAAAATGAAACCTAAGTTTACAAGCATCAACTCATTAACATTTGTAAAAACAGTGCCATGAGAAAAATCATTTAAAAATTTTTCTTTTCTTTAGGCTATGATGATGATGATGATGATGATGATGTCATTTAATCTGTATTCTTCCTTCATCACTTCTTTTATTTACTTGATGACTTATCATCCTTTATAACATTCTAGCATTGGGTAATTTTCAGATATCACAACACATCATTTAAATTTCTTTCTTTTGGTATCTAAACTATTATGTAAGTGTGCCATTATCACTAACACATTGCAATACAGCATTTAATCCAACTCTGTACAAATAATTAATTGTTGTGATATTTGCTAATAATAAAAAGATAACTTTCTTACACAGTACATATTATTAAAATAGAAACCGTTTACAATAGTTATTTACATATTTTAATTTTATAATTCTATTGTTAATATTAAAGTACACTAGATAAGCTTAACCAAATATAATCAACTACTCAATGTATATACACATTATCTTTTTTTATTTTTATTTTTTTTAATACATATTTTTTTAAATATGTGATATAAAAGAATAAATTCTTCCAAGAAACATACAAAATTTTTAATGATGAAAAAATACATTTTTTAACACAAAACAATTTGGAAAGAAGAAAATTCTATATAAAAAATTGATATTAGAGAAACCATAAGATTTATTTAAATGATATATTTAAAAAAATAAAAGTCAATTCAAAGGAATAGTAAAAGGAGTAAACAAATTATGTAGTTACTATAGAAACAGTAAATAATTCATCTCATATGATGCATACCCAGACATTTTATGCCAAGCACTCACCCTAATAATTCTGGATATGTTAACAACTACATCTGTTCTCTGTAAAATCTAATTACCCAACACAGTTTGCCCTTGCAGTCTTAATATTGCATCAGTAAGGTTGTTTGGTGTATTTAAAAAGAAAGGATTGTTATAGATTTAATCAAATTTAATTAACACTGAAGCTTTGGGCTGAGGGAGAACACATGGAAATATTTAGTATATTTCTCTCACTGCTTTCACTGTTCATATCATTAAAAAATTTTTCATTTTACCTGATTATTTTCTTCAGCTGAAGAATTATTGAACAAATACATGTGAGCCAAAACATGAATCAGAATAATTTCTTTGGCTCATATGAAAATATGTGAAAGTTAATTATAACAATTAAAATTTGATAAATCCCAGAATAAAATTATATTTCAACTTATACCAGAAATGCAATTATAAATATTATACAGATAATTTGAAATTGCAAGTTAACTAGGTGTAGTCTGGAAGTTAAAAAATGACCAGTGTTTGCTTGGTTTAATCTATGTCTTGCTATGTTTTTTTTGTTTTGTTTTTCAGTAATATTTTCTTACTTGTTAAGAGGTACATGAAAAACAATTTTCATGCTTTATACAGAATTTAATTAAAAAGAATCATAATCATTAACAAAATTACTATTTGTACTTTTTATAAACTTAACATTTGGTTCCTTTCTCAATTTTCCAAGTTAATCAACATTGAATCTGATCAGTTCTTACATTTACACAATTACTACAGATCTGAAAAGAGGAAAAGCAAAGAAGTTAGAATCTTTGCTGTAACTTCATAGTTTTTAATTGAATTCAAATTCTACAAAATAAAAATAAAAAATACATTGATATTTTTTTTAGATTAAGAATGCTATTAGATAAAAAAATATGACAAATTAGGATTTCTAGCATTATCACATGATCAAGTTACTCGGTTATCAAATTCTACAAACTTGAAAATTTAACAAACTAATGTTCATCTGATGAAAGCTGCTAGATTCAGAAAACCCAAAATATCTGTACAAAGTTATATGATGATTAATGTCAATTTTCCATTCTGTTTGGCAATAAATTAATTAAGAGTTAGTCATTGAGTGAAAAAGTGTTGATTTTTTTTTTCAGGAAAAAGATTATTACTGACAACTGCTTTTAGATAATACTTTACTTGAACAAGCAATCCCATAAAAGAATGATTAAAAAGTGTGAATGACTAGAAAGACTTCTCTGCCAGGAATGAATTCAGACCATTGGTGTAAATGAATAACTTATTTATACTGAAATAATTTTCATGTTACCTTGGTCAAATCGTAGAATATTCTTGAAATGTCTCATTACCAGACAAGCATGATTTTGCAATCAATAAACTTTTACAATGATCAAAGATTTTAAAGAGATTATTTCAAAAAAGCTGAGGTGATTTTTTCTTAAAATTCATCTTTACTATTTTCAGTTGATAATTCCCACATATTTTGTGAGGTGTTGAAACCTGGTTGCACTCTACACCAGAAGTTTGTTTTATCTGATTTTCTACACTAAAGATGCTGCATATACAGAATGCAGTGAAACGACGGTTATCTTGAGAAGAATATGAAAGAGGTTCCAGATGAGCATTACAATGTAATGTCTACAAGGCCAGCACTTCAATCATAAATTTTATTATTAGTGCAATTTGTTTATCTAGTGCAGAAGCTTGTGAAGTAGATAGAAGTAGAAATAGACCTGAAAATTTAAGACTGATGGTCAGCTGATGAAAGCTGCTATATTCACAATAGCAAAAATACCTGTGCAAAGTTATATGATGATGATGATGATCATCATCATCTTTTCCATATTCAAGAGTTAGTTTTCTGAAATTACTAATTTTATCAGTAAATTGTTAAATTTTGCTGAATGTCTTCATGCTAACAACAAAAGAATTCCAATTTCCATAAAAAAATATATTTTTAGCTCAATGTAAAAGAGCTCAGTGTGTGCTATTAGATAAAAGAATATGACAAATTAGGATTTCTAGCATTATCACATGATCAAGTTACTCGGTTATCAAATTCTACAAACTTGAAAATTTAACAAACTAATGTTCATCTGATGAAAGCTGCTAGATTCAGAAAACCCAATGATAAACTTAATGATAATACCTTGTCATTTATTTTGAAAGTCATTAAAATTACTATTATCAGTTTCACATAGGTCTACAGGGATAGAGTTAAAAGTATGACTTTTGCACTAAGGCACATAATAAAGCTATAATGTCTGAAAAATAAAATAGTTTGGGATAAAAATAAATTAAACATTTAATAAATTACATTTAATATTTTACTAATAAATACAAATTAAAACCCTAAAACCAAATACTGTGAAAATACTTTTCTCAGAAATATACAGAAATAGTTGAAGTTTTATTTCAAATTTTAATTTTAATTTACTTTGGAATAGAAAAATTTTCTCATTTTAATAGTCTTTTTCATAATGTATCTTACTTGTAAACTGATATTCAGGATTATCTAATTTGTAGCATACATGTTTTTATCCTCAAATAAGTATTATTTTTGAGTTCCTTAACCTGGAAATCAAAAGCACAAACATAATATATTTAATTATTATTAATGTGATCTTTTAGAAAAACGTTAGATTACCCATGTCAGTCAATCTAGATTTGCCACCCTGAAACTTTTTTCTTTTCAAAGTTTAAAGTCCCCATTGAAATGGATGAAATTAAGGGAGAATGTAATATGCCAGTTGATGATGAGGACTTTGCAAACTGTTTGAAAAGTGGAAGGAATTTTGGGATCACTGCAGTGAATGAAGGAGAGTACATTGAACAGAAATAAAGGGCTAACTGGATCATTTCTGTTATGAATTGAAAATAGGGAATAGTTAACGACAAATGATGTCAAGATAAATAGGGTTTGAATCTTTGTTATAACTGATATTCTCCAAGAAGACCTCATCAGTTAAAACCAACGTTGCAAACCAAACTGTGAGCAGCATTTCAAAATACAAATCAATAAAACAGGGTTGAACTGAAATGATCTCAAACAGTAGTGGAGATCCATGATTCACATGTTATTCTAAGAGGTGAATATCTATGCACCTGATATATGCATGTGTGAGAAACCATTAGACAAGCACTTCAAAGGTGAGTTGGGAAATCTCTCCTGCAACACAGATGAGAATGTATGGGATCATATATTGGATGAGGGCCTGGAGATACTTATGTACACACTAGAAACTAGTATTGGAGTGGAATAAATATATTAATGAAAAATTTTTTGGTTATCATTAGTTGGCACTTCCAATTCATTACACATCCAAAATATAAAAATCTCTAATGAAATACTTGACTAATATTCTGTATACACGTTATTTTCCAGTATTCAATGCAAAGAAGGATTTGATGGATTAAAGATAAACTTGTTTTAGACATGAAATATTGCTGTTTATTTTTCTTATGAAATGTCAACAATCTCTTCAGAAGACAAACACATCTTTCATCTTGTTTTATGTACATATTTGGCAATTATTAATGTTATATTTTGAGTATTGTCCTTTTTTATGAAGAATATGTGAGAGAAAATGTTTCTAGACATATTAATACTATTATTGCCAGAAAGTACAAAGAAATTAGATATTTTGGCTTTCATTATTTAAACTGATCTCCCTATTCACTTGTTAGTAGACAAATTGTTTCCTCCTGTCTATATATTGTTTCTATTCTAAATATTGATTTTAGATCAAAAAACAGTTCAAAAACTGTACAGATTTGGGCATGATCCAAATCAAAACTTGTATCAAGATGTATTTTAATTTCTTATAAACCTTTGATTCAAAGTTTTTAAGCTTTTATTTCATGGACGCATGCAAATAGTATATATATATAGTGTATTTGGGTAACAATCTCTCTTTTATACAGGTTTCATTAAAATGACAAAGTATTATCATTAAGTTTTTTATATAATTTTTCATGCATTTGTGTAATTTTTTCTTTTCAGAACTCAAATTATATTTGAATTGTCCAATGGTTTTGTACTTTCAAGCACTTTCAGCTATACTTTTAGCCATTATCAAGAATTAATTTTGTTTTACCTGTAAATAAACATGTGCAAATTTATGCATATAGAGTCTTATGTATGTTAAGTTACCATGTTCATAATTGATGTTATTAAGTGTAAGATCTCTCTTTTTTATTAGTAATGCTGCCATTATTTTTAATAACAGCATCATCAACATGCAAAAGAAGATTAAAAATAATGGAGGCATAACTAATAAAAAAAGAGAAATCCCACACTTAATAACATCAATTATGAACACAGTAACAATGTGCTTACTGTGTTCAGAACTTAACATACACAAGACTCTATATGCATAAACATTACACATGTTTATTTACAAGTAAAACAAAATGAATTCTTGATAATAGCTAAAAGTATAGCTGAAAGAACTCAAAGTACAAAACCTTTGGGCAATTCTTATATAATTTGAGTATTTGAGTTCTGAAAAAAAAATTATATAAAAAAACTTAATGATAATACCTTGTCGTTTATTTTTAAGGAAACCTATGTGTGTGTGTGTGTGTGTGTGTGTGTGTAAATAAAAATGCTACTTACTAATACTAACAAATAATATACATCAAATTATACAATCTAAAGTAAAGAACTTCGGTCCAAAAAGTACTGACATTAGTTATTATTATTAAAAAATATGTAAGAATAAGTTTAATAACAGTGTTTTGTAATATTTGAATTACTCCTTGGCTCTTAAATTGGAAGGAACTCATGAGATTGACAATTGTAAATGTAGAATTTAAATATGAACATTAAATATGCGTTTCTAAAATTTTCTGAAATCAACAGAATTGTTCTGATGCGGTATTCAAATATTACAAAGCTGTTAACATTCAATAAGTATTGAATGTTTTTACTTATATTTTAATATATGTGTGTGTATGCGCACACACACACACACACACACACACACACACACACACACACACACACAAGTATTGGGATTATGGCAATTTTTAAGTTTTATTTTAATCTAGGCCTTAAAGTTGCTTGCAGAATTTGAGAAATGGAAGTAAATAAAATATCCCAAAATTACTTTAAACATTTTATGGTTGGTGACTTGTGACTTGAAACAGGGCACTATCAGTGGAAAACTATATGCTGTCAATAATGATGATTTAAAATGCAAGGTAAAAATCCTAAACATCAGGATCTGAAAACTCCAAAAAGAGCTAAGAACATCGAAGATATATGTACAGCATTACATAAACTTCAAAAAACATAAAATGTGTACAAAAAACAAATATTTTTATACATCCTAATAAAATAAGGAATCAAGCAGAACCTGAAAATAGAAACTTGAATTTGAGGTGCATTAGATATGTAAATTTGGTTTGACAAATCAAAATATAATTTATTTATAAAACCACCAAAAGGATAAATTTCATGTTATAAGAAATGCTAATTTTGAAATTTGTTTCCACCTATCTTTTACATATAAAGATCACTGAATGTCAGTTTTCATAGCCCCATTGAAATTAAGCAGTATTTACTCAAGGAACACATACAAGTTTGTGTCTGTATGTCCAAAAGGAGAGAGATATGTATGTTTAAGTGATAAGTAATCACAACAAATACTTGAATATTCAACAAATGATACATAAATCAGTAATGAGAGAGTTTAAAAACCAAGAATGTTTTATTCAGGTTCAAAATGATTCTATTCTGGTCGCTGCAAAATAATACCAGAATCTGAAACAAGTTTGTAACTGTGTTTATTTTGTAGTAATTAAAAACAGTAGAAATTCCATTAATTAAACTGAGAATATATAAAAAGGCTTGAGATTTAATATATTATACAGAGTGTGTTAGATATTTAAGAACACATATTTAGCAAGCCATAAATGGAAAATAGTCTAATATAATGTTAGATGGCATGTGCCTAATTTTAACATTTTCATTTCTTTTTTTTAGATGTATCAAGAGCATTAACACAACAACTTTCACTCTGACACAGAAAATGAAAAGGCACATTGTGCTCATGGCACTAGCCACAGTACTTCATGAACAGCAACTTTCTTGAGTTATCTACAAATTCATTGTAAAGATCCTGTGGATTACTATATTATCTAATGCGTGCAAAATTATGCTACCTCACATCATCATATTAAGGCTGCAGGGTTAAAAGACACTATCTATAATCAAGTGAGTGGCTGTACATCTTCCAGTAGGACATTTTTCCTTTCTATGAGGCCCACATGACCTAAGAATGATTAAGTAAGAATTTTCATGGTTGTTAACCTCAACATGTGGCCTTCTATCTTATGATTTGAATCTGCAAGGGGTGCTGAGAGATGGACCAACTAGTGACCCCACAATATTGATGACTAGTTGAAGGCTGGAATCTTGGACATGATAACGAAGATCTACCTGATCTGAGTATTTTATTGAATGGCCTTTTCCTGTGAATATGTATAAAACTATACTGACATTTTTCTATTGAATATTTTTTTCTTTATAATTTGATCTCAATTACCTGGTGCACACTGTATATGTGTATTAAAAAATCCAAATATTGAAAAGCATAAAAATATATTATTGTCCTTTCCTTTGAATAAAGGCTTCAAATATTTACGTTAGATAAAAATTTTTAAATAAATAGATAAAAATAAACCAAATTTCATTCTATGGTTTTTCTGATGCAGTATCATAGAAAATGTGATACATATGTGCAACTTATATTTCTTTATTTAAACAATGCATATAAAAATATTGAAGGTCAACTGGTTGAGTTAATCTATCCTGTTTTCTTGATTAAGATAACAGGAAAAGCTTCAATAGAAAATTTGTTTCAACACAAAGATCTCTAAAGACAAGAAAAGGATAGAAATAGGAAAATAATTCTTAGTTTCATTCCTTTTGATAATTCCCAGGAAGAACGTGTGGAGAACAAATCCTGGAAATGTGTCAATCCTCTTCCTTACTTTTTAGCTTCCACAGCAGCCCTGTAGCTTTATATAATATGGAGAAGCATCTGTTTTTTTATATGAATAAGTACACAAGGAAGTTGTCAGAAAACAATGGTAAAACAGAAGTGACTTTTTCTCTTTTGAAAACAAATTTCCTTTGAAGTTGGAGACAGATTTTTTTTTGTGAGTTCTGACAAAAAATACGAAAGCTGAGCCATAAACAAATATCAAAATGTGTTACTTTCAACAAAATCCAATTTTGATGAGAGATTTAGTCAGAGTTCTTCTATTTTTAATTTAAGAGATACACACCATATGTAGAAGAAAGGAATGTTTTAAGAAAAACTATTCAATTAAGTGATAGATTAAAAGAAAACCAAGTAGGAATATGTGTTGTCATTTTGTTTTTCTGAAAATGAGTAATACTTTCTGATGAAAAAAATCCAGCAAAAATGTGCATCTGAAGATATGGCTGTTAAAGATGGAGTAAGAAAAAGTACAAAAACATAGAGGAAATAAAAGTCTTTATATTTTATAAATAATTATGCAAAATTTAAAATATAATTTTTTGTATTGTTTTGATATAAAATAAAAGCAGTAAATGAAAAACCCAAACCTGTGGATTTCTACACCAAAAAAGAAAACCTTTTAAAAAAGTAATTTCCCCCATAATAAAATCTTTCAAACTCTGAATTATGAAACAAATATAAATAGTGGAATAAACTACTTATGTATATTAAAAATAAAATCATCTAGAAATTCTGAATATTTACATTGGAAGATAACATTAACTCATGGCCTGAAACTTTCTTAATGGTCAGGAGGATGTAAAGATGGGATTTTTCCAAGTGAAAACAAAATTTAAGATCATACAGAAGGCAAACATAGTTTCTTTTGAAAAAAAAGAAACCCTGATCTTAAGCCAGAGAAAACAAAAGCATATTCATTTTAACAAACATATTTGTAAAAATATGTATTTGCAAATAGTATAAATAACAGTAAAGAAAAACAAGAATAAACTAAATCAGTTATAATTATTATAATAATATAAGGCTTTTTTGTTCACTCCTTAGTACCTCTTGACATATTTATTGACCTTGTCTTTAATGTACTCTCTACACTTCAAAATGATGATCATATTTTAGATTCAGTGGGAAAGGAAAACCAGAAAGACAAGATAGATAAATTTTCAAATAAATTACAATATTTGGATATTTTCTCAGTCTAGTAGTACAGATAATCATGAACTCTCAAATGGAAACAGACAAGAGATAAAAAAATGAACTTAACAGCTCATAAAATGTTCATGCTTTGGTTTTAATGTGCATAAAACTATTTCTTTCATCTTGCTGTGTAGCATTCACTAGGTGCTCTTCAAAAGTGGAGGATATTATTTTTCATCCATCATGTCTGTCATTTATTTAGATTTTATCACTTAGACATCAGTAATGTTCTATTGGATGTACAGACCAAACAAATGAATGTTGGAGGTGTATAGAAACACACTCTCAGACATTTTTCCAGGGCTGTATTCTAATGTGATATAACATAATCGATGTTTATTAGTAAATTTTTTCTGTAACAAAATATATTCTAGTTTTTTCCTAACTATGCAGATTTATTAAATCAAAATCATCTTTATTGTAAAATTTTCTGTCTAAGTCTAGAATACAAATTCCTTTTGTACTTTTAAATCAAAGAAATAATCATACCAAATTATATCCTAAGCTTAGTTTAGCAAAAAATTTATAGACTTCAAATGGTTTCAATAAAAAGTCACATCATTTTTAACATTTAAATGGCAAAAGCATATATGATAAACACTGATTTGACAAACATTTCTTTTTCTGAAAAGAACAACAAAAAGATTTTAAATTGCATAAAATTGAGTAATTTTAAAAAATAAAATGCTTTTCATGTGATAGCTACTGAGCCATTGATTTAATTCGATGTATTTACTGTCTAACAATAAACAGTTCATGTAGTGCATAATGTAAACTTTTTCAGGAGTATCTTATTGATAAAAATCAGATAAAAATGGATTTAAGAATTTTTATTTCATAAAAGACTTAAGCTGATACAAAGAAAGAGCAAATAAAACTTTTCCAACACAAAATCTCATTCTGAAATGTAATTTTTATTGAAAAAACTTCAATTTAAATAAAAGTAGCATATTCTATGATTTGAAATATACATCTTGTAAAAAAAACTATATTTTTATTCTACATTGACACATATTTTATACCAGGAAGAATTCATGCAGTTTACCAGACTCATCAGTTTTAAAACAAACGAAATAAAAAGAAAAAAGGATAATAAAGTTAGTGAGTTGCAGTTAAGGAAAAATATTGTGACTTGTTTCTTGCCAATATGTAAACAACAAAATGTATTTTTGACAGCATTTTCTTAGAATTTAGAATTTTACTTCTACACTTGTCCAATGTATTTTTTTTTTTTGTGTATGTAAATATGGAGGGCTAAATACATATACAATTTATATATATATATGCACACACACACATAGATACATATTATGGAAATTAACAAAGATTAACGAAACTGGTTATAAACAACCAACAATTTGAATTGATTTGTTTGAACATTATTTTTGATCGATATTCGTATTTAAGTAGATATTCTGTTTATAATCAAAATAATAATATATTTATTTCCACTGACTTGATAATATATATTATATAATATATATAATAATATAATTATTTAAGTATTTAAGTAGATATTCTGTTTATAATCAAAATAATAATATATTTATTTCCACTGACCTGATTATTTACGATATATAAGAAAAAATTTAGGCAGACATGTTATTTCATGGTAAATCGGAAGTTTAGGCCTATTTCAGGTGAACCACCATCAGTTTCTGTCTTTATTGTACAGAAGATTTTACACGAATGAAATTCACAAAGACCCCCAAAAAATATTTTATTTTTATTTTTATTTTTATCTTTATTTATTTTTATTTTTATTTTTATTCTGTTTTTTCTTGGGGTCTTTGTGAATTTCATTCATGTAAAACCTTCTGTACAATAAAGACAGAAGCTGATGATGGTTCGCCTGAAATAGGCCTATATATCTGATTTACCATGAAATAACATGTCTGACTAAATTTTTTCTTATATTTGCTCTATATGTATTTATATACATATATATTTAGAGCTCTCTTAGAGAGTTATCCTACCACTTTACGTACAGGATACTCATTTGGATTCTTCTATATCTACACCACATGCTTATATATATATACATGCATGGATCTGTAAAGAAATTTTATTTCATATATTTACATTTTTTATTTCATATATTTACATTTCAAATTACAAAAGTATCTTTTTCAATTATATATTTGTGCTATTAGCCACTAGTACCAGTGATTAGTGTAACACAATTTTTTGACTTTCATTTAGCTTTCTCTTGGCCTGAGTTCAATTTATTAAATATTTCTAATTAACAATTAAACGCATGATGGCAATTTCAATATATGAGGGTCCAACAATAGAGACAAGACCTTAACTGATAGACTACCCACACAACTGATTTGAATATAGTTGTGAAAGTTTTGTGTAGAACCGGTCATGCACTAGACTAAACTTGCTTAATATAAGAGCCACATATCATAAAGTTCAGATATTTGAGAGCTGCAAGATATGAACAAAATTTATACACATTTTTGTTACATACACATTAACATCAAACTTAAGTTTTCATTCAATAGGGTCTCAATTCATATCCAGTAAATAATTATAAAGCTTGAAATATTTCTTTTATATTGACTGTGATGAAAAAAAGAAGTTCAGCCGACATAGTTCCATAAGCTTCATATTAAAGGTCAAAGAGCTACATGTGGCTTGCGAGCCACACTTTGGCCACCTCTGCTCTGGAGAAACTGATAACAGAAATGGTGCACAGTGAGTCACAAAGGGCATTAGCCTGAAGTGAATGAAATAGAGTTGACTGGAATTTGAACACAGCTTAATGATTCCACTGCTACACTGAAAACAGTTACACTGTCTGTATATCTTCTATATATCTTAATGGCAATTTTTAACACAGCTGACTGGTGAGAAATGTTTATCAGTGCAACTAATGTATAAGCATTGTTAGCAACAAGTCTTGTAATGCAGTATTGATTTGTGCCGTAGTAGACATATTTTAACTATTTTTTAGTTGCATAATTCTAATTATAAATGGGGTTTGAATATTTTTTATTCAAGTTATAATTAGGTTTATCATTCATATGCAGTCAATTTATGAGACCAACTTGAAAATAATTTCCATATTTAAAAAATATTAAACCTTTATTTTCAAACAAATATACTTTGATATTTTTAGTCAGCTTAATTTTTAATATGATTGGAGAAACAAAGAAAAATATAATTTTCTTATCTAAAATAATATATTTATATATACACTAGAAAATAAGTAATATAATCAAAATATCTTCAAAATTTTATGATATTTTCCTTGTATAAGAAAAATTTTCAATTGCTTTAACATCTTTATGTGTATAAAGTCCAGGCACAATATCTCTACAGACATTAATGACAAAAATGATCACAGTTTGCACCAGTGTGTATATATATATATATATATATATATATATATATATATATATATATATATCACAGTTAAGATATAAACACACATGCATACTAAGAAAAGTATTACAGTCTAGGAAACTGCAAACTAGCTTCCTGTCAATTAGCATCACCAACATTCCACTGGGATTATTTACTTGTTAAACCATTTTTTTTTTCTTCAATTCCTTTGCCAGATAAATTCTACAAAGAAAATGAACTCCTTCAAAGAGATCTGGATATTATTCAGGCATTTTTTATACCTTTTAGCAAGCCATTGTTTACCTTCCTAACAGTTAAGTTTTTCTAAAGTAGTTAAAGAGTATTTTCAGCTTTTCACTCAGATATAACGTAGGATATATTTCAGAACAATATTTAGAAAATGCTACTCATTTCAAAATGCCAAACTGCATAATCATAATGAGTATATTAAATACACACATATGTGTCAAACAGTTCATAAGTTTAAAAAAGAAACAAAACTGACATTTCTCACACAGACAGGCACATACACTATGTGTGTGTGTGTGTATATATATATATATATATATATATATATATATATATATATACAAATTAATAAAAGTTTAAACAAATAGCAGCTTTGTCTTTGATAAAAATAGTGATTCTTGTTAAAAACTGAATAATAAAATATATTGTATGCAAATAGCAATCTTTATAAAATGACTTTCCTTTCAGCAAATATAAACAGCCACACAACACTGGCATGTTAAGTTCATTTCTTCTACTATTCTTTTCTCGTTAAATCTTGGCATTCCATATACATCTCTGTAAAATTCATCATGCTTGTTAATGTTATTCTCTTTGGAAAACAGACAGAAGCAAAAAGCAATAAGACTCATCCTTTCACCTTCTACTGCTTCAAACATTATATATCTTATATTATCACCATCCCTAAAATATCAGCTGTTCAGTATTTGGAACCCATCCCTGGGTTCAGACCTTTTTAGATCTAGTTAAGATATTTAATATCGTAAAACAGCAAAATTTGTTTCAAGGCCTTCAATTACATCAAGTTTCAGAAACATCTTTAACAGAAATGACTAAGTAAAATTCTATTCTCATAAGTAAATAGGAAAATTAATTATTTCTTTGGCAATATATTTTTGGTTGTGATAAATGTTTATTTTCTAGAGCTAGTAAATAAAAATAAAAACAGAGCTGATAATATTAGAAATTTATTTTTACAAGGTTATTAAATTTAATTTTATTCTATTCAAAAGTTAGTTCTAATAAGAGATATTTTAAAAAATTAGTCTCTTTAATTTATGTAAGTCAATAAAAATTGTAAATTTTTGTTACATCTTTTGATATCTTTAAAAAATGAAATTTTCCTCTCTTATTGTATTTCAACAGTGATTTAAAAATAAGTTAAATAGTAAATTAATTTTAAAATTATTTTCAGAGTTATGAAAATGTATTAAGTGTATGCAAAAGTTACTAGAGATTGAATAAATAGTAGAGAACTTATAAAAATTTCTTACGAACACCTAATGAATTTTCCTAAAACTTAGTTTGACTGAATATAATAATAAAAGTTATTTTTTCATAAGACTTATTTTCATTAGAATGTATTTTTTTTTGTTTTGTTTTTGACAAAATACTTTATTGGCTATGAGTTTAGGATTAGGTTCATAAAAAAATACTGCCTTTATCAATTTTCAGATGAATTTACAATGTTTACTATCTTCTATGTGCCATGTCCTTTGAGAACACTGGTGATCATGGCTCATCACAATTTCCTGTTCTTTGCAGAATTTAATCAGTTTACGTTTTTGTTGTCTCTTTTAAACCTTGATCTGCCACTCACTCAAGTTAGCTTATGCATTTTCCTCTGTCTCTCATGCTTTCAATCTGTCCTGTGTGTTTCAATTTTTCCAAGGTCTTTTCCTCATTATATGCCCTAGAAATTTCAACCTTTTCTTACTTATGTTAATTAAGTATAAGTTTCCTCTTTGCTTCCACTGTTTCTAAAACTTTGTTGTTGCTCATATGTTCAGTTCATAGTATTCTCAGCATCCTTCTGTAGAATCACATTTCTTGAGGAGATTATGAGTATTCACTGTCATAACAGTTTAATACTCTCTTCTTTGTTTCTAATGAAATTTCTGTGTTTCTTAATATTTTGTTTCATTTTTAGAAAGCATCTTTCACTATCACAATGTGTCTTCGGATTTCGATGTTGCAATTTCCATCCTCTTAAAACACTTCTGAGATATCTAAATTTTTGTACTTGCTTCATTCTGGCATCTCCAATTTGTAATTTGCATGTTGGGCTGTTAATTTTGCTAACAACTATGCATTCTATCTTCTTGCAATTGATGTTTAATTGTTTCTTTTCACTTTCCTTTTCTATCTTCTGTAGAAGTGTGTCTGTGATCAACACTGTGTCAACTGCATATCTTGTGGTGTTAAGATTGTGGCCACCAATAATGAATCCTGGTAGGATTCTAATTCTCTCAGAATTGCCTTGCTGTAGAGGTGGAATAAGTCCAATGAAAAGACACAGCCTTATCTTACATCTCTTTTTATTTTTTGTATATTTACTGAATTCACTTTCTATCTGTAAACAAACAGTTTGTTGTCAGTATAAGTTCTGGATTATTCTATTATTCTTCCTAAATATGGCATGGTCACTTAGCAGTTACAACAATTCTTTGTGATGTACTTTACTAAATGCTTTTGCATAATCTATAAAACAGGTACACGTCTTTCTGAATTTGTATTGCTCTTTCTGATATCATTCTGAGCATAAATATCACCTTAACTTGTCCTACTGTTTGTTTTTGTTATATGGCTTATTAAGCTGATGGTCTGATAGAGTTCACATTCATTTACAGCTGTCTTCTTAGACAGTGCTATGAAAAGAGATCTACTTAGATCTGCTATATCATCAATGTTATATCTTTCATTTGTTATGTTTGTAATCTTGTCAATACTGAAATCATCTAAGACTGCCAGCATTTCTATTACAATTCCATTTAGTTCTGCTGCTTTGTTTCTGTTAATCTATCCAGTGCTAATTCCACTTCAGATTTTAATCATCAGATTCTAGTATTTTGTCTTGTACATTAATATATTTTTCATACCACTTATCCAAATCTTTAAGAGAAAGCTTATGGTTTATGTATTAATACACACAATTTCATTGGTAAAAGTTTCACAATCAAATGTATTCAAATAGCTTATGACCTTGTTTGACTACATGAATTAAAAATGCATTGAAATAAGTCACACTTGTATTGTCATATTCCGCAGAAGATATAAAGAGCCTTGCAGCGATAAGACTAACACATCACTCAATAAGTCCCGGACCTGACATATAGATGGCACCAGTAATACAAAATTCATATAATTTTTATAAAGTGCTAACCTTCAAATGGTATGTGAGAAAATTTGGGCCCAATCGGATTATTAGTTTACAAATTACAGTTATTTTCAGAACAATAAAAAAACCTGAATTTTGTGTGGTGTAAAGCATTGCTTTTTTATGGGAAAAAATACTGTTCAAGCAAAGCAATGGCTTGATAAGTGTTATTTGGACTCTGCTCCATTGGAAACAATGGTTAAAAGGTATGCTGACTTTAAATGTGGTCATACAGACACAAATGATGCTGAACGCTCAGGCTACCTAAGACTGGCACTTGTCCTGGAAAACACCAAAAAATACACAAACTCATTTTGGCCAACTGTAAATTGAAGTTGCGTGAGATAGCAAAGGAGTTGAACATATCAGATAGCAGTGTATTTATCATTTTGCATGAACATTTGTCAATGAGAAAGCTGTGTACAAAGTGAATGCCGTATTTGCTCACAATCAATCAAAAACAACATGTCGATGATACAGAGCGTTGTTTGCAACTGTTTTAACACAACAAGAAGATTTTGTGTAAATATGTGACAATGGACGAAACATAGATCCACCACTTCACTCCAGTCAAATGAGCAGTCAGCTGAGTAGACAGCAGCAGTTGAAAGCTGTCCAAAGCAACCAAAGACGCAAACATTAGCAGGCAAGATTTTGGCCCCTATATTTTGGGATGCACAAGGTACTTTGTTCATCAATTACCTTGAGAAAGGAAGAACCATCAATAGCAAATATTATATAACATTAGTGGTGTGTTTGAAGGAAGAAATCACCAAAAAACGGCCACAATTAAATAAGAAAAAAGTGATTTTTCTCCAACAATACATTTTGTCACAAGTCAATGACAACAATGACAAAGCTACATGAATTGCACTTTGATTTGCTTCCGCATCCACCCTATTCTCCAGATCTGGCCCCCAGTGACTACTGGCTGTTTGCAGACCTCAAAGGAATGTTCCAGAGAAAGAGATTTGGCTCCAATGAAGACATGATATTGAAAACTGATTCATATTTTGAGGTCAAAGACAAATCGTTCTACAAAAAAGGCAACGAATTGGAATCAGTGTATCACCCTAGAAGGAGACTATGTTGATGAATAAATTTGAATTTTACCTAAAAGTTGTTGCTTTGTTAGTTAGGCCCAGGATTTATTGAGTGATGTTTTATCAATTGTTAATATCCATTAAAGGTAAACAAGTCTAAAAACAATGTGCACAAAAACACATAACCACTAGATGTTAAAATTGCACACACACACACACACACACACACACACACACACACACACACACACACACATAATATGAGAGAGAGAGAGAGAGAGAGAGAGAGAGAGAGAGAGAGAGTATACATAAGAATCTGTATGGTTTCAACTGTTGATACTTTCTTCTGACCAACAATGTATTGACTCATTTGCACAGATCAAGAAAAGTTTTTGATAAAGACTTTTCTGATAAAAGAAGTCTTTATATTAAATTACTTATATATTAACCAAATAGTTATCTGAATATTTAAATAAATCAATTTATTTAAATAAATTGTGATGCTGCTTATTTAAATTGGAGAGATTAGAAATGTCAAGCAAATACAAATTGATTATTGAAAAACTCATTGAGAAATTAAGGATGCATTTAATTATATAGCATTAATAGTATTTTATTAAAAGTTTCTAACCAGACTTTTGAAATTTTTCTACACAAAGAGAATAAATATTTCATGTTTCAGCAGTCATTCACATACAAGATTTTTGGAAACTTACATTATGCCAGTATTCATATTAATCAACTAATGTTGGTAAAATTTTCACAATATACTTCTGATACATATGAAAAATCTGGTAAATATATCAAATAAATTTTTCAATCACTTTATTAGAAATACACTAACTTGTTTGGTAATGTGATATTTTATTATGCGTCACAGGTTGTTCATGTTATTGTAAACAAATCTGAAATCTTAAAGTAATTAATACCTATTTTGATTTCAGATATATAAGGACTGACATGGTTAGCAAACAAGACATAACCTCAAAAGAAAAACAAAATATTGTAATGGTATAGAGTGATAAAAACACAATGTTGAAAATAGCTTAAAAGTTGAAGTGACTATAGATTATAAGGTATTTTTTAAAAAGTGGTTTGATAAGCAAGAAAATATTTGACGCAGCCAGCGTTACGAATACAAACAAAAATTACAGAATATTAAGCACATAGGCTAAAAACATAAAAGCAATCAAACTATCACTTTCAGTAAATATCACAAAGAGAAACATCTAAATTGGCACAGAAGTAAATAAAAACTAATTTCTCAACACTAATATTTATTGATGAATATAGATCTATATTGGATGAAACTGATTACTATAGTTCTAGGTTGAATTCTTCAAAGAAATAGTCTACTAAGAAGGCAGCAGTGAGGAGGTGGAATAATACCTTGGGTTAGTATTATAGGCAGTAAAATTATAGGTTTCTTCAAATTTTATGACAATACCAAGAGAAATGCAGAGAGTTCTTGTGTGGTCACAGGTCACAACAAAAAATCTTTAAGCTAAAGACTATATTTATGCAAGACAATGTTTCTTCATACCCAGTAAAGCTTACTATTGCACAGCTTGCCAAAAATGTTTTGAAAACACCAAAATAATAAAAAGCTCCCAGTCTCTCCAGACATTAGAAAACTTATGGTCCGTCATATATGAGAATGGAAAGCAGCATACAAGCAATAAAACTATTGTAAGTAACATAAATGCTGAAACAGTAGAAAAGTTAAACAATGGTTAAATAATTAATTAAAGATATAAAATGTCAAGCAGCACATATTGATATGTAAAGTCATAAAATAATAATTTATTCAGGTATATAGGATGTTGTGTTAATCAAATATATATATATATATATATATATATATAAGTATATAAATTATTCTATGTTTTAAGCATGACTCGGAAGTTTCATGCATTATGCAATCAATAGGTTCATATGCATATGCACGTGATGAATGCAAAATGCATGAAATGCAGAGTCATGCCTAAAACATAGGATAATATGTATATTTATTAAGATATACTTTTTGCCGTTATATTGTATTGAACACTGTTCTCTTAACACCTGATAAATATTTATATATTAATGTATATCTGTGTATATACACATGTGTACTTATTTACATACATATATGAAAGAGAGAGATTGTATACATTTTCTATTTATATATAAACAAAAAATATGTTGTACTTTGTTTGCATAAAATGTAACACCTCTAAAACAAGTTATCTATATTTAAAATAAGGATAGATAGTTGTTGAAACTTATGTATTTATCATATAAGTATATATATTTATCATATAAGTACATTCTGAAAATCTTACTAATATAATAAAATCTTACGAGCATGATATAGAAGTCTGAATATTGAAAAAAATTGTTTGAAACATGTATGAAAATATATCCATAAACAGGTTAAGGAGAATACTTACCATATGATATTGTCATTAATTATTGTTTAATTTTACTTTAGCAGACCCAGATTTCATATCAGAGTTAATTGAACATGTCAGAAATATGAGAGAAGAAAAGCAATAAAAAAGACTGATTTTATATGAATTATTTTAACAGTTTAGTAAAAGATTTTTTTGCTGAAGATCAAATTTAGAAGTAATTGAGAAAATCCAAGTAGTATTATTTGAGGTATAACTGTTCTATGCAATTAAAATTGTTTTTAACTCTAATTTTAAATCTTTAAATTGGCCAAACTTACTTCAATGTGTTTGTATGTCTGTATGTAATATCTTATGGAACAACAGGCAAATACTTTCTAGTTGGAAAGGATCTTTAGAGAAACAAAAAAAATACAGAAAAAAATGTCAGTTATATGAGATATAGTTTACATTAAAATTAATTAAATTATTTAATTTAGCTCTAGATATACTTTAAAGGTATGAGAATAAATGTGTTAAAAAAATACAAACATTATATAACACAAAGCATTATTTTTGTTGCAAAGAGAAACATTTTCAGTTTGAAATTTGACTAAAATCAAAAAAGTAAATATTCATTATATTTACTTAATTGGGTTTACTTTTTGAGGAGAAGATAATTTTTTTAAAACAGAGAATCAATGATTTATTTCAAAACAATTGTCAGTCTTGCTAATTTTATTAATTTGAAAAACAGATGATTATTTTACTTCTTCACACAATTACACTGCAATTGAATGGCTTTAAAAATACAAAAAAAAAAAATAAATAAACCAACAAAAAATTTGAGCTAATCTCTCTCCTCAGAGAGACCTCTATAAGTTTTTTTTTGGTGTGTGAAACCAACATATTAATGGAAAAAAAGAAATGTTAGTTAATCACATCAAATCCCACTTTAACTCACTGAATCTAATTCTAAATTTGAATCTGCTCTGAAAATGCTGACACCTCTTGATTGAATTTTATTAGTGGATTGGTGCTATAGCTTCTCTGGTTGGATTTATTTACCTCTCAAAAATAGTTGGATGTGACAAGATAGAGTTTAGTGTTGAATTCTGCAGGTTTATATGCAGACAGTTATTAAAATTATCCAGTTTCTTCTGTTGTACTCCTTTTGGTTAACATTTTTTTAAAACTTTATGGCACAGACTTGAATGTTTTTTTTTCTTTTTCACCTCAGAACCAGTGAACTTTGCATTGCACTGTTAAAACACCAAGAGATATAAATATTTAAACAACTTCTGAATTATAGAGAATTTAGATTTAAGTTATGATATGTTGAGAATAAGAGGACCCTCAGTTTCATGTAAAAACATTATTCACATTTCAGCAATTATTCTTTTAATTGTTTTTTCTAGCTAAGTGCAATGTATTTTTTATTCTCCCTTCTTAGATAAAATATCAGTACATAAAACTCATCACCTAAACTTTAGATCCAAGGAAAACACATTCTATCCAAATATAAACCTCTACAGTGTACACCAGATAACTAACAGCAAATTATAATATAAAGAAAAACAAAGTTAAATGATTAAAAAAAAATTAATATATTTTTTAAAAATATTAAAAAACAGAAAAAGATTCAATATATTTGCCTCAGCCTTGATGGCAGCCTTGTTATGGCCTCAGAAGAAACTGCATGCCTGGATCAGGTGGTTTTTATTCATATTGGCAGCCTTGAATGAATCTTTAGTATTGTAAGGCTGCTGTTTGATCACTCTCTTGGAACCATCTGAGACACAGTAGTTTAGATAATTCAATCAAAAGACAAGAAGGCTATATATTATATTGGTAGTAACACAATTGTGAAAGTTCTTGTGCAGCCATGTGCGCCATGTGAAAATGAGCTAATACATGTTCATAATGTATGGTCAAGAGCTTGACTATAGATTCTAGCATCTCAGTGTAGGCAATGGTATTGGCCCTGTGGGAAGAAATGGGGTAGCATGTTACAGTTTTCATTGCTCACAACTTCCAAGACTATCACATAGAGGATGGGTACCTTTGTGGGGTTTATGCTGAACCATCTATCATCCCTCCTGCCCATCTGGATACTTAAGAACTTGCCACCTCTGAGTTGCTGTGAATGCTTTTTCATTTCCTGTGCTAGATTTGAAGCTGGTATGTTAAAGCTTTTGATATGTTTGAAAGAGAAATGAGAATGCTAAATTTAACTAGAATTTTCTAATCTGCCTGGTGAACCTAAACCTAAGCTATTGTTATTCTACAAATTCATTTTTGTAAAAATCTTCATTGCATTGGATACTTAAAAAATTGAATAAATTGAAAACTATCCTCCTGTCCAGTGCCGAATTTATTTATAGGCATAGCAGGCTGAAGCTTAGGGCTTCAGTATCTAGATGACCTCCAGCCAAAGTGTATGATATTTTTGACACTGTCACAATGCATTGTAGACTCTAAACAACCCTTCAGTAATTTAAACACCTGTAATTATCCTTGACTTTACTCAAATTGTTTAATCTAACACTTTTCTATTTTCTTTTATTTGTGAGAATAGGTGATTTTGAGGGGCCTCACAAGTGAAAAGAGAAGGGGCGAGGAACCTTTTTGTGCATGAAGGCCACATTGAAATTCATTTTCCCTCATAATGGTTACATTCACCAAGTGATTTTTTTTACAGCTACATATTTTATATCTTAGGTAAATAATGCATAAAATAGAATTTAATAGACATATAGTCAAATAAAAACAGACATTATAAAACTGAAAAACAAGACATGTTCAAACAATTATGTTATTCACCTTTTAGACAAATTAATAACTTCTTTGACATTGCTTCTTTTGAGATAGCTTTTGACATCAGGCTCTAATGTGGTGTTTTTTAGTTTTAATTGATCTTCCAAATGCACATCTGTTAACTGGGTTCTCAATGAATTCTTGATTTGTGTGTCAAGTACGAGAATGTGGATTTATAACTGTAGAAGTAAAATATGAAATAAATCAGGATGTATGTTCACAAAGGCAAGGATATTCTAAATTTCAATGGGATCTTTTTTGCTGTCAAATAGTTTTCAGGATATTATTTTCAGATAACTCAATAAGTGTCATTTGTAACTCCTCAAAGCCTCTGATATGTTAATGTGATGCTGAAAGGTATTGGCCCTGTTAATATTAATGAGTCTAAAACTGACTGGTATTCTTGAAAAGATTCATAAATATTCTCTTCACTTCCAACAAGTAAGGAAAGTGTTCTTTTGAAAGTTTTGCCTGAGCAAAAAGGACTTCGAAAATAACTTCTTTCTAAATGAAATAATTTTTTGCCAGACATTATATATTGATAACAAAATATTTAACTAATTATGTTTTGTCATTACATCACACACAAATTCAGTATGCCTTTAAAATTTTGTATCTGATAATTCAAAAAACATTTTTTTTTAAAGTCAATTATTTACTTGCGTAAAGACAAAATTTTGACCAGTATGTGTCCTTCTGATAATCAGTGTATTTTTTGAGTGACAGGACAAATCTACACAAATTACCTCATTATTTATCATCAATGTGTTTAAAAGCTGATGATATCTCAAGGCATTTGCTTCTTATATTGTTCACAATACTTATAGTATTTTGCAAGGGGTGATTTAAAATAGCAGATTTTGCACAGAGATGTTGCTGATGCAGAATGCAATGAAAAGAAATCAGTGCATTTGGAGTTGTGGTTTCTCTTTTTAGAAGTGCAATACATTCTTCATTTTTAACTATCATAGCTAGAGCACCATAAGTACACATGCTTACTAATTTAGAAAGATTCAGCCTAAACTTATGACATATCTATTTCTCATCTCTTTTCTTTTAAGGGTGCCTAAAGCAAATAATTCTTCAAATAAGTGAAATTGTCAGTTATTGCATGAATGAAATACAATACTTGTGCTGAATCAGTGGAATATGTCGATTCACTCAAAGCTAAGGAGAAATATACATTGTCTTTTTTGTCATATTTTGGTGCTGGTCTGTTATATTACTGGCCAATTCATGCTGTCACTCTGTATTAGTCCTTCTTGAAAGATGCACATTTTTATATTTGTTAACTTTATCTGGATGTAAACATTTTATGACTTGTACAATGCATTCCTTTATGAGCTCTGCATCACTGAATGGTTTCCCTTTTCTTCCAAGCAAATATGCAACTTTATAGTTTGCTTCTGTTGCAGTATTTCCTGAATTTAATAAAGAATAGAATAATTGTCTCTGCTTTTGCTTTCCATCCTTTAGTTTCTGCAGAGTAATTCTTCGAGCTTCACCCTCCTTTTAGCATATTTATTGTCAAAAATACAATGCACATCAATATTATGCTGTTCATAAACAACATAATATTAATGTGCATTGTATTTTTTAACTGTTGAAATTTCAGTATTACAAAGTAAGCCAGACATTTTAGCATTGTTAAACACTAAAAGATATTGCAATTCCCATTCATCATTGAAGTTCCTATTTTTTCTTTCAAAGTTAATTTTAATTTTTTAGACATAATGGGTTACAATAGAGAAATGATTTTATTCTGAAACCATAAATAAATATTAGCAAAATGATAAATAAATATTAGCAAACACAAAGAACTAGGCTTATATATGCAATGTTGTTATTGAAAATCATACTAATTACCTGCCTCAGAGATCAGTATACATAATCAAAATTAGTAAAGATATGAGGAGTTAAAATATGCAAGCATTGTCATTATTTATTAGTTGTAAAAGTTGTATTATAACCTCAAAAAAGAAAGGAAAATTTTATGTTGAAAAGGAAAATTTTGATGGTTGTGGGAACCTGGCAAAAGCAGAGTTGAGGAGATGATATCAAAATCTTTAGCTCAAACTCTGGCTCTAACATTTTGAAATTTCCAATTCTAGCTAGTCTCACAATAATGACATTGGACCTTTCTTATTACTATTCATAGGCCATAATAAATGACTATTAATCTAAATTCTAATGACTATACCTCTGCCTTTGTTAATCTCCTATTATTTGTTATAATATAATCAATAATTGATTATTGATAAAAATATAAATTCAGTAACATGTTTTAGTACAAAACAATTATTCTTTGTTACGTATAAGTTCAATATTCCAGTGAAAATTCCAAAGAATAATGTTTAAAAAATATAAGGTTTTTTGTTAATTGAAGTTGTGTGAGATTAGTATATGGTGACAGATGAAAAGAGTTAATGTCAAAAATATTTACTTACTCAGGTTGAAAAGTAGGAAGTAGGCTGGTAGCAAGATGATGTATAATTTTACCAAGGAGTGTTTTTAGTTTACGGAGCTGGAGTTAGTATATTTTTAGCTGGTTCCAGCTCCAACATTTCTAAATTATTTGGCTCTACAACACAATTCAAAAGTTGCAGAGGGCTGCACATAATGATGTAGAAGACTTCATGCAATCTTAAGGTTGCAGTTTCCTAACCCCTGAACTAGGACCTATCTAAATTTAAATATGACCCTGTTCCTGTCAGTAATTTTATAAACTGTTAACATTTTTTTTATTTAAATCTCTGTAAAAACTAATGTAGAAGTCAAAAGTTGAATTTTTCAAAGCAGAAATAGCCATTTTAACATTTATTAAAGAATCAAACAAAAAAGAGTTTGTGATGATCTTGATATAACTGATTTCCAGAAATATCTCCTCAAAATTAAGAGACTGATTCATTTTTTGTTTATATGACATTACATATCAAGTTTATGTTAATATTTTAAGTTATAGATCAAGTGACAAATAAAAAATCAAGCAGTTAATAATTATTATAAATAAATGATCGCACATAAATTAAACAGTATAATTTGTATTGGCAATTCCAATGTATGCTTAGTTTTCTATGAATTATTCAGACTTTGTTTACATCATATGATGCATTCAGTGTATATTACACCATTTAAAGTCATTCAGTATATACATAATACACACACAAAAATGAAAGTTAAGTTTTCACTTCAGCTCGTAATAAGTGTAAAAGGGTACTTAACGAAGCTAAGATGTTGTTTGCTGCCAGAATGAAGCAACGCATAGCATGCTCTAAATTCGGCTCTAAAGACTACTGGCGACTCTGTAAAAGAGTACTTAACAAGAGCAAGTCCACAATACCCCCGCTAATCAACAAATTTGAGGTCCTCACCTCCCCAGCAGATAAGGCTGAATGTTTTGCCCGCAGATTCTCGAACAATTCGAGTCTGGACTCGTCTGGAGTTTTTACACCCGACTTCTCACCTAGAACCGAGGCACAACTGAATGATGTCCACATTACACCTTCGCTTGTCTCTAAGATAATCTTAAAACTTGACCCTCACAAAGCGAGCGGTGGTGACGGAATCCCAACCATAGTCTTAAAGAAATGTGCCCCTGAACTCTCCTCTATCCTTTCTAAGCTCTACAACCTCTGCCTATCTGCTTCCTGCTTTCCTGCCTGTTGGAAATCTTCCTCTATAGTTCCTATATTTAAAAACACTGGAGAACCCTCTGACCCTGCAAATTACCGCCCTATCAGCCTTCTTCCGATCTTTGGCAAAGTGTTCGAAGCCATTATCAACGCCGAGGTGGTTCAGCATCTCACAGCACACAGGCTCCTCTCGGACAAGCAATATGGTTTCCGCTTCACCAGGTCTACTGCTGATATGCTAACGACCATCACCGAGTACATATACCAGGCACTCGACAGGAATGGCGAAGCTCGAACCGTTGCATTGGATATATCTAAGGCGTTCGACAGAGTTTGGCATGCTGGCCTTCTATGTAAACTGCGGAGCTATGGTATAACTGGACATTTGTTTGAACTAATCCAGTCATTCCTCTCTAACCGCACAATGAAAGTGGTATTAAACGGACATGCCTCTCAGAACTACCATACAAACGCAGGTGTCCCCCAAGGCTCCATCTTAGGTCCTACACTCTTCCTGATATATATTAATGATCTGCCTGATTCCATAAGAACCCAAATAGGTTTGTACGCCGATGACACCACAGTTTACTCTCGCCTCCAACAAAAATCTGGTGTAGGCGTCAAAGCTAAACTCGCAGCCGAGATTGAAAAAGACCTCCAATCCATATTGGACTGGGGTAAGAAGTGGCTAGTAAATTTTAATGCTTCTAAAACGAAGCTACTGTCAATTAACCATCATCGACAATCTCACCTACCTCCCATTAGCATGGACCAGGCTTGCCTCCCAGAGAGTAAAACACTACGCCTCCTTGGTCTCACACTTTCAGCGGACCTCAAATGGAATGACTATATCGAATCCATTGCTAAATCCGCTGCTATGAAAGTCGGTTCTCTGTGTAGGGCCCGGAAGTTTTTTCCGTCTAAATCTATCCTGCACATTTACAAATCTACCATCCGCCCGTGCATTGAATACTGCTGCCATATCTGGTCGGGTGCCCCTGCTGTTCTCCTCGGGCTTCTCGATAAGGTTCAGAGGAGGGTCTGTAATGTGATAGATACCGACTTGGCAGACCGCCTGCAGTCTCTCTCCCACCGGCGAGACGTGGCTTCGCTGTGTCTCTTCTATAAATACTTTCACGGCTTCTGCTCCGATGAACTTAGATCACTGGTGCCCCCTAAATACGAATTTGCACGAGATACTAGATTAGCAACTAGATCCCACCCTTTTACAGTGAAATCGATAAAATGCAGCCGTAACTTCTACTCCAACAGTTTCTTTCCTCGCACTTCCCGACTGTGGAATTCTCTTCCAAACGATTGCTTCCCCGACGGCTACAATCTTCAGGAGTTTAAATGTAAGGTCAATAGACACCTCCTAACACACTAACCTGCTCCCATTCTATCAAACACTCTTCCCATCTGCCCGACACTCATCCTCGCTATCCTTACTCATCTATTACCTTTCTCCTGACATTCCCTATGTCTATCCACTCCTTCTCTTTACCTTCCCCTATGTAGCCCCATGCGCAATAGTGGCAGTGGAATGCCTTGCTTGGGGTGAGATGATTAAAAAAAAAAAAAAAAAAAAAAAATTACTAGCTGTAATATACACCTGAGATGAGATGAATACAAATAATTCATGACGACTAACAATGTTGGAATTCTTGACAATATAATCTAGCTTTTAGCATCAATTTAAAAATACTGATTCATTTTCTTTGGCTAGAACATTAGACAGAACTTTAATATCTAAAAAAAAAAATTGTGATTTCAAAAGAACAACATTTTTGTGATAAATCTATGTTTGTGGTTTATACTGAACTATAGGTTATTGTTTAAATTTTAATTTAGTTTATATTTTTGTTATGACCATTCCTTTTTAGTGCAAAAATATAAAAAAAATATATAATTTACAATGTTTACTTCGCCATATTCTTTTTGAAAAATCGGCTCGGAACAAGAAATCGGGGAGCCGAGTTCAAATTCCAGTTGAATTCCTTGCATTCACTTATGCGCAAATACCCTTGGGAAAGGTATTAATCCATCTCTTCCTTCCAGTTATGGGTTAAATAACAGGACAGATTGGATTCTATAGTCTTGGCTAGCAACCAATCTACTGCAGAAAGCAATGGCAACCTACTGCAGGATAATCTTCTACCCAGTCAGTCATGTCTCTTTTGAGACATGATCGCCCAAGCATATTTCATGTATGGCACTTAACTGGCTGAAGTCACAGATGATTTGGGGATAACACAAACCCAATGCATAGATGAGCTCATTGCCTCAAATCTGATGAAACCATATCTATACCTACATAATTAGTGCAAGAATGGTCACAAGTTCACACATAAAGTTGATTGTTTTTATGACAGTTTTTACGCTCAAATATAATGTCCTCATTCAATTGATTCCCTTCATTCTTTCACTTCAGGTTGCACAAAATGTCTACACTTTAGATACAGAATCCACTGAAATAAATGTGTATTCAATCATTCATTCATTCACAAAAGTATCATCTTTTCATCTAAAGTATGGGGCATCAATCAAGGTCCAAGGAGTTCCAGGAGAGGGTGGCAATGATAGTCAAGGGGTTGAATAGGGGGCTGGTATGTAAATGACACAGAGCTAAATTTTAGTAAGTGTACAAGTATGTTGTATTCTTTGGTGCAGATGGAAGAAAGGCATTGAGCTCAATGCTCAACAGAATCAAAAGCCTTAGTTACATCTATCCAAGAGACTTTTAACTTCTTTTGATGTGACTACATTGAGCATTGATTGCTCTTTTTTAATTGTTCCAAGTTAATTTTTAAATAATAATCCCTTTTTTCAACTTTTAACTGTAAAATACAATTAAGATCACATGGCCTGATTGGTATGATTGCATCAAGTATGATTTGTTTATTTAATTTAATTAGTACAGTGGAAGTTTTAAGGTTCAAAGATATTTTAAACAAGAGCTGCTGGGTAAGGAAGAGAAACAAAAAGGGGTCTCTGGCTGAAAAAGTTTGATGACTCCTGATCTAAAACAAGTAGGGTCAGAGCAGTAGAACTTATTTTTATCAAAGTTTTACTAGTGAGGATTTTTATGCTTTACTCAAGTATTGAAATCAGTAAGTTAACATTTATGAAATAAAAATCATTACTTGATTCTTTGGAATCATATTTTTTTTTTATCAATTCAATCTTTAAAGAAAATAAAACGTTTAATTAACCTAAGATTTTTTTCTTTTTTCACAAAAACTGGCTTAGTGTTTATGAAGTACAACTAAAACTCAAAATACATCAATGCAAAATATAATGACTTGTATAATGTACACATAGAAAATTTCTATTGAAGGCAAAATATGAATGAATTTATATTTAATTTGCACAATTACTAATGAGAGAAACAGAGTATCAGGATTGATTTTAATTCATCAAATTGCTTATAATATAGTAAAGTGAAGAGATATTGATATGAGTTTATTGGATCCAATGTTAAACAAGAAGTTAAATAATTTAGTATGAACAGAATTTGAGTGTGAAGCTATAGTTTGGCCACACTAATCAGATTTATAACGACTTTATTTACAATTAAAAATCAGTACGGATGTTTAAATCCAAGTATATTGTAGAACGAGAAACCGGAGAGCCGAATTCACATTCCAGTTGAATTACTTGCATTCAGTTATGCACAAATACCCTTGGGAAAGGTATTAATCCATCTCTTCTCCCTCCAGCTATGGGTTAAATAGCAGAACAGATTGGGTTTTATTGCCTTTGTTGGCCACCAGTCTACCACAGAAAGTAATGGCAACCTACTGCAGGATAATATTCTGTGAGTCAAAGTGTCTATCACATATGACACTTAACTGACTGATATTGCAGAAACAATTCATTTTTGTAATATCATAAATTGAGAAAAAGATAAATTAATTTTGATTCTCAAGTAATGAATTCTCTGTTCCAGGCTATCTTCCACTTTGCCAAAAAGATTCCAGCATTCACATGCATGGCCTTGGTGTTGACATCTAGGATAATCTGATGACAAGAGAATTCTCTCTTGAGTTTCCAGACAACTTTTTCATGTGCTTTTATCTTTCATTATTACAATCTGTTAGCTATCGCTGTTTTTTTTATCACCTCCACCCTCTTCTCAAGACTGCAGTATATTCTGGCATATTCTCTGACAATATGGAAAAGGTACGCTCTCTCTCTCTTCATTTTTGTTCTCAGTGACTTTAATGCATACCATGACATATGGTTAAACATTGTCACAGTACCGATGTTGCCAGTATTTTTGCATTACTCAATCCCTTACTCAAATTGTGGATTTTCCCACTCATTTTCCCACTCATTTTCCTCACAAAAAGCTTCACTACTTGATTTATTTCTTACCTCCTCTTCTTACTCTTGCCAAGCTTCACAACACTGTTTGCTTGGAAACTAAAATCACTTTGAAACAAAATATCAATAGATACTACAACTATCTATTAAATAGGAACAGCTTATTCATAAGATTTTTTCCATTAACAGCATGTGATTTTCTTTGAGGTGCCCCTTGGACTGACATCTTTAACCTTCAAACTGGGGATTACACCACTGCGGTTTCCCCTTGAGTCAAAGCTGGCATGGATATTTTCATTCCTTTTCAGGTGAAAGAATCTTCTCCATAGTTCACACCAACATGCTCTACTTTTACAGCCCACAGGAACCACTATATTTGGCTATACCAGTGCAACAGCTCCCATTACAACAGATGCCTATTTGTTGCTGCTCGTAATAAATGAAAATGAGTCCTCAGAGGACTTAAGTCTCTTTTTGGTGAGAAAATGAAGCATTTTATGTAACAACTTTAACTCTTGTGATTACTGGCAGCTTTGTAATAGTGTATTAAATAAGTGTAAGGTCTCTATTCCTTCTCTCTTCATTCAGTTTGAGGCGTTAATATCTTTTGCTGATAAAGTTGAATGTTTCACCTATGAACTCTCCTTAAATTCTGCTCATGACTCATCTGGAGTATCCCTGCCTAACCTTCTACTCAGAATTGAGTCTCTGTTGAGTGATATAGATATAACCTCTTCTATGGTTTCTGCTATCATCTCTAACTTGGATTCCTAGAAAGCATGGGAACCTGATGATATCCCAGTAATAGTCCTTAATTGTGTTCTCTCAGACTGGCTCCTGTTCTCTCTAAACTGAACAATAAATGCCTTTTGCTTTTCTGTCTGCTGGAAGTCATCTGTTGTTCCAGTTTTTAAGAACACTGGTAAACTATCAGCCTATTAGCCTTGTACCTTTTTTCAAATAAGCAATATGGCTTTCATTTCTTCATGCCAACTGCTGATGTACTGATGATAGTTACAGTATCTATCAAGCTCTAGATAGGAATTGTGAAGCTCAGACTGTAGCTTTGGACATTTCAAAAGCTTTTGAGTGGGTTTGACATACAGGTCTTCTCCAGAAGCTGAAAAGTTATGGTGTCTTAAATTTTTGAATAGATTCAGTCTTTTATCAAATCATGAAATGACACTTATCCTGAATAGGCCACTTGTCTCTAGATCCTTTTTTACTAATGCAAGTATCTCCCAGGGCTCCATCTTGGGCCCTAATTTGTTTATAATTTTCATTAATGACCTTTCAGATGGCATCAGCTCTCAACTTGGTATCTACACTAATGACACAACCATTTTTTCCTGTCTTGATAGTAAGTTTGATAAGTTCAATAATTCAAATTGTAAGTTGATCTCCAAAATGATCATCAGTCTGTTTTTAATTAGGGCAAAGGATGGTTTGTTAATTTTAATGCCTCCAAAACTAAACTGCTCTGCCTGTGGTTCATCAACATGGTTGATGCTAACCTCCAGGAAAGAGATTTGTTGTGCCTTCTTGGGCTAATGTTCTCAGCTGACAAAGTATAAAGAGTATACTGAATCCATTGTTAAGTCAGCTGCAAAGAAAGTTGGTTCACTGTATCATGTGAGACAATTTTTCTCTCCAGAATCTATCTTGTATAACTGTAAGTCTACCATTTATTCATGCTTAAAATATTTTTGCCTGATATAGTCTGGAGCTCCTGCCATTTATCCAAATAAAATCCAAAGAAGAATCAACAATATCATTGGTCTGGCGTCACTGCTTCAGTCACTTTTCCACTGCTGTATGGTTGCCTCCATCTGCCTTTTCTATAAATACTTTCATGGTGATTGTTCAAATTAGATCCTCACTATGCTACTTAGACATTTTTTAAAAATTTTAAACTCACTACTAGACTGATGTCAAGATCTCATCAATTTAAAGTTGAATTGGTTAGATATAACCGTAAATTCTGTGCTAACAGTTTCTTCTGTCATACTTCTAGCTTGTGAAACTTCCTTCTGGCTCCATTCTTTTAACCAACTTTAATCTTGAAAAAAATTTAAATGCAATATCAATTGCTATCTTCTGTCCTCCTGATTACTATTGTTTTGTTCTTACTTCTTATTAATATGTCTGTTTCTAATCGTGTCTTATTAGCTTTATTGTCTTGATTTAAATGTTTTAAGCCTGAATATAATCTTATTTTAATTCTTTCAATAAATTGATTTTTGTACTATAAAAAGCAACAATAATAACAGTAAATATATCCACAAAATAATAATAATATATATCAGAAATATTATTTTGCATTTTATCTGAGTTGTTAGATATGATATCAAGGTTCGTTTTATATTTTTTATTATCAGAAGAAATCAATCATTACTTTATTTTTTTACAGTGATAATTTTAGCTTAGCCCAGCACAATGACAAGTAGAGAATTCAATAAAATTACCATTGTAATAATTTGCTATTACAGCAGAGCAGGGTACACATATGATAAATATCAACAAAATAGAATATACAATATATTTGACTGATGCAAAAGTTTATAACCATTTGACAACATCTTTTATTCACCATCATTATTTAGCTTATGCATCTATTCAGGTAAATTATATATTCCATCATAAAAGAATAATTCCAATTTGATTTACTGAATTCTCTAAGAAATTATTCAACATGTTCAATGGACCTGACGGGGAGCATTTCATGCAACAAAAGGTGTAGTTGTTTGAAAGGAATAAGTTTGGAGAATATGCCACATGTACAAGACCTTCCTATCCCCACTCCAAAACATTTACTGAGTCAAATTTGATACCTAAAGACTGGCACTGTCAGGCAACAAAATCACTGGTTAATTTTCTTGCCCAGTAAAGAACTTTTTTTTCTTTTTCATTGCATCATTTAAATAAGCCAGTTGCATTCTGCAATTTGGCTAGGTTCCAGAAATTTTTAATAAAAAATTTCTTTTGAATTCTATCAAACACAGAAAAGATCTTCTTGCCAATAAATTCTATTTAACTTGTTAAAGCTGTCCTAGATCTAACCAGAATTTTCTGAATTCTTGTAATAAATTCATTTTTCATTGCTAGTGACTATCTTTTCCAAAAATGATTGTCATACAAGGAGAGATAACATTTAAACTATAGTGATAGTTGAAAGTTTTAAAAGATAGTATTTAAACTAACTGATGCTTCCTTTCTGTAAGTTTATGTGAAACTTATTTTAAGTTCTGAATTCTTCCTAAGGCTTGTAAATGATGTACTACCAACCTGCTTTTAACTGATTGCACTGGTAATAAAAAATTGAGTAAACTTTAAAGACAGCTCTAAAATTTCCCAAATCACACAAAGAATTGAAAGCGTAACTACTGAGTCAATCAAATATAAAAGCTATATGACAAGAAAACAAGAAGCTAAATTAAGGACAAAGATTTAAGACTTTTTCATATGCCACGTCACATAACAACACAGGTGTTCATGGCTCTCCACAACTTCTTATCTTTTATAGTTTTTAGTAATCTCCTTTTTTTAAACTATCTCATTCACTCCCAGTTCTTACATCCATTTATATAAGCTTGTTAGATAAGTTATTCACTGTTTCCTCTCTTGCCTTCAATATGTCCTGTGTCTTTGGATCTTAAAACACTTCCAGGATGTTTAATTTTCTGTAATTACTTGGTTTCAAGATCTCCACTTTGTAGCTTGCATTTGAGACTGTTCATCTTAATGAAGACCATACATTGTCTTCTTATAATTGAGAGTTAACCCTTTATCCTCTAATTTACTACCTTGTCTAGGCGATCCTGCAGTTTTTGCTTTGTGCTTGCTATCAACTGTGAAAATAAAATTAAGACAAAATAAAAAAAATACAAGTAATATTCATTATTGTCTTATTTAAAAGGAAAAAAAGTCTAAATCTTTTCCTTTTATTCATCTGATTACCAATAAAAGTTAATACCTAGTCTACCCTGCTATTTCCTATATAGCAGGAGGGTTTCCTTTTGATATGTGGAAGCTGCTTACATGATATTGTGTTGTAAAATTATAGAATATGAAAATCAAATCTTAAAATTAAACAATATGAAAATCAAATCTTGAAACACTTGCTTTTTAGTCAAAAGTAATATTTGTCCATCTTAGAGAATGAAATGTTCAAATTTTATACAAAAAGATGTTACTGTCAGTGCTTATATTTTGAAATAATTCAATCATATCTTTCAAATAATTATCAAATGTAACAACACTGTAATTATTCATTTTTCAATTATGAAGATTTAGTATATAGAAATTATTGTGTGCATGACTGTTCAAGGAATCAAGTTTGGTTCACCATAAAGTACTTCTAAGCACATTCGTATTGATTGATCTATCTTTTTTGCATATAATTAAATCAATGAATTACTAAAGTCACATCAAAATTTGAAAGCAAGCAAGCTTTTGCCTTAATATTTTGAAATTCATCGAGATGTTTATAAAATTTTTCCCAATACTGACATTTAGAATCATATAACCAAACAAGAAAGTCTAGAACTAGGATTAAACTCAGATCATTTTCCCCTTCGACTGGAATGAGTTATTGATTTTAAAATAGTTACGAATGGATCATAACGTACAGAAATATCTTCAGATTTTTGTTCTTGAAAACTAAAAGGATATTAGATTTTTTTTTCTGATAATGGTCGTCGGTGACGGAATTTTGTTGTGTGAGGATTAATGAAGACGTCTTCTCGTTTCTTAAATATGATTGTTGAATAATACATCTCTTTTATCCGTATTTTCGCGTCATCCAACGCAGACATCACATCACAATAGACTTCGGGCAGACTAGCAGCCAGACAAATTGGTATCCATCCAGAGAAAAAAGCAAGTGATATTTTCAGTTTGTTTTCAAGTAACTTTCTTACCTCAACTAACTTTTTTCTCCAGTCTATCAACGAAGTGTTTCTCAACTTCACAAAATTCTTGTCATCACTTTAGTTAGAAACTCGCGTCTTGTTTTCAATGGTTTTTCTTCAAAATTTTTGAAAAAAAAAAAACCCATTGAAAACGTAGTTCCTGATGACTATGTATTTATTGTTTATTTTTCTTCATTTTTTAAAACTTTTCTCCTTAACAAAAGAAAGAGGAAGTCATGTTCTTTTGCATCCAATTCCAAAACGTTGGGAAGAAAAAAAAAAGGAGTCTTAAAGACTAAAGAGTATTGTTGATAAACACTAGGCTAAATAAATTAAAAACAAAACATTTTTTCATCTTAGAAAAAATAAATCGAAAAGCCATACTAACTTTATTTCTGCTTCATAATTCTCCTGTTTCTTATCTATTTAGTTAATCAGAAAATTCATTAATCTTTAATCTGAATGCTAAATAGTGAGAGCGATATTTACAAAAAGAAAAAAACACCTCTCACAACCTTGTAAATTAGCAATCTTCTCAAATGCTGCTTCCCATTTCTTCCGCCTTATGAGTGGGTGGGTAGAGAAATAGATAAGTGATAATTACAATAATGAAATTTACCTTATCATTTCTTTGGTGTTGAGCTAGAAAGAAAATGATGGATGAGAAGAGAGAGAGTAAAAGGCTATCGTTTTTTGGTGTGTTTGCGTCTACGTTTTCCGGTTGCAAAACGAAAGAACCTTGATGAGATAAGAGACTGAGAGAGAGAGAGAGAGAGAGAGAGAGTGTTACTTTTTTGTTGTTTAGACAAAAATCTGATTCCAAGTAGAGTTCAGTAAATAAATATAATATGACTCAAGACATGGAATTCAGGAAAACTGGAGATAAATAATAAAAAAAAAAACTTGATTTCTCTTGTTAACACAAAAAACAGCCTCCAAAAAATAATGGTAAAAAAAAGTGTTATTGTAACAAAAAAGAAATCAAACAAAATAAGATTCCTCGTGAAAAGAATTGTCTTCTTCTTTAATCTTTTTCTTTACTGTTTCAGGTTGAATGACATCTTTTAAATTATAACAAGACCTGGTTTTTAGTAATTTGCTATGAATTCGTTCCTGTAAAAAGAATCCAATAGTAATTTAAATTAAGGTATTTATTATAATTTATTTATCATTTCATTAATTAAATAAGCGATAACTGATACACTAAAATTAAAAAGGTGAGTTTCGTGAGGATGGTATGTTAGAGCGAATTTCTTTAATTAAAACAGAAAAAATCTCGAGGTGAAAGTTGCGTATCATTGAAGATTTGTTATGATGCAATCTTGGAAAAACGAAATTTACATTTTTGTTTTGAGAATTTAGCAAACATGCATATTTAATGTAAAGTTTAAACTTTAAACATTTTACAAGGAAATTGCACAGTGTGATTATTTGACAATGATTGTGAATTGTGATTAATTCATTACTCTGTCTACTGAAATTTTAATATTTCAAAAAATTATTCTCAAAATTTAATTATATATAATTTTTCAAAAATGGAATAATTGAATAATCAGATTTATTTCTTTAAACTTCTATTAGAAATAAAAATTTGGTTAATAATAATAAATATTTTTTTTAAATAAATGCCTAAGCATTTAAAAAAACTTACTTTCGAAAATTAGCATTTTCTTCAAAAGCCTTCAACAAATTAACTAACAAAATTTTAATATTTTGTAATTTTATTAGAGAAACATGCAAGCAAGAGTAATGTAGACTCTACTTCTACTTTGAATCATAGTTCAATGTGAATGATAATTCCCTCTTGTCTTTGGTAAACTTGCTGTAACGATTAGGTTTCAAACATATTTGTTGAAACTGATTTTCGCTCAATCAATGAATGTTGAAGAAAAACACCGAGAGTAAGTAGCTGAGAATGAGAACAATTGTTTTTTGTTGTTTTTTGCAAATAAACTAAAAACAAGATAAAGGGTTTATTTTTTTTTTCTTCATGCAGAACTTTTAAAACCTTAACTACAAGAGAATTCAAATAAATTTTGTAGTTTAAAAAAATGATAGTTCATCATAAGTGAATTCTCCGTCAATCTTTTCAAAGTTTAGGTTCCCATAGTCCGAAAAGAAATAAAAACTCTTCTCTTGTATTTCAAATTCATGATAAATATCAGTTAAAAAAATGTCCAATCTTTAATTTAGTTAAGTCAAACAACAAAACTTTTGTTTGTTTCAAAAGATTTTTCAAAATTCTTAAAATATTGACAGCACACTCAACTAAAAACTGAAACATTCGCTTGTTTTGTTAGACAGACAGGTCTTTTTAATAAACCGAGATATTTACAGTGTACATTGAGCTGGCAGAATAAACGAAACAGACAAATAAAATTGAACGCTGAATGGATAAAAACTGCACAGATAAATAAATATTCCATTTACCAGAGTCACATATAATTGATGGTTTTTGGTAGTAAGTAATTACAAGCCCAAAATAGCCATATGCACAACTTTTCAGAATTATTTGCCACTCTCTAAGTCAACCAATACAAAGCTACAATGGTGCAAGTCAGCTCTAATGAAGAAGACTTATCGCTACAGTTGCTAAACGAAATCTGAGAGTAAAGATTTTCAGTCAGTCAGTTAAGTGTCATACGTGATACACGAAAGAGACATGACTGACTGGGCAGAAGATCCCACAGTAGGTTGCCATTGCTTTCTGCGGTAGACTGATTGCCATCCAAGGCTATAGAACCCAATCTGTCCTCGACCCATCTGGAGGGAAATAAACGGATTAATTAATACCTTTCCCAAGGTAAGGATGTTTGTGCGTAAGTGAATGTCATGAATTCGAACTCGGCTTCCTGATTTGTCATTCCGAGTCGATAAAGTCCCGGAACAGTTAAACCCTGGTTCAGGTGACAAACTCTTGTCTTATCATCATCATGAAACCTTTGAACACTGAATTTAGAGAATGGTCATAACTACTTTCGTGGTAAAAACAAAATATTTAAATTTTAAATTAAATATTTTGTTTTAAATTTTAAAACAAGATTAATTTTTACTTTACTACAGTGTTAGGAGGATATTTATTAGTTTTAGCTTTAGAATTTGGATAATAATAAATAGTATTTAAAATTAAAATATTATTAGAGAGAGAACCCAACAATATTTGTTTTAAAACAATTGTTAGGTTCTCTAGAGTCTAGAGTCGAATTAAACAAGTGGAAAACTTGCTATTTGCTAAAATCTAAAATCAATTCTTTGATTAACACTTCCCCACATCTTTCATCTTGGTAATTATATTTTTTTAAGTCCATTAAAGTGATTTTAGTTTCCGATGGTAATTAGAATTTAAAAAAGTTAAAATCAAATGTGGAGTTTGGCCTTCAAGGTTTAAGCATAATTTTTTTTTAACGGTTTGTAACTTAACAATAACATCAAAAAATTATTATTTGACTGTCGTATGAACTTCGACAGGCGTTAATTGCTTTTTTAGCCAGACATCAAACGCCAATATTTGAAACAACTTAAAATCGCACTCTTTAATCTTCCAGTCTTACTTTCTTGACTCTTTGAGTCTCAGTAAACAAACATATGATGACCGCTTATCTGAGTTTTGGTGTGTGGAGAATTTGCCCATCAACATCATTTGTTTTTTATGTTGTAAAATTTCTAAGACAAAGAATTATCAGAAAAATAAATAAAAATACAAAAGATATTCTTTGAAGAATCAGCTCCATCCAAGATCGAGTGGAGTAACCCTATTTCATTAAAAAGTGTCAGTCAGTTAAGTGCCATACGTGATACACGCTTGGGCGATCATGTCTCGAAAGAGACATGACTGACTGGACAGAAAGATTATCCCGCAGTTCAGTAGGTTGCCATTGCTTTCTGTGGTAGACTGGTTGCCATCCAAGGCTAGGGAACCCAATCTGTCCTATTATTTAACCTATAACTGGAAGGAATAGACGGGTTAATACCTTTCCCAAGGGTATTTGCGCGTAAGTGAATACGATGGATTCAACTGGAATTCGAACTCGGCTCCCCGGTTTCTCGTTCCGAGCCGATATCCACTGTACCACAACGATTGTTTTAAAACATGATAAAACACATGGACATTCCAGATTCCTGAACATCGCTACCATGAAGAATAAGCAGATGCATGCATTCCGTCATTTAAATAAAATAAAAAAATTATGAAAAAGAAAAAAAAAATCATTAAAAATCAGAAGGGTAATAAAAAAAACAACTCATCATGAGACACGTCATGTTATTGACACAAAAAACTGTCAGTTTTAATCCTAAATTCAATCTCTCAGTCCTAAAACATTTCTTTCACTCCTTTTTTGACTTCAAGACAAAAAATATTGTTTGTATCGTAAAAAAAGTTAATGTCAGCACGTGTTTGCCCTCTCCCCCAAATCTGTTACATAGCCCCTTTTAAAAAAAAAAAAAAATCGTGCATCGTTCTTTGTGACAAAGCTTCATTACGTCCCCTACCTTAAGTGAAAACATTTTTAGCAATTCCAAACGCCCGATCTTCCATACCCCACCTAAAATATTTTCTACAAGTCTAAATTAAACTTGAAAATATTTTTACTTCATTAAAATACATTATACAATATGAAAATTTTTTCGAATAAGAAGACTTTCTTTAGCGATCTTAACATTAACAATTAAATAAACGAACCTGAAAATTAATTTTAGTTCAACAATCATTTTTCAAATCAATGACCACATATAAAACAAGCAAAAGAGAAAGTTTATAATTTTATAAACATTCTATTTTAACTATTTTTAAAGACTGGGAAAGACGAAATCAAAGTAATTTTCAAGACAAATTAAGTATATTTTTGTGTTAGCTTTTCCTAAAAAAACAAAATTACAAATTTACTTACACTTAGGTGACTAAAAAAAAGAGTCTTAAAAAGAGTGACACTAAATTTTACTGAAACAAAATTAAAGATTAAAAACATAATTAAATATTTTCAACACACGCACAACACAAATCAGTTCACAAAAAAATTATACAAAATACGATTTCTTGTCCGTGGTAGTGTTGGTATGTATTTTCAAAAACAAACTGATGTTCAGATGAGCAAGATACTTTACTACTTTGTCAAGTTCTCTACAATTGAATGAAGACTTGTGACAAAAACCTGAAGCATTTCAATTTTCAATTCATTTTTGTCTGTAAATTTTACAAACACAATAAAAAATTCAGTCATTTGATTTTGAACATCTCTCTACTCATTACTTTTTTTTGCAGTTTGCTTTGCAAATTAAAATTTGAACAGAAAAGTTTATTGCTTTGTAAACCTGTCATATTTTTTTACAATCTTTGTAATTAAAAGCGTTTTTGTTTTTTAGGTGTTACTGAGCGATAAAAAGAAACTAAAACATTTTTTGAGATTCTCCTGTTGTCATACCATTTGAAGTAGCAACATACGTTTTCTTCTTTCGTTATTGAGAACAGCAGATGTAGGTTACTTCTCTACTCTACGACTCTTAAATGTTCATTATTTTTCTTTTCATTATCAAAAAGGTACGAACCATTACCATTTAAGTTTACTAATTCTAGTGATCTGCATAGATTTTAAGAGTTAAAAAAATAAAATGCCACACCTGCAAAAAGGCAACACGCTGATGTGATAATTAACAAAGCTGTGGTCGCGTTATTATTTCATTTTTACATTTTATTTTACAATTCAACCGAAATGTTATTCCAACGATAACGATTGATAACTTAATGCTGGATGGATTTGATTATGATCATTACTTATTTGGTATCGATCAACTTAGCTCGTTTTGTTCATCAACAATGACAGTCTTTCTTTATTAAACTACTTTTAGCAGTTGTCATTTATCTCCACAGAAATGCTTTTCTTTTTATCAATTTTTTGTTCAAGCGAAACAGAACAATTTATGTCGTGTCAATATTTTTGTTTTCAATTCATAGGCCGCAAAAATCAGACAAATTTAAAAAAAAAAACATTACAGATTTACACATTTTTTATTTGAACAACCCACACAGTAACTTTTTTTTAACAGTCTGTAAGATATTCTGCTTTTTAAATCGATTTTCAATTCAATTACAAAACAAAAGAAAAACACGTTCATTATTATTTCCGTGTCTTTTTCTTCGATTTGTAGTAACACTAAAAAGTAAAAACACTCATCAATACTCGGAACGAGTTCTGTAGTAGGGAATCTCTTTTAAAAATTGCTTTTCCAGTTTTTTTTTTTTTTTTTACAGGCAATGACCAATGATTAGAATGGGCTCTTAAAGTGTCGGCCCGTGCAAAACTGGTACAAAGGCGTTAGGCGTACCTAAACGTTTACGATCGACATACAATAACAACAACAAAACTGTTCACCAGTAAAACTATTGATGTGCTTGTTCTTGTAGTAATAGTCCGTGACAGAGTATTGGACAGATAAAGCTCCAATACCGAGGTTACCACTACAAATGAATGAAAAACCATTACCTTCACTTTTAGAGTTTTATTTACGGAGAAAAGAAAAAAAAAACAACTTAAACTAAAAAAATAAAAGTGTAATAATGTTGAAGTTGCACTTCTTGTGTAAAAAAAAAAAAGCAGCTCAGTAAAGTAGTAAGGTTTGGAGAAGCAGGGTAAAACAATTGTTGTTTCTTCAGTTTTAAAGAGGGAAAGGTTAATTTTCAAAGTAAACCTTTCTTTATAACAAGCAAAATCATAGTTACAATTATTGACAGAAGATCGGAAAAATAAACAAGCGCTTACCTTCACTGCAAGATTAACCTCCTTGTCATCCAAAAGTAGGATCCGACAAATGTAATCCCCTGGTTTTGTCCCAGCTTCAACATAATTACAAAATTTATTAGTCGTGGATATTTTGTCTTTGTCCTTGTTTCCACGGAAAAATCTAGGCAGAAACCGTAATAGTTTGGCGGACATGACGATTTAAAAAAAAAAGAAAAAAAAAGAAAAATGTTGATTGTCCTGCTCAACTCCAGTTCACCCAAGCGAAGTTTCAACAAACTAGGAAGAAGGTAAGAAGAAACAAGAAACTCCAGAAAACGAGTCAAGTTCGTCTGTGGGAGGGAGGGGGAGCGAGTGAATGTTTGTCTGTCTGTCTGTGAGAGAGAGAGAGAGAGAGAGTGAAAGTAAGGGTATGAAACAAATAGAAAGAAAAAAGGATTTTGATAGAAAAACAATTAAAGCGAGACGAGAGTAATTTGAACTAAAAAGGTGTGTCTTGTGTATACGAACATAAAATTGTCGTCCAAAAAGAAAAAAAATAGGTGAGAGAAAGCACGTGTATCGTTTTTTTAGTGACAGAATTGACAGACCCGAAATTTAACAAATTATATTTGTCAACTGTTTTTGTTTTTTTACAGTTTTTCTTTTCCCCCTATCTCCATAACAACTAATTAATAACTGAATAAAAGATGAAATCGGTAATTCGTTAATATTGTTGACTTAGAGAGGAGAGAAGAGAGATTCATCATGATTAATGATCAGTGTGCCATCCTACGGAGACCTACCGTCACCGGCGCGCTCATTCACGCGCGTGCACACGCACGCATACACACACAGACACACACACACTCACACTTCCTTCTTTACCCAACAACAACGAAATGACGATAGTAGTGCAACTTCAAACACACAGTAGTAGCAGTAATAGTGTATCCCTGGGTTGGTTGCTTGGTTTATCTTCTTTTTAGTGACGTTATACAAGCAAGAGCAAGATTTTTGCCTTTTCAGATCTTAATACATAACCCAAAACAGTGTCAAGCCTATGCGTTTCGTTCTGCAATAATCGATCAATGTGATCAAAGCAGCAACAACCAAAGAGTGATCGACACAAATATATACTAGCGAAATAAAACATAGACAAACGGTAGCGATCAGTGTTACTTTACTGTTGTTTCTCGCTGTAACCGAAATGATGTCAGTGAGAAAGTCATTCATGATTTCCAGTTTGAATTAAACAATGAATGATTAAAAATCAGTTGAATTAAAGTCCATTGCTTTGAAGCATTTGCAGCTAGATCATTTTTTTCTACAGCAGCTCACTCACAGAATGAATGATACTGAAGAAGAACCTCGTCGTAACTTTCATCCATTTTTTTTTTTTCAAATTCACACCTGAATGGATTGTTGTCAAGTTCCGCCAAAAGTTTATTTTCTTTCAAGTTGTTAGTAACTAAATTGATTAAGTCGAATAGGTGAGCAAACCAACATATATGACTTTTTCGAAGTTTTCAGCAAAATGAAAAAAAAAAAAATTATTTGTCGTAAAATGTCAATGTGGATATGACCGGCCGACCACCTACTGTCCTAGCTTTTTTTCTTTCATAAAAAAAAAAACTTACCTTTTTTTCACCTGGTCTATAGATTAAGAACTGCAGCGACGCGTTATGGAATGTCAGTGGTGACATTTTTTTTCCCACCTTTATCCGCTAAATACTAGGCAATGTGCTGAGTTTCAAAATCAACTTCAATTTTTAAAAAAATTTTTTTTACTAATGTATTAAAAAATAAATAACTTATGTTCAATCAATTGTAGGGGTACGATTATAATTTACGAATTTGTTGAAACAGAACTATTTTTGGAGGACTGAAGGGAGGGGATTCTGAGCTAGACGAAAAAGCTGAATGATTAGCGCGTTTCGCTAAGATTATATTATTAGCAAACTCAACTCGCAGATAATTACTACTGCGGTGATTTCCATCCTCACCAGATCAACCATATTTGTGTCCTTGTGTCAAACTTAGCTATGTTTTGTCGTAAATATCTCTAGCCTAAACTTTGACCGGGATTTGTGTACCTCCCTCTCTATACTGTTCAGCGTTCAAATGCAGGTAAAAACCAGAACATTTAAAAGAAAACTGATTTTCTTAGTAGGTAAGTTAAGTTAAGTAAAGTTCTCTTCAGTTTGCGAATTAGTGAAACAACCTTCCATATCCCATTGTTGGATTTGTATTTTTACTATAATGGATGGAATACAGTTAAGTATAGAAAGAATTTAAAATGTTATCCACTGTATTTTGTCGTTTCTCTCATTTACAGACAAGACAAAAAAAAAAAAGTTTTATTTGTGCTATTTTTGTGTGTGTGTGTGTGTGTTTGTGTATGAAATTGAAATATTACGAAAAAATAAAAAAAGAGATACAATGCAAAAACTCTTTCATGAGTTTAAAAAAAAAACAAGGATGAAAGATTTTCATCTTCATAGATATTATTATTGATCAAATATCACTCATTGTTTATGAACTAATAATAGTTTTTTATGATGATCAATGAAGAATGTAAGTTATTTTATAAGTCCATATTTTGTAATTCCATACATCATTTACATCTTATGCACCATAAGAATAAAAATTGCAATATAAAGAATGCAGAAAGATGAAGTGCTCTTTAGGGATTTAATTATGTATTAGTTGTTCAACTGTAAATTACTGATTTGTTAATAGATATTTTAGATAAATTATTATTTGTTCACTTCATTCTGTAGTGAGTCCTGATAAAAATATACAAATATATAAACAAAAAATAAAAAGAATTAAAATTTGCACATATACAAGTCTACTATCCGCCCATGCATTGAGTATTGCTGCCATATCTGGTCTGGTGCTCCTGCTATCCACTTAGGTGTCCTCGACCGAATCCAACAGAGAATCCGTAATGTGATCGATCCCGACTTGGCAGCTAGGATACAGTCGCTTTCTCACTGACACAGTGTGGCTTCCCTGTGTCTCTTCTACAAATACTTTCATGGCTTCTGCGCCAATGAACATAGCTCACTGGTACCCCCTATATACAAATTTCCTCGAGCCACAAGATTAGCAACTAGGTCCGACCCTTTTACTTTAAAGCCAATAAATTGTAAACGCAAATTTTACTCCAGCAGCTTCTTTTCTCGAACTTCCCGCCTGTGGAACTCTCTTCCGCATACTTGCTTTCCTGACAGTTACAATCTCCAAGAATTTAAATGTAAAGTCAATCTCCTGCCACACTAACTTACATCCTCTCTCTCTCATGCTTTTTTACATCCACCCCATTCTCATCAGTACTCTCTTCCCTCTCCTACTCTCTTCCTGACACCCCCTGCAACCTCTCACTCTTCATAACATTCCTCCTATGTAAACAGTGGCAGTAAAATGCCTTGCTTGGGGCGACACGATAAAAAAAAAAAAAATGGTATTTGGGCTTACCTTTAAAACTCTTATCTCTTTTCTTCTCTTTCTCTCTAAATTTCTCTCAAATAACAGGAAGACAACCCTTAAATAAAAAAAAAGAAAGAACAAAAGATTTAACCTGACTGAAAAAAGCCAGAAGATTAGAGGAAAATAACCTACTAATTTGTGACTGAAAACTAACAAATCAGGGAGGCTCCACACATAACTTACATCATAAAAAAAAATGTAAAAGAAAGGAATGCCGGAAAATAAAATAATTTTGTCCAATAAAAAATATTAGTAGAAAGAGACTTTTGATGTTAGCCAAAACAAAAGTTTTTGCCACAGTCTCAGAGCCTGGTCAAAAGATATAAACTCAAATGTCTGACCTAGAAGGCAGAAGGGATCGTGAGAGTGTTGAACAGAGACACTGCTGTTAGAGAAACTAGCCATGCATGATATGTGTGAAGAAGTAAAGAGCTCATCTGCTAATGATATTTCTACCCTACTTAGGACTGAAAAAACACAGTAGCTTTTACATTGACCTATTTTTAATATTACTACTGCTGCTAGCATGGTCTGACTTCAAAACTGCCATGACTGGTCTTTCATCATGCCACTACCAATATTTGTCTTACAAACAAACATTTTGTTACACTGAATACTAAAGTATTCGCTTTAAAGAAAATAAATAAAAATATATAATTTTATACCCTTGAGTCAGTTTGTTTTATTCCAAAGTTTCCAATAAAGAAAACCCTACTACCTTTTTACAATTCCATTACATTTTTAAATATGAAAAACGTTTTGTTATATTATCTTCTACTTAAACAGGGTGCAGTAGAAATACTTCTCACATTTTAAATTTGTGTGGTGCTAGTAAACTTAAGCAAGTGGCAATAGTACCATCACCTAGATTATATAGGAAGTACAATGAATACACATTGTGACCTGATGTAACTGAAATTGAGAGAAATATTGATTCTTCAGTGATAAATATTGTGAGTAAATAAGCTTAAAAATTTTTGTTTTTAAATTTTGCAGCTAGAGATTTCAGTTTAGAAAAATAGGAAAGGAGTTGATCAAATTGATCAATGATAAAAAATTAAGAAGCTGTTGTAAAATCATTGCAAAACTTCAGAGAACTTGCAATAAATTTCAGTGCATCATGTGGAATCATTTAAAAACCTTAAAGAACAATTAGCAAGAAAAACCAAAGTTTCCTACTTGAATAGAATGACGAATAACAAGTGAAATTAAAAGAAGCCTAAACTTTAGTAGTTTGCAAATGATCCATTTCAGCATTCTATCATCAGTTGTGGTTCAATGGTTATTGGCTTGGAATGAGAAGTTGGAGAGCAGAGTTTGAATTCCAGTTGAATTCAATGCATTTCACTTATGCACAAATACCCTTGGGAAAGGTATGAATCCATCTGTTTTCTCTCCAGTTATGGGTTGAATAGCAGGACAGATTGGGTTCTATAGCATTGGTTGCCAACCAGTCGACTGCAGAAAAAAATGGCAGTCTACTGTAGGAAAATCTATCTAGTCAGTCATGGATCAAAAGAGACATGATCACCCAAGTGTGTATTGTATATGACACTTAACTGACTGATCATCATTTGAGGTTAAATATAATTTTGTGTAAGAACCGAAGGAGATTTATACTATGGCTGGATGAAAATGAGAAACTGAAGGCTCAACTAAAACTGTGTTTTCATTATTAAAAAGCTATGGTGATTGTTTCATAAAATAAGAGTGAATTGATATATCATAAATTTGTTCACATTGGAGAAAAATATGGATATATAATTCAACTTCAAATAGTGCATGAAAATTTTTCATGTGTCCTAAACACTAATTATTCATTGTAAAAGAAAATATTCCTTCTTCAAAGCAACTTTCATAGCACACATTATCCTTCCACTTATAAAACACTGAGAAATCACTGATTATTATTTTATTCTTTTTAGATATATAATAATTAAGTTTGCACATGTTCTGATTTGTACATGTATTTGTAGGGAGTGGTAATAAGAAAGGAAAATGGACATTAAAAAAAAGAAAAAAAAGCTAGTTTGATAATAGTCACATGGGCTCCTGATACAATTTTTAAGCATTGATACAATCTCATGGAAGATGTGAAATTTTCATCATTGAATTGCTTAGAATTACAATTTTGGTCCTCTCACTTCTTTGGGGCTTTGTCTTCAAATCCTTATTTCCATCTTTTATTAACAACATACCTTCTACTATTCACTCATTAGAGTTTATATGTATATAGATACTGTAATTGGCCATGTTAACTTGAAATGGTAAAAATGCTCAAATGGTATTGATAAAGCAAATGGCAGTAATAAGGTAAAAGTTTACATAGTAAGAATGGTGTTAACATACAAAACAGATACACAAGATGGATACAGTCAAATGATTGTAACATTCTGACTTCAAAACAAGAAAGAACAAAAATATAGTCGATAAGACCAACAAGTGGTCCATTTTATTAGTTAGGAAGAACTTCCAGCATGCATCTGTATGTTTTGGCTATAAATTTAGGGAGGAGGCATTTTTGCAGTCATTTTTTATTAAATCGGAACCAACAGATATGGGAAAGCAATATATAATTTTTTTTATATATCATGAACAATTTTAGAGAACTTTTTATGACAAAATGTAAAAAGGTTTTGTGTGATGAATTTTGTCCTTATGGAGTTAATCAAGCTAAAAAACAAAATGTGTCACAAAAACTTTTTCCACTGTCATAGAATTCCCTAAAAATGTATAGATACACAATTTTACTTATATATTTGCATATGCACACACACATTTTTTAATTTATGTGTGTGTGCTAATATTTTATTTCAATTGTTATTACATTATACTGTGCATCAGAAAATGTACATACTCACTGATGTGTAGACATTTTTTTCACATTATGGTAAATATTTTCATCAAAGGGTTCTACAACTCACTTCAACAAGAATTAACAACATTAAATATAGAATATGTGAAATTAACTCAAGCACAAATCCTACTTTTAGACAAATCAACAATCTTTATAGCAGCATAACAAGTAATAAAACCTTCAGATCATTGTGTGTATATTGTATGCAAATTCATTATGTGTACTTGTCAGTTTTTTTATAACTGTCAATTTGTGTATGTATTAAACAGTATGGAACTACAACAGAGTGACAAAAATGTTTTAGACTTGTATTAGCATCATATCATTCATAAAGCCATTTTATCACAGAGACACCAAAGATCATCCTAGCAATTGAAAAGCAGGTGCAGAGCAAATTTACTAAAAATGCTTCTGATTAAATTCTTTTAAAGCAGCCATCAAAAGGTTTATGTGTTCTGTGAAGAGTTAAAAATGTTGAGCTTTATCTTGCAATGGAGGTATTACACAAAAGAAAACGTTTGAACACTTTATTTTTGATATTTGTATATTGACAATGTACATACAATACAATAACTATAAGCACATTTGTTATCATGAACTAATGTTAAAACTGAGTAAGCTTTTGTAAATAGGACAGAATTAAGAATGTTAATCTGTTAATGATATTGTTTAAATGATTAATTATAACTTAGAAAATATCATTCAAGAAGCTTTGTTTCTTGATTAACTTTTGTTAAACTATTCTATTTTCTGATCAATTTCCAAGTGTATTTTTAAAAATACAGACCCTATGATTTTGAGAAATTTTAGAATTAGAAGCACTTGTGGACTGTTTATTATTTTATTGATAATTACAATGATACTTTCTAGCTACATGCTAGATAGTATTTCAGATAATATAGACAAGGTCATTTCCCTTCACCTATTCACTAAAGTATTTCTGTTTAGTGACTTCAATGCCCATCAGGCCAAGTGGCTGGAAAACTCTGTCACTGATCTAGCTGGTGTCTAAATGCTGAACTTTTCAATCACTCAATCTCTCATGCAAGTGATGGATTTCCATATGTGTTTCCCCAGCAATCACAGTGGACACACTTCTCTTCTAAATCTCTTCCTTACTTCTATCCTTGGCTCTTGCCATGTTATGCAGCTCTGACCTCTTGGCAACTCTGATCACAGTGTGGTCTCTGCAAATGTCTTTTTCTAATCCCTGTCTATCCAGCAGAATATCTTACTGCTATCAATGAGCAGACTGTGACTTGTTCTGTGATTTTTTTGTGATGTCCCTTGGAACAAAGTTTTTAGCCTTCCTGTTCAAAACTGTGCCTCTGAAGAATTCTCCTGGGTGAAATCTGGCATTGATGCTTTTATCCCAGCTATGAAATTCTGACTTAAACCTTGTTCATTTCCTTGGTTCTCTCCTGCTTGTTCAGCTGCCATTGCCCACAGGAATCACTTCTTCCAGTTTTGCTGGAGTGACATGTCTGTTTGCAATAGGTGATTCTTTGTCTCTGCTTGTAATGAATGTAAGCATGCCCTAAATGATGCTAAACTGTTGTCTGTTGATAGAATGAAGCAGCTTATAACCTTTTGCTGGTTTGCTTCCAAAGGTTACTGGTGGCTCTGCAAGAGTGTGGTGAACAACAGAAAATCTTCAATCCCTTCTTTATTCAATCAATTTGAAGTCCTCATATCCACAGCAGACAAGGTCAAGTACTTTGCTCATAAATTCTTATCAAACTCCACACTTGACTTGCCTGAAGTATCCACACCAAATTTCCCACCTAGAACTAAAGCTCAACTGAGTAATATTTATATATATAACCCCGTCTCTGGTCTGTAACATAATTTCTAAGCTTGACTCTCATAAGACAAGCAAAGATGATGGAATTCCAGTCATCATCCTAAAGAAAGGTGCCTCTGAGCTGGCTCCAGTCTTTTCCAAACTCTATATTTATTGCATCACTGCTTCCTGCTTGTTGGAAGTCCTCCTCTGTAGTTCCTGCATTTAAGAATTTTGGGGAGCCTTCTGACCCCTCTAATTATTGCTCTATTAGCATCTGCTCTCTTTTTGGCAAGGTATTTGAGGCTATTATCAATGCTGAAATATTTAGACATCTTAGGCTTCTCTCTGACAAACAATATGTCTTCTGCCTAGCCTAGTCTACTGCTGATGTGCTAATGACCATCACTGAATATATATATATATGCATAGCAGGCTCTTGATAAGAACAGCAAAGGTCAAGCTGTTGCTCTTGATATCTCAAAAGCATTTGACAGGGTTTGGCATGCAGGCTTTCTGCTCAAGCTCCAGAGCTACAGTAAATTGGGATGATTGTTTGAGTTCATCCAGTTATTCCTATCAAACTGTGAAATAAAGGTTGTTTTAAACAGGCAAGCCTCCACATCTTTTCAAACAAATGTGGGTGTCTTTCAAGGTTCTATCCTAAGTTCTATGCCTTTTCTGATTTTCAATGATCTTCCTGATATAATCAGTCCCAAGTAGGCATCAATACAGATGACACTACTATTTACTCCCATCTCAATAAAAAATCTGCCTACAATGACAAAGTAAATCTGGCTTCTGACCTTCAAAAGGACCTCCAATCTGTGATTGAATGGGGTAAGAAATGGCTTTTAAATTTTAATGCTTCCAAAATGAAGCTGCTCTCTTTTAACCACCATGGAAAAACTTTCCTGCCTACCATCAGAATGGAGGACACTTGTATCCTAGAGAGCAACACACTGCGCCTCCTTGGCCACACTCTCTCAAATGACATCAAATCAAATGACTACATTGAATCCTTAGCTGCATCTACTGCTAGGAAGTTTGTATCACTGTTTCAAGCCAGGAAGTTTTTCTTGTCAGAATCCATTTTGCACATCTACCATTTATTCACGCACTGAATACTTTTGCCATATCTGGTCAGGTGCTCCTGCTATTTATCTTGAGGTTTTCAACAAAATACAAAAGGAAGATCTGGAATATAATCTATCCTGACTTGGCAGCCCACCTTCAGTCACTTTCTCACCAACGTGATGTGACTTCCCTCTGTTGTTTCCACAAGTATTTTCATGACAACTGCTCTGATTAGCATTTTTTTCCTGGTTCCCCAAACACATGTTTTTACATATGCTACAAGATTGGCATTTAGATCCTACCATTTTACTTTCAAAATAGTTAATGTAGCTGTCTCTTCTACTCTAATTGTTTCTTTTCTCACACTTCCTGTTTGTGGAACTCTCTTCCATTTGCTTGCTTTCCTGATAGCTACAATCTCCAAAAGTTTATATGCAATGTCAATTGCCATATTTTATTTACTTGAATCATATCCATCTCTTATCTTTCTTTAACATCCCCTGTACCTTGTTTTTCTCTCACTGTAACCCCTTGTGCACCAGTGACAGTCCTGTCTTGCTTGGGGTGAAATGATTATATAAAAAAATATACTGAATTTAAAAATGGAGTTCAACTCTTCGTCCTACAGCACGAATGCTGGTGTCCCACAAGGCTCTATCCTGGGCCCAACGCTCTTCCTTATTTTCATCAACGACCTCCCAGATGAGATCAGGTCCCAAGTAGGCATCTACGCAGATGACACTACAATATACTCCCGCTCCAGTAAGAAACCTGTCGTGGCGGACAGACATAATCTCGCTGCTGACCTTGAGCGGGATCTACACTCTGTGGTGAACTGGGGCAAGAAGTGGCTTGTCAACTTTAATTCCTCTAAGACCAAGCTGTTGTCTGTCAACCATTACAGGCAACCTCTTCTGCCTCCCATAAGCATGGACCAGATGATTCTCCCGGAGAGTAATACACTACGCCTCCTCGGACTTACCCTGTCCTCAGACCTCAAATGGAAGCACTATATTGAATCCATAGCAAAATCTACTGCTAAGAAGATTGGGTCACTATGTCGATCCAGGATGTTTTTTCCACCTGAATCCATCCTGCATATATACAAGTCAACCATCCGTCCGTGCATGGAGTACTGCTGCCATTTATGGTCAGGTGCCCCTGCCGTTCTCCTCAGTGTTCTTGACAAGCTCCAAAGGAGAGTCTGTAATGTGATAGGTACTGATCTGGCGACTCGTCTGCAGCCACTTTCCCATCGTCGAAATGTGGCCTCCCTCTGTCTCTTCTATAAATACTTTCATGGCTTCTGCTCGGATGAGCTTAAGTCACTGATGCCTCCTCAACAGGTGTTTACCCGTTCAACCAGACTGGCAACTGGGTCCCACCCATTCACAGTCAGGTTAGCCAAACGCAGACGACAATTCTACTCCTGCAGCTTCCTCTCTCGCACTTCCCGCCTGTGGAACTCACTCCCGTATTCTTGCTTTCCTGACGGCTACGACCTCCAGAAATTTAAAAGCAAAGTTAATACTCACCTACTAACCACTGGCCTCTAGCTCTCTCTCCCCTCCCCTGTATAAGCTTCCCTTTCTCTCCGCCCATGTACCTGTCATTGCACCTGCTTTCTCAGTTTTCTATTGTTCCTTTCTAACTAGCTTGTACTCCTCACTCTTTTCTAATTAATCTTTCTACACTTATGTAACCCCCTGCACATCAGTGGCGTTTCTGCCTTGCTCGGGGTGAAATGATTAAAAAAAAAAAAAAAAAAAAAGTACTAGTCTTCATGAATTTGTTAATTTATATCAGATAACATATTTTTACTTAAGACACTAACAAGCAAAAACCTAACATAAGAATATTTGTATTTTTATTATAAAAGTAACTGTAGGTGAACGAAGTATTGTAAAGTCAAGGTTTGTAGTATAGGTAGCATACTGGGATGCCTCAGTGTTATACTATGTTAGTAGGGCTTTTAAATGCTTTGTACATATGTGGAAACAAAAGCTGGTAAAAATGCAGCTTGAAAAGCAGACAAGGTGAATTCAGTTCTATTGTATACTAATAACGTAAATGAAATTAAATCACCTTCACAACTTTACTGCACTTATGACCAAAAACGAGTGAAATTAAATAGGACTCAGACCCGTTACAATTACCCTAACCAACATTTTTTATGTCTAAAAATGATTTATGCTCCTTAGTTCAACTAGTTTATAGCCTTTATCCAATAAAATGTTTTGTGAAATTGTTTAATATTGATTTTAGTTTATTAGACATCTCAGTGGTATTTATAAATATATTCATTTATAACCTATTTGTTCATAAGTTCAATATTATGGTCAAACAGGTCACTTGATTTAGGACCATAGTTGTTGTTTATATTTAATAAGATGAAACCAATTTTACTACATTTATTTTAGTTAACATAGTCAAATATCTCATTTAAATAGGTAATAGCTTTTTTTATATTAATTTTTAGAAGTTGATATTTTGTCAAGTTTTTTACATTTTAATTAAGAATATTGAGAAATATGTTTTTGTTTTAAATAATAAAAATTCTGGCACAGACATTATTGAAAGAAATATGAAGTGTGTTATGAAGCCTGTATTAAGCTTATTGCTTAGTTTCCATTAATGGAAGAAAATATTGAAGGAGCATATATTCCTGAGGACAGACATTAATTCACTCTAAAAATACAAAGATTAGAAATTTAGTTTTTGTGAGTATTTTTAAAGAAAATTCAGTATAAATAATAAACAAGTTCCAAGCACAATACGCGCAAAGAATATTTTTGGAGCCCCAGAATGATGATCAAATAAGAAAAAAATCTGATGATCAGATAAATAAAAAAAAAATGATGATTTGCAATACTTTAATGTTAAAATCTCATGTCCTGTGCATTACACATGATTATGAACAGGGCAGGCAAAGGATTAAGACTCCCAGTTCTTTTCTAGTGTCCTTTATTATATGATAATGAATAGAACTAGAAAAAAATCCGTTTGGTTATATAATGCAATAAAATAACATTTTTAAAAACAAGTACATTTCCAAAAAAATGTTTTGTTGATTTGTATCATTTACCAAGCAAGATGTTATTGCCATTGGTATTTATTTTTGTCTTCTCATAATTTCATTCAATATCTGAACATATGTTAAATACTCAATAGATAATCATTTATTAACAGTTAGTTTCCAGAGATTTACTGGAGAACAATGATTTTTTTCTGCCACAAATATAAAGGAGTTTTGAAAGCTGCTGAAAAGTAACAATGATTGTCATTGATAATAAGAAAATATATTTTCATGGATAATGCTTCTGTAATAAAAATCCTCTATATTTATAATTATATAGAAAATGTGAAAATAGAGATCAGTTAAGTGTAACATATGATACAAACTTGGATAATCATCTCTTTTAATTCATAATAAAGTAGGCAGGAGATTTTCTCACAGTAGGCTGCTGTTTCTTTCTATGGTCGACTGTTTGCCAACCAAGGTTTTAGGACTGAGTCTGTCCTGCTATTCAATCCATAGTTAGAAGAATAAAAAATGGATTCATACCTTTCTCAAGGAATTTGCATGCAAGTGAATGTAATGAACTTGACTGGAGTTCAAACTCGGCTCTTCCATTATCCATTACGCCACATATACAAGATATTCACAATGCAAATGTCAGAACTTTCAGCCATCGAAAATATTAAATGAGATCCTTAGTGATAATACACTCATTAATTATTAGACAATTTGGCTGGAAGGATTATTACCTCATAAGTTTTTCTTTACTTACAACTCTTGAAAATCTGAAGGGTTTTCACTAACCTTATCTTGAATGAATTGAGTATTAAAATAAAATTACATGTTTTAACATTGGTTCATTTCAAAGTTTAATTACATAAGAATTTAAGGACATGTCAGGGAGATTTTCATTTAAATGCTTACAAAATGAAGCAAAATATGGTTATTTTTAAAAATTAAATACAATTTCAATTTATTTTTTTAGAATGAAAATGAGAACAAGGAATTCTAACCAAGAAATAGGTTCTTTTTGTAAGGGTCATATTGATCTTTAGATTTGTATTACGTTCAGCTGTAATCTCTTTTCAGTTTTGTTTATTTGTTCATGCAGACATTGGCATATGTGCAGATGCAGTAGCACCCCCTTACACACTTCCTTAACCCCAGCCACTGCTTTTATATATCACTGTGTTTTTCTCTGCACAGTCGCATGTCAATAGAAGCAGAAATCTTTCTTTAATTTCATGCTATACTGGAACAGCTGAGCATTAAGGTATTGACCTTTTGCTTACATCCTTGCACTTATAAAAAAAACCTTCTTCATTTTACTCCTACCTTTTAAGTTCAAGTAATGTTATCTTTTCAGTACTGTTGATAATCAAACCCTATTGCTTTGAAAGATTTTACAAGTACCAGATGAGCACCTAGAGAGAAAGAGCTCTTGAGTTTATTTTCAGTTTTTGAATTTTCTCTCTTCGTACAAATTTTTTCTTCTAGAATAATACTACCAAAACTTGTATTCAATAAATTCTAAATAAATAATAATTTTAAAAGAAAACTACCAAACTTTTATTCAATAAATTTTTATATGATGCCTGTTTAGATTAAATATGTTAGATTTAAAAATTAGAGCTGTGACAGAATTATTGTAGATGAAATAGATAAGTTTTACAATGGATTAGGGCACCTCAGCATGGTGTACTAGTTAGCAAGCTTGTCTTGCTAGAAACTATTAGCAGTGAGTTTGATCCTCACTGGGTACCCCGTACTTTCAGCCTTATGCCACATCTAAGCTGCACTTATAAAATTGCCTTAGGCACCTCAACGTGGTGTAATGGTTAGCAAACTTGTCTCACTAGAATCATTGCAATTGTGTGGTGAGTTTGATCCTTCTTGGGTGCCCCATACTTTCGGCCTTGTACCACATCTAAGCTGCACTTAGAAAATCACCATTAGAAAATACCATTAAAGCAACTCACAAGAATTTTTTTTTATCATGAGGAGAGCTAAATACAAAATTAGGAAAGTATCATGAAATAGTTGGTAAATTATGGGTTACCCCACTTGACTTTGCTAAAAATAATGTTAGATGACGTTATTTAAGTCTGTGAAAAGGAAAACATTTTCTTCCTCTTTTTTCCTCTTGCTTTCAAATGTAGTTGAACATAGATAAAGGACAGTGCCACTTGGGCACATTTGTTTCCTTGGTCCTCTGTTGAATTTAACTCGTTTGGAACCCGTTTAAAGAACCCCAAAACAATGCCTAAATTCCTGACTGTGGAATTCTCTTCCAAACGATTGCTTCCCCGACGGCTACAATCTCCAGGAGTTTAAATGTAAGGTCAATAGACACCTCCTAACACACTAACCTGCTCCCATTCTATCAAGCACTCTTCCCATCTGCCCAACCCTCATCCTCGCTATCCTTACTCATCTGTCACCTTCCTCCTGTCATTCCCTATGTCTAACCACTCCTTCTCTTTACCTTCCCCTATGTAGCACCATGCGCAATAGTGGCAGTGGAATGCCTTGCTTGGGGTGAGATGATTAAAAAAAAAACAAAAAAAACTATCTTACATACACACATCTGTATTACACATATTTATTTCACACAAACACACACAAGCACATTTTTTATAGCTAGTTTCTATGTCTTTTTCTTTCATTTTAATTGTGTACACATGTAAACTCTTATGTTAATAAATGCATATAATTGTCGTTTGTTTTAAATTTTTTACTTTGTCTTACTTATTTTTACCCAGACTCATGTGAGGCCATCAAATATTTTAAATGGGGAATATTCCAAGAGCATTAAACATTTACTACACAATGCACATAAACTTGTATCAAAAATATAAAATCCCAAAACAAAGTGGTTACCAATTATACCTGAATGGATTCCTGCAACAAAGTATAGATTTGGATCACAAAATGAGCACAAAAAAATGAGTTCTTTGATGCACATTGTATAGCCAAGTAATAAATAACATTTGGTTTGAAGAGCATCCGAAATGCTAGTGGATATGGAAAAGTCCCACAGGAAATATTAAAAGTCAAATAGATTATTTAACTATCAACAAACAGCTTAGAAATGCAGTTCTGCACTCTACAACAAAGTACTGATTGTAAGAGTGAACACACCCAGTCATATGAAAGCAAAGTAAAACTACAAAAATTAAAGAACCCCAAAACAATGCCTAAAATACAATATTACAAATACATTTACAATGAAATTCTGGAATCAATCAAAACTTCTAAATGAAAGTAAAAAGGAAGTACTGATGATAAGAGCAAAAGAATTCACCAGCCTAAAAGACAGACAGGTGGATGACAGGTGAAATTTTCAACTTAATGAAAAAGAGACATCAAGAAATGGTGCAGAATATATGATGTAAAAGTATCAAGAATAAGTGCAAGTGAGCAAAAGATGACAGACTCAATGAGGTATGTACAAAGATTAAAAACATGCTGAACATATATATAAAATGCATAACAATTATTCTTTAAAATGTTATATCCTTTCAGGATATGAGTGATCATAGCTTTCCAAAGTTTGTATTACTTTATTGTTTGTGGTTTGCCTTGACATCCTGGCAAAGCTAATGGAGTGATTTTCTATTACCTTCTTCATAAGAATGGCTGAACCCTAGATGAGAGAGCCCAGTCTACTCTGTTATTTAACTCATAACAGGGGAGATAGATTCATGCCTTTTCCAAGAGCATTTGTGTGAAAATGAATGCAACAAACTAACCTGGAATTTTAACCTGGTTCACCAATCTCACTTTCCATACTGATAGCCATTAACATATAAAACAAATAATAGAAAAAAAATGTGTTCTTTATTTGTATGTATAAAATATAAAGAGGGAACAATCACAATGAACAAAGAAAAGATACTACAGAGATGGAATGAATATATTGAAGAACTCTTCCATAACAAGGGATAAAACCATGCAATACATAAAAAAACTGAGGTTAGGTAAGCATTGGAGAACAAAGCATGAGCAGATGAGATTGTAATAGAAGTGAGGATAGCTTTAAATGATTTGGGGATTGATAAGATTACTGTTGGGATAAATATAGGACAGTAGTGAAATTCTGGATGATCTCAGATCAATCTTCATTAAACTGCCAAAAAAACCAGGTGTAAATAAATATGAACTCCAGATAGTCAGCTTGGTGACCTACATAACTAAGCTAATAATTAGGATTCTAATGATTAATGTTCATAGTAGAATTAGAATTTAAATAGGGCAAGAATAGTGCAGCTTTATTCCAGACACTAAAATAAAAAAAAACACAATTTTCATGACCAGAACTAGCAATAAAAATGCATAAAAATCTAGACATGTTTAATAAATCATACAAAGACATTTGATAAGGCATAACATGAGGAGCTCCTTGAAATGCTATGAAAGCTTAATTTACATGGAAAAAATATACGAGTAACCTGTAACCAGCTAGACAATCTGTTGTTGGGAATAAACAGTATGGAGAAAGAATTTAGTGAATGCCCAAAATAGAAAGAGGTATATGACAAGGATGTTTTCTCTCTGGATTCATTTAACCAGAACAGTGAGACAATTCTAAGATGACTAGAAAATCTATCGAAATTTATCATTGGGTGTAACCTTAACAATATGTACCATGCAAATGACACAAGTTGAAGGGAAAACTGACAGAAATATTAGACAAGATAGTAGAGGAAAGCAAAAAGAAAGAACTCACCATTAAGTGTAGGAAGACAGAATGCACAGGTGTTAATAAAAGAAACAGCCAAAGGTGAAATTTATATGGCTGGAATGTTAAAAATCAAACAGAAGTAGAAATGTAACTATCTAAATAATGTAGTAACACAGAAATCTGAAGGCAAATCAAAAGAACTTTTGAGGAGACATAAGGAAAGAAAGCTTGGAGTATTTAACTCACAGGACATAGTGAATATAAGTAAAGCAAGGAGAAGTAGCAAGTAACCTACATAATGAGTGAGTAAATGAATATCTGAATGAAGATTACAAAGACAAGGAAGGGTGATAATAAGGGGTAAAATCACTTAAAAAATTGAACAGCCATCATTGCTCACAATCAGAAAAAATGGCATATAAAAAAGACTACATAGTGTAGCATATTAAATAGAAATTGTCATCTGTATTCAACTTCATGATTAGTAGTTCTAATTGATTGAAATGAAACAAGAACTGACCTTGTAGTCTGGGGCATAAAATGATAGAAAATATATTAAATTAATATTTTCAATTATTTTAAGAGGTCAATTCAAAATTATAAGCAACATCATTCTTAGTTTTAGAATAGAAAAAAATATATAAGTTTATAAAATATATAAAATTTAAAAAAAGTGTCTTCAATTATCTTGTGGTAATAATAACCTGGAGTGTTTACCCAGATAGACAGTTTTACTTAAACAAGAATTAGCACAGAATTATTAGACAGATTTTGCATCTACAAGGGTTGGCTGAAATGTAACCAAGATAATCTCATGAAATGGAACCAAATGGGGTTTATTTTTCAACTTTTGTGGTTCACACTTCTTTCTTTAGTGTTGTAGTGATTGGATCCCATTGGATCCAATCACCACACCATCAACAGTTTTTATCCTGCTGGTCAACATCAGATTTCATCCTGTTGCATCAACATTAGATATGACATCATTATCATTGTGCTACTAGTTCCCAGCCAAGCATTTTTTTAATTTTGGGAAACAGATGATAGTCAGATGGTGCCAAATCAGGAAAATCGGGAGGGTGATGAAGCCATAGTCATGCACAGTAGCCACTGAAACTAAAGACTGATGTGTTAGAGCATTGTCCTGATGAAACAAAATCCCTTTTGTCAGTTTTCTTGGGTGTTTGGTCTTAAAAGGCTCAATAAGAAAACTGCCTCAGTAAGTTGACATAGTACTCTCCTTTGATGATGTGACCCTTTTGACTGGAGTTTGAACTCATCTCTCCAATTTCTCATTCTGAGTTGATATTCATTACACCACAATGCACATTCTAGAATATTATCTTCAATTTTTGGTTTTGTCTCCATAAAATAAAAAATAATCATTAATTTATTATGCACAATCAATATATTAATGTATTAATGAATACTAATGTATTAATATTAATATATTAATATATATATTAACATATGAATATATATTAATATATTAATTAATATTGTAGTTTCTATCTACCTTCTAGCATAAGGCATATAGCATATTGTAAACTGAAAATAAAAAGATTAACATTTCTTCTCTTTAGAAGATCAAAGGGATAAATGAATAATAAAAATGATCTATGCTTTTTGCTTCCATCTCTTTCCCATCATTTTTTTTCACTTGTTTTTCTTTAACTTTCTTGCTTATTTGCTATCTTTCCTCTCCTCTTATTTCTTGCAATTTTGTCGGAAATAAACAGTCAGACAGTTTTTGGCTATACTATGCGTGAGTATGTGTAACATTTTTTCCCAAAATGTACAGATATTACAGTACACCAATCTTAGGAAGAAGTGCTGGAGGCTGCACCTTTAGCCCCAGGAAGTGATTCTTTGATCTTAAGCAGAGTAACACAGTCTGATCCCAGAAAGAATAACTGATCAATATGTAAATAATCTTGTGATTTTTTTAAGGGTACTAATGCTAGTGTTTGTTGAATACTATTTTTTAAGAGTGAACTTTCTGATTCACTAGGTGTATGAAATAAAAAATCATTTGTAAGTGTTTATAATACATAATTCAATTACAATTATTCTTTAACTCTTATTTAATTGTTATTAAAATAAAAAATATCAGCTGAAATAATATGACAAGCAAGAGATTAATTTTAACTAGTTTTTCTTTTTAAAATTTAAATTTCTGATCAGTAGGCTTTGTTAGGAAAGGCTGTGTGTGTAAATATCTGACACCATTCAAAAAGTTTACCGAAACATTTGGTGTGAGTCATGGAAAAATTTTTATCCCTGTACCGAGGGAAACTTTAGCCTTTGTTTATGTCACTCTTCTTACTGCATAGTTAACACAATCAAGGATATATCAACATGTCTTATGAATATTATTTATATAAAGTCACAGTTACTGGCATGTCCAAGCAAGCTGAATTTGCAAGGAATGCAATGTCCATCACTGGGTGTACCTTTCCATTGTTATGCTGTATGATGGTTATTAATAGCACTAAAATTTTGGGTGGCCCGATTTTTTTTTTGGAGTATAGTATTAGCCAACCATAGGTGATCCATGTGTGGAGTTTTTGTTTCAATGCATCCCTGACATTCTTTGAAACAGAGGTACTCTGACACTCTGTTGTGTAACTGAGCTGGCACCACACCTATTGTCCATTTCTATTTTGCAGTCCAGATCCTTTGATGATGGTTGAATTCCACAGAAAAGTCAGGTTGGTCAATATGGGTCACTGTACACATTAGTGTTTCTTTGCTGCAGAACCATACGACTCCAGTCTGTGTGATATGGATGCCAACTAATGCAGTTATCACATCAATTCCAGCAAGTTAGTCAACGACTTGAGGTTTGTCACACACCACAGATATTAACAATCCAGACACCACAGCATGCCCACATTCTGCCATCGATTGTCTCAACATCTACGTGCTTTCTGGTCTATAACCAGCATTGCCCTGCACTAGCAATCAACCAAGAACAGCCAGAGTCAATGAGATCTGAACATCATTCCCTGTCAACCAATATGTTGACTACAGACAGTATCATATTTATATCTGGTTGAGCAATAAGACTGGTGCTGATTTCAGTTCCCCTGACTTGTTTCCTGAGCATTTCCATGATATATAGCCCAGTTTGTCATAGTGATAGCACCATATGGTTTTAACTTCTCACTGACTCTCACTTTGCCCAGTCTGTTGAGTTTAAAAAAATATCTGGCCAAGTGATTAGCACCACCACATCTGTGTCAGACAATATTGCTGTGTATATTATTGGTAGAAGTCTGTATTCAGTTTCTCAGGCTTTGTGGCTTCCATAATCAATTCTGTCACCAGTATATCATCCTTCAGTATTAGTCCAGTCTAATATCTGGTTAACATCCAGTGTATCCATTCGAGAGGAAGAACAAAGCAAATTCCTGATATGCTCAAGCAACCCTTGTATACACCCCTATATATGCAGTCATACACACCTCCATACAAGGTTGACAGCCTGTGGAGGTTTGCCAAGTAGATGTCTACAAATTTGTTTAAATTCTAGCAACAAATTGGTTGTATGCTACAAATGGATCTGTGGCAAAGGCAACATACAGGGCATCTCTAATCTGGCCTACATCTTTTCTTTCTTCCATGCTGAGTTGTTGGAGTACAGCAAACATGTCTCTCATCAATCAAAGTGGCAGAACACTAGCAATGTTCTCCATGCTGCTCAGATCACAGAATAGTTCAACCCTTTTCAGCGATAGTAAGACCCCAGTCCAAACCATCAAATTCAGGGATTAGCTTCAGGTTGAACTTGCTGTCATCCATGAGTATTGAAATAGTTTTTTGTAGTGTAAACAAAGTGTCTATTGAAATTGGGGAGAAACATGTAAGGATTGCTCTTCCAACAACTATGGGAATAATAGAAAGAGAGAAGAGATGGAAGATAACAAAAAAACTGCCTCAAAAACCACAGCAACTTGAGGAATAAAATGCCCATGGAACCAATTTTACATGACACTGTGCCTTTTCAATTGCTGACTGTTGTTTTCCCCCAGCTTTTTATTAGCATGAGACCTGTATTTAGTTAGTTTTGCTGGTAAGGGAAAAAACCCAGATGTAACTGGTGTTGACAAACATGTCTGCATGAGATGGGAGGCATTTTTAGCATCTGTACTGACACATGTTTGCCACATTTTTACTGGTTAATTTTTTTTCATAGCGGCATTGTAGTCAATATGGCTCATTATTGGAATCAATGTATGAAAATTAGCAGGAGAAAATGTTGATCTTCATTATTCTACCATTAACTTGTGAGATTGTTCTGTGATCTATCAGCCTTGTCTGAATGTACTTTTTTCTTTATATATATATATATATATATATATATATATACTTTTTTGGTGTTTCAGTTGGCAGCAAAAATGCCAGTACATAATGGGAGTTCTCATATTTATGAAACTATTCTTTTATAATCTCACTTTTTCTTTCTTTATTGCTAATTAACATGATCACCTATATTTTAAAATAACTTTCTTATTTAAATTTTTTTATTCTTTTAGTATTATTTATTATTTTGATTTAATAGTCCTAAATAGTCCAATGGTTAAAGGTTATTTACTGATTTATTTGTTAACGCTACAAACTTAATCACATCACATTCACTGACACAAATAATGTTCATTAATTTCTATCATCATAATGTCACATTTATTCTTTCATGCCACAATTATTAAAAAGTCAGTCCTCTCTACAGTAATTCTAACACATTTTCACATGAAGATGAGAAAAAGACTAATGATTCATATATTACAATAAAAAAAGATTATATTTACAGAAAATATATGATTTATTTACAGAAAAAAATCTTGACAGTGGAAGAAAAAAGTGGTTGAAAAGCTGGTGTACAAAATAAATATTAAAAATAAATTAAAATAAAATAAAAAATGTAAAATAAAGCAAAGTATTTATACATTGCTTTCTTCCATCTAATAATGAGAAGGAAGTAAAAAACAAATTGAAAAGACCAGTGAGTATACAGTTCCTAGTTAAATTAAACTTTAACAAAAAACAAACCTATTCTACTTTATCTGGGGTTGGCTGATGAAACTTTCTCAAAAGCACAAATCCCTAACTAGCAACTTCAACATGTTTATATTATAGAATTGTACAATGCTCACCCACCTTTCAGAAAAAATGAATGAAGATAACCAGTTTCTCTTATTTACCTCCACTCTCTCCTTAATCTTAAACTTAAGTAAACAACTAGATGATGGGGAGAAAAGAGACAAATTGCTATGGATTCCTTTCATCTGTGTCACTCAAATCATCACTTGTATCATGTCTAACAAATAAACAGTCTTTCTTGTCAAGTGACAGACCCATGTTACAAATAAAAGTTGAAGTGAACCATATTGTCGTCAATCATATAGCATTCAACAAACCTGCAAAGCAAATACTGTGAAAGAAGGTGTACTCAGTGAACTCCTACACATCAATGGATGCATTCTGTTAAAACAACCAATCCTGCTGGAAAAGATCATTTACTCACCCAGTGTGCACCTTGACTCACCATGGATATCTCATCACTGAAGCATTTCCACCCAGGCATTCAAAGCTATGGAGTACAATACTTTTTACTGCCTTTATCATCATCTTGTATATACATCTAGCCTAAGAGAAATGCCAACAGTTCTTAATATTTGGTATTCCCAGATTGCCCTTGGAAGAATAAAGGTAATATATCTTGCTATGAATTGTGCAATCAGTGAGTTTAAAAGATCTCTCTCTAGCTCTGCTCATTTGGTTTATGGTAGTGGAAATATTAATGATCAATAAAAGGTGAGCAAGTAGATGTGTTGAACATAGACTAAGACTCTTCTTTTAAAAAGAGATTACTTTGAGATCACAGACAAACTGCAGCCTCAGCCTTCTCCAATAGTTCTTAGATATTCTTCCTCCACTGGAGGTTCAGACCGTAGTAGACACTAAATATCACGTGCACTTCATCCAAGTTAAGGGACTGGAAAGAAGAAAACCTCTCTATGAACCAACAGATTTACTGAGATTAATTTTGGCCACTGCTACCATCTGGGACATTTGTTTTGTAAAGGTATACAACATGGCCAAAAGCAAACAATCTTGAATAGGTCTCGACAGCATGAAAGGGATTTTATCTTATTTCATTTACTTCTACCATAGCTGAATGGATTGGATACAAGATATGAACCCAAGAGTGGAAATACAGCCACAATCAAGATTGTCTCCAAAAAACAATAAAATCTAAATTTTCAGTGTGGTTACATTGATTTTCTGTATGACAATGTGCAACAAAGGCAGGTTATCTTGGCTTGTCTTATGCTTCTTTGCAAAAAACTTAGAAGGAAGGCATTTACAAGTTTCACCATGACCTTGGTCCAAATCTTTAACTCTGTATTTAACAATTAAATGCTGAAATTTACTAATCCAATCCAGAAAAGCAGTTGGGAAGGAAGTTGAAAGCTTTTCAGTTGGCCATAATACCATATGAGTATGATTAGGTCTCACACCCATGACTTCCTCAAATTGGAATAAAAATTCAGAAAATACATCGCTAAAGACCTCAAACCATTTCATACATCCAGATACTGGCCCTGTTATTTTACACAAAAAATATTCTCTTTGTTCTGGAGATGTTTTTTGTCAAGTTTAAACAATCTTCCATATGGGAAAGGTCCTACCTTTTGCAGACTGTTAAAATCAGATCAAGGGTCTTAGTAATTTAACTATTTGTTTTTTTATGGACTTGACAATCTTTGTGTTTTTTCTGTGAATGACAAATTTTCTCAATAGACATTAATTCAGGTAGATCCATCAGTAAGTCACCTTCTTTAAAAACGTGAGTACACCATCAGGTCTTTTACAAGAATTCCCTGATATTAATTAAATAAGGAGGTGGGGCATTTAAAAAATTTTTTATTTTTTTATTTTTATAAAAAGAAAATAATATTATCTTTCAGATAGAGAAAAAGCTGCTCAGTCATGCTAATCTGAGTAATCAAGTTAACACAACATAGCTCAAATGTAGTCCTCAGTCCTGTGAAAAGAATCTTATCAAATATCAGAGAGAAAAAAAAACTTGATCACACAAAATGGTAGCTAGTTAACCTCGGAAAATTCAACAAGCATGAAAAATTAAGCAAATGATATCAATGCTGTCAGCACAGGCCTGTGCGAGTTTTTTTTCACTCACTCATGTTGAAATCTAATAACTCGCAGTTTTTCTTTTGGAAGATATGGGAGTCACTGTTATTCTTTTAAAATTTTCTTTTTTAAGTTTTTCTCAATCCAGAAAGTCTATGGAGTTGATCATATACAGTTTAACCTTTATGTACTTTCATTTACATCAAATGTAAAAACTAAAACTTTAATCAATTTTTTTGTTTCCTTAATCTTTTTTTATGCTTATCTTTTAATAAAACTTTGTTTTTTTTTCAGTTTACTACTCTTCTTTTCAGTAAATATCTTGTCACCATTTTTATTAGTATATTTTGTTTACTCTTCCCCTTGGTTTAAAATGTTGGGGTTGAATTTAACTGAATGACTATAAAATTTAGGTCAGAAATATATCTCAGTAACTCGGCAAATTTGAATATTGACCTATCTACAAAAAAGAGTCTTTAATAATGCATAGACAAGATGTTTTTATTTCTATCTTTTGTATCAGAGTAAATGCTTCACGTGATTTTCCCAGTAAAGTAAGTTATCTCCTACAATCTGAAATATATTTCAGCTTTAAATAACCCGCAAAAAGTTAATGATCCATAAAAAACAACTCAATCAGTCAATCTATTTTTCCATTAAAACTGTAAAAAAGACCTTTAAAGTTTACTTGTTATTGGAATGTATCAGAAAACTGTTACAAGGGAAATAATTGTCTTGTATTTTGGAGTCTTTCAAAAACATTTAGTAAGTTTGGTTTAAAGTTTAAACTTTTTAACTTGTACATTCATTATTTCCATAATGCAAGATATATTGGTATAGCAAGTATAATAATGAGAATAAAGTTTAAAAAATAAAGCCTCAGTAAATTCAAAGCCAAAACTTTAAAGAAAGCAAAAAACATTAAAATCTACAAGCTTAATTCATTACTGTTCATATCAATTATCTGTCCCCACTGAATATTTCTATATTTTCTAAGAAAATGTGAATATTTGCAAGTACTTACTGAATTTACCATAAGTAATTTACTCGATGTTTAGCTTTTGAATAATTGTGAATATTTTTCAAAGTTTTGATCTTTATAGTTATAAATTTTTCTAAATATTGGCACAGTCCCAAGTTATCTGCTCCTCACTCCAAGAAATTATGAAATAATATTGCAATGTAAATTGTGTAATATTGCTCTATGGCAACTTTAATGTTTTTTTCTTTCTTAATTTGACATTTAATAAAGAATCCTTTGAAAATTAAATAGTATTGACCTAATTATATAAAATTCTGGAAAGGTTTGGAAGATAATATGTGAATTCCATATATTGTGGTAATCATTCATTCTCTGAAGACTGCTGAACTTGATAAGAAGCTTCAAATCAAGATAGCTGATATGTACAATGAAAGTGGTTGATATACAATACTTTCCAAGTGTTTTAATGTTCCTAGAATGACAATTTGGAGCATTATCTAAAAGAACAACAAAATTCATTGTGTTGAGAATAAGTTTAAGGACTGGCAGAAAATGATTAATTTCTGAGAGAATGGAAAAGAAAACTGTTACAGATGTCTTAAAGGATCCTCACTTAACAGCAAAGTGCATTGTCAATGATGTATACACAATGGTGTTTAATGTGCTGATGAAGAATACCACTAGATGCTTTCATCAAGTAAATCATTACTAATTACACTTCTGTTGTTCTTGCACCCAGTAACGCTTCTTTCTTAGTGGCTTTAATGTCTTGCTTGAGGGAAATTTGATTAAAAAAAGAAAAACTGAGCTTGTCATCCAAAGAAAACTCTCTTGCTTAAGGCTAAACACCTGAAAAGTAGATTAGCTTAGAAAATTGAGCCTGATCAGTACCTAGATGGATGTATCTTTGGGAATACCAGGAGCTGTAATTTTTATTGTGTGGTTGGTGTAAGGAATAAAAGCTCTAAATTGGAATCAGAAAGCCAAATTCCAATTCAGTTTGTTATATCCTCTTATGTAAAAATCCCCTTGGGAAAGATATGAATCTATTTCTACTCTCCCAGCTATAGTTTAATCAGTAAGATTTATATCAGAAAATCATTATCCCCCAAAGATTCTTACAATTTAAGAATATTTTCTGGCTTTAAATAACCTGCAACAGTTTGATAAGGCATAAAAAAAATGAATCGATCAATCATAGATTAAAAATTTTACATCTTAGTTAGTTCACTATTATCTACATAATTCATAAATTATTGCAATATATACCCCCGCCCCCGATAAAACAGTTACAGTAAACCTAAAATTTGTCAGACTGGTTTTATTCTCTAAGAAGTATTACAATTCAAATTCAAGAGACTGTCTAAAAATATCATATTTTAAAAAAAGAAAATATGCCAGAAATTGCCAAAATCATTCTATTAGACTAAACATAGAAACATCACTTGAAGCCATGTTTTTCATAGCTGAAATAACCTTCAGACATGACCTTGGTTTATGAGAAATGTTAACTTCATATTCTGAACATCAACTATCTACAAAAGAAAAGTTATGATGCATAGACAAGATATTTTTATGTTCCTATTCATTGTATTAGAGCAAATGTTTCCATGTGATTCTCCCATTAAATGCTTAATATATAATTCTCTATGGATAAAAAAGCACTATATTTAATTTTTATTGCATATATTTACAACCCTGGTATAAGACAGGATTTTTTTAATGCTCCATATTACAAATTATTTTTTTTAGAAATATTAAAAACTATATATCTATTAAGATAAAGTAAATTACTATACAAAATTTATGAAGTAATATCTTCTTTCAAAATGCAAATAGATGCATTTTCTTTTTACCAACTTAAACAATAGATTAAAATTTCTTTAGGCATATTTGTTTTTTTTTTCACAAATTATCACTTTTCCTGACAAATGTTTTATCCTAATTTTTTATAAAGTTGCACAATGTTTATTATTCAATAATTAAAGAATATTCAGTAAAATCACTTTCAGCAAACTAATAATAATTCCAATGAATTCCTGTAGATGCCTCTTACGTCAAAATCTTTTAGTACTAACAAAATGAAGGTTGGATTAATTATAACCACAGTGAAGAAAGTATTGATTTTCTAAAGTCAATGTTATTTGCAAGGAATCACATGTGCGACAAAAGAAATAAGATAAAGAAAAGCAAATCAAACAACAAAATGACCAACTAAGTTTTATAATAAACAAAAAAGTTTTAATTTTAATAATTTGGTCAGTAGCAAAAAAGGTAAAAACAAAGGTTTACTGGCAGAAGTTAAAAATACCTCAAGTTAACTTGTCAGGAGTTGTTGGGTTTATATGTCATGTCAGCAAATGATAGTAAATGAACTACCCTGAAAAAGATTTCTACAGCTGACTTTGCAAGCCAACTTGTTTATTTTTAGCACCAACCAATGAATATGAATACCTGGATGACACCTTTCTTTTTGTAAGTTCATCTGACCACATGAAAGAGTTCTTTGATCTAAATGTGCCAGAACTTGGAGAAGTTTCATTCATAAAAATAGATCCTCTTAACTGTCATGTATTTGCTTTTGCCTCATGTGAATAAATTCTGATTTAACATTTTTAGTACCAGCATTATTTTATAAACTTTAAAAATATTTACATTATTTACATTGATCGGACTGTTGTCTTCTTCTTTATTGCCATGTTTACAGCATTTTGGGTGTGTATGCTCCAACCTTCTTCAGGTGCTAGAAATTTAAAACCAAACCCTTTATTTTGATCACTTGGGGTATATCATTCTCATTCCATGAGTGATGCCACTATTGATGCCATATAACTGTCTCTCTTTAACTCCACTTTTTAAGTTATCTGTTCACCACTGCTGTAGCCAGGTATTGAACTCACAACACTTTGGGTCAAGTCACCAGAACTAACCAACACTTATATCTACTGAGTCATGTGTCCTCAAATATAGGCAATTTTAAAAACATTTATTCATAGTTTTCATATTTAGAAGTTGCTAAGCTCTTTATCATCTTTACTGTCTTTTTAATTATTATTTTTTTTTTTTTTGCAAGCACAAGATCTTTATCTTTGTGTGCTGCCAGTGACATTAACTACTTTCTAAAATATTCTGATGTTTTATGTTTGGAATGAATAACAGTTATTTGATATTTTTATTGCTGAAAAGTAATTAAACTTTATTGCTTGATTTTAAACCTATATAAAAAGAATCAAACAAATGACACTTATAGCTACATGTGTGCATACAGCTCTATTCAATAAAGAGAAAGAACTATAGAGATACAAAATTATGACATATAAACAGTGCATCCACATTTTGATGTCTGTATTTCTCTTTACAACTCTAAGTTTTGTTTGGAAAATAAAGAACAAATTAAGCTCAAATAAAAAAAAATGAAATCAAGAATAGATTTGTTGTTTCCAAATGAAAATTTACAGCAGAGAAGCCAAGCCAAGCCCAACCATTGAAAAAGATAAAAGTTATTAGAAAGAAGAATCATTAGAATGTATAGATTTGATGATAATGAAGAATATCCACTACTCCCAACTGATATTTTTCCTTTCAATGATCATAGCATTCATCTTGATACTGTGACATTGAGGCAATGAAATCAAGTTCACTGTAGTAAACTGGCAATTAAACATAATACATGTTATTTAAGATTAGAAGAAATGCAATGATAATTATACTGACAGCTTGACAATCAAAATTAAGAGAAATTCAAATTCAAACTGCTCTTTCTTGGTGAACTCTAAAAAGTATAACAAAGATTCAAAGCAGTAAAATTCAACTGTTTACAAGAATCTACCATTAAATCCTGTATTTTATTTGGGATCAAGCAACAAGTTAAACTGGTTATCTGTAACAAATAAAAGTGAACAATTACTCTTTAATTACAAATCAAAATGCCAAAAACTTTACATGCATATACTAAAAATTGGATCACAGATCTGCAAAATTCTTGCCAAAAAATTAAATTCAAGAAAAATTAAAAACTATTCAACCAATCAGAAAAATGCAGATCATATTTTTAGACAAGTGAAAACAGTTTTCTATATCAGAAAACTCTTGAAACTCTTTTTTTATTGGCAGTGGCAGGAAGTGAGATAAAAGAGTTTATCAATATGTGCTAATATTTCAGTGATTCACATCACTCAGCAGAAAATTTAGAACCCACAGACCAATTCCAGCATATTTTCAACACATTATTACTACACAACCTCCCACCTCAAAACAAAAACTTTATTAATTTAGACACTTCAAATAATTAGCCAAATCAGAAATGATCATTTTCTTAATTGACTACATGGTGCAACATTGATTCTTTGATCATATTACTCAATTCTTTAAAAAAATCAAAAGAAAATAATGCTATTTAACCTCTTATTCAGATTTTTCATAATTTCTGAGCTCATTCAAAACTTAGCTTTTATATATAACTTTTCATTAATAAACTTTTACTTGTCTGTAAAATGACTTGCTTATTTCAAATTTTGTTATAAGACAAAAAATAAATTGTCAATACAGAGATTTTTATAAGTCCAGCTGAAAAAAAAACTAGAATTGTAAACTTAGCTTCAAATGCATTAAATGTTCTTTTGGTAAGATATTGCTTACTATAGATCAGTCAGTTAAGAGCCATATGTAACGCATGCTTGGGCGATCATGATCTGAAAAAATGTGACTGACTAGGCAGAAGATTTTCTCACAGTAGGTTGCCATTACTTTCTGTGGTAGACTGGTTGCCAACCAAAGCTATGAGACCTGATCTTTCCTGATTTTTAGTCCATTCAACTGGAGGAAGAAGAGACAGAGTATTACCTCTCCCATGGGAATTTGAAGGTAAGGGAATGCAATGAATTCAACTGAAATTCAAACTCAGCTCTTCAATTTCTTGTTCCGAGCCAATATCCACTACACCACAATGCATTGTACACTTTATATTAATATAGATTATGAGCAATTATTTAAAACAGGCAATATTTCTGCTACAAGAAAATTGATTCTCAGTCTCTGAACTTAGGAATCAGTTTTGATATAAAATGTCACAATTTTAGCCAAAAATAAATTACACCATCATTAATCTATCTTCTATCAAAATAATGCTAGTTTCATTTCATCACCACCAAGCAGATCCCAAATCTATTTCTATCCTGCTGAATAGCTGTACTTTTAATGAGATTCCTTGCCTCAAATGCTTATTGGGACTAAAGTTCACTTCAGGCCACCTCAAGTGAAACTTGTATATTTGTAACATTGCTAAAGATGCTGGAAAAATGGTTGGTTCCTGGTATTGCTTTGGAAAGTACTTGATGACTCCTTCCATGCTCTGTTTTTAAAAGTGTTAGATAAGACCAAAAATAGAGTATTGCTGCCATATCTGGGTTGGAGCTGACCAATTCTTAATATCCAGTTGTGGCAGAGTTCAAAAGCTTTTATGTGGTCTTGTGAATGATGAATTATTTTCTACCCTGCCATCTCTTTCCCACAGAAGTAATGTTGCTATCCTCTCACTGCTATTGCTATTTTCATGGCAACAGTTCAAAACACATCTAAAAACACATCTAAAAACATCAAAACACATCTAAAACATATTAGATACGGTTTCGTCATATACTGTTACTGTTACTGCTGCTGCTGCTGCTGCTGCTGGAAAACAACAATTGTCTTGACGGACAATGATAAACAAGAATATGTATATATAAAAATATAAATTTTTATTCTTCATTGGTGACAGTTGTATGGAGGAGGAGTGACCAGACAGAGATTGTGCACATGCAAAAGCTGTTGGGGGGAAGCTAGCTCTCTCTCTCTCTCTCTCTCTCTCTGTTCTGACTTCTCATCTGTCAGAAACCCCAAAAAGACTAAACTATCACCCGGTTCGCACTCTAACCACGTCTATTGAACAGGTGAAGAGGCTCATCCCTTGTTTTCTGGTTAGGATGTGGTTTCCGGTTTTTCTCTTTTCCAATCTTTTCCTTCTCACGTAGCCCCCTGCGCATCAGTGACGATTTCGCCTTGCTTGGGGTGATATGTTTAAAAAAAAAAGTCCCAAGCATCTTTGCCTCTTTGTGCTCTTGCTCAATTGACGTCAGTCAAACCTATGTCGGCCATTGCCTTTCAAGCCTTTGTTGTTGCCTTGTGTTTTCTGCCTTTGATTTCAATCATATCTTTGTTGGTAACTGCTTGTGTTTTCTGTTTTTCATTTCAATCATATATTTTTTGACTACTGCCTATGTTTTTTGCCTTTGATGTTGACCATATGCTTGTCAGCTATTGCCTTTTAAATCTTTGTTGTTACACTTTGTCACTACCATTCACAGCTGGAATATATTTTGTCAATCATATTTTTACCATTCAAGATAATATATTACAGCTGTAAAAATGTAAAGATAGGAAGTAAATGCATATTATGAGGATATGTAGGATAGATAACGATCGGTCCCAGACTTGAAGAGGTTAAAAACATAATGATATTTTCTCATTATTTTGGTGTAGGAGATAGTGAACCAGGAGTATATTTTTTTTTAGGTTGGGTTTCAGGATTTTGTTCAATTTCATTTTAATTTTAATTTTTGTCTGTTTAATTTGTCTGAATTTTTTAACAGGGGTAGTATTCTGCTATTGTAAATTTTTGCGTTTAAATCTCGTTTCGACGTAAATGGTGAAAGTTTTCATAGTGGTTTTCACTGCTTGAAGGAATTCTTTAAGGGTAGGGTCGGTGTAGCATTGGTCATTATGAACCCTCCTTCGCAGCGAGCCATTCTCTCTCTTCCTCTCTCTCTCTATTTCAACTAACCCAAGATGGCGGATAACACCAGTAAATTCTCTGGGAAAATTAAAGAACGGAATTCTAGTTCTGTATTTCTGCTCAACTTTTTCAGTCTGTCTTACCTAACTGGTATGTTGATTTCTGCATTTTATTTTAATTTTTTCTTTTATTTTAATTTTTTCTTTTATTTTAATTCTTTATTTTATTTTAATTTTTAATTTTAATTTTAATTTTTGTCTGTTTAATTTGTCTGAATTTTTTAACAGGGGTAGTATTCTGCTATTGTAAATAGTTTTTGCGTTTAAATCTTGTTTCGACTTATACTAAGTTAAAACTTATTTATTTGTTTTTTCTTCATTATTGGAGTAGATAGTACCCACCATCACCTGATTTTACACTCTACCCCCTTCTTTTGAACAGGTGTGGAGGTGATCGCCTTGTTTCTTGTTTCCGGTACATTTTCCTTCGACTTTGGTTGTGGTTTCCAATCTTCTCACTTTCTTTTTTTTTTGTTTCTTTTTTTTTTTTTCAATTAGAGTAGATAAACTGAACTATTGCCCGGTTCACACTCTACACACGTCTATTGAACATGTGTAGAGGCTCATCTCTTGTTCCCTGTTTAGGATGTGTTTTCTGGCTTTCTCTTTTCCAATCTTTTCATTTTTCTTTTCTTATTTTTTTTTCAATTAGAGTAGATAGACTGAACTATCGCCCGGTTCACACTCCACCCACGTCTATTGAACAGGTGTAGAGGCTCATCCCTTGTTCCCTGTTTAGGATGTGGTTTCCGGTTTTCTCTTTTCCAATCTATTCACTCTTACATAGCTCCCTGCACACCAGTGGCCTTACCGCCTTGCTTGGGGCGATGTGATTAAAAGAAAAAAAATTTAGTTGCGTTCATGTGTAGATAGCAGTTTGTTTTGTAGAAGACAAGGTAGTGAATCAGTCACACCCATAGGAAATGCATGCAACAACTACATATCAACCAGAGGTGTTTGAAAATATTGTGTAATGATGGCACGTCTGAAAACAATTGCTGAAAACAACAGAAACTGGTATTTCACAATCAAGTGAAAACATTTGGAAAATAATCACTTGCTTAGTATTGATCATAAAACCAATTTCACAAGAATGCATCAATTTCATAGGTAATAGCAAGTCAAATATACTTTGTAATGGAATATACCACCGTAGAAGAGAAATTTTCAATATTACCTTGAAAAATGTTTGGAAAATTTATTTGGTGTTGGAAGATCCTTTATCCAATCAAACTGCATCCTTAATCTGCATAGAATTATTTTTTTTTTAGTGGATTTCACCCCAAGCAAAACAGTAAAGCCACTAAAATGTAAGGGGTTACTGGGTGTGGAAGAATTAGAAACAGAAAAATTACTAATGAGCAAGAACAAAAAGATTAATCAGGAGGACATTAGATAGCAATTCATAAAATTTAGCATAAAAATGCAATTTTTTGTACTGATTCTTGAATGAACTATCTTTTAACAACAAATAATAAATGTTCTACAGAAATTTGGAATCATCATCCTTAAATTCTTATTTCAACTCTATGACAAACCTAAGCACCTTACCATAAGGTAATAGTTTTCTACCTGGTCTTGTAGATCCTAATTACTGACTAGTGATTTCAGTCCTGACCAGTTATCTATGTTTGTGTCAATTCTAAGCTAAGCTTAACATTTAATTCTACTTTAAAATGCCTTTATATCTGCATAATTTATTACAAAATCAAACTAAAATATGACTAAAGGAACATTTAGAGAAAAGACTGAATGAAATTTATTTGAGAATACTGCATGTTTAACACAAAAAATGAATTTATAGAGCTAAATTTAATTTTCCCTTTCTCTTATGCAGAGTCAAAATTAAGATATTATCTACAATGTAAGTTTTTGCTGTATCTCATTTTCATTTGTATTGGTGATATCAAGTGGCAGTGACTTTTTATGACAATAGGGGACTGTTCCAAGATATTAAACTCTGGATGAAAAGGCAGGTACCATGAAAAAGTAAAAAAAAGTAAAAAAATCAAAAGACTTGCATATGAAACCTAGTAAAAGGCTTCACTAATTATGCCATTAGTATTTTTTTATACCATATGTAAAATAGTAACAACTAGATTGTAATTTTTGCTCATGATTCTTGATGATTTCAATGTGAACATCTTTGCAGCAGATGAAAATAGACAATCAAGAAAAATTACAGAATCTCTCATCTAGATGCAGACAGGAGGCAGAGATTCAGATAATACATATAAGTAAAGAGAAATTGCTTCCCTTTGATTCATAGAAAAAGCAATCATTTTTATAACATACATAGATAAAAGTTAGTTTGGTTTAAGATATAAGGCTTAATATTTTTGTAACTATCTGCTAGCGGATATAAGAGTTGGTTAAGTGTTGCAGTATACTGGTGGCATATCCATATATTGTTCAGTATGAACAAGCTTAAGTGGTATCACAAAATTAAGTAAAGTAGAATTAACTAATATGAATTGTTCCCCTATCACAGAGAGCAGAATGAGAACAGTTTACAAAAGCGGATTGAATAAAGGATTTGTTTGAAATTCCAAAGATATTGCTACATATCCTGAAGAAGGCAGGAGAATATGACAACCAAATTATCTTAGCTATGACACCCAAAAGGAGAACAAAAGTTCAAATCAAACAGATTATAAAAATGTAAATTCTTCTCAGAAATTCAGAGAGAAATATACTCATGTTCCATTGTATTCTACCATCTTTCAAAAAACTTCATAATTCTGTCTTCACAATTTTTTCCTTCAGAAACGAACTACTCTAGGTGTCTTTTCCAGTTTTACAGGAATGTTCATTCCATTGTTGAGATCAGTCTACCCAGATTTTTGTAAATCTGTTGCGATTCCAAACATTTTATAAAAACATCTTTTAAATGCAACATACAAAAGGTAATTTTCTGAGGGAAAAATAGAAGAACATCAGTTGATATTATTCATATATTTTTTTCAGAAATATACAGTAGCAATAAAATGTTCTATTTTCCTTGCAGTGAAGTTTGTTTTATAAAGCAATTAAGTGTTCTTAGTGTAGTATGAAATGTGTGGACAGACTTACTTTATGACGGTTAGCTTATGTGTTTGTAAATTCGTAGACAAAAGGCTTAGTTGGTAGCTGGTTGTCATCTCTTTTATTGTGTGCTTGTGCACATGTGTTGATCAAACTGGCTTTTGAAATTGTTGAGCCTCGAGAAGTAGTTTGCTTCTATTTTTATATTCGTAAGGTAAATCAAAATTTAATTTAAGAGATGTGAACTTTTTGAATAAAAGGTTTTCATTAGTTAGAAAATAATTTCATACTGGCTTGTGAAAGTCATTTTCTCAAATTTGCAGGGGTGGTGAAATTTCTAAATGATCCAAAAATAACATTGTTCTTGTAATGATTGTTTATCCAACAAACTTTCTGGTGGAATTTTCTTGATTGGAAATATATATATATATACAGTACTGTGCAAAAGTATTATCAAGAATTATTTTATCTTTAATGAGGCATCAAAATAAAGTTTAAAATCACCCCTGTCCTAACACTTTTGCACACTAATGGTAGTGTGCAAAAGTATTAGGACAGGGGTGATTTTCTTAAAAACCTCACTGAAATTCAAATACAGGGTGACAAGCCAAGTAAATTGCTAATGAATATTGATTATTTAAAACTAGGTGTAAAAGATATGTATAAAAAGAAGTTATATTTAATTTTTTCTATTTTTTATTAAACAAGTTATATTGAAACTACTCATTATTCTATTATCCTTGGATATGATTGACTTTTTTCTTATTCCCCCCTATTGAATTGAGCTGTAAATAGTGTCAACATAGTTTAAAGGTTCCTTTTTAAACTTTATTTTGATAATAGTTAGCTGTCTGACCTCGAGTAGCTCATGCAAGTGCTCTTTATTTTTTGAGTTTGGAAAATAATTTATTTTTTAAGCAGCCAACAATGCTAAAGGTAGCAGAGCTAACAATTGCACAAAGGATCAGAATAAAGGCTTTTATTTATCAACAAGACAATGACCATAAACATACTTCAAACCTTTGTAAGAATTATTTAATTAAAAAGGAAGAGGAAGGAAGACTTCAGAATTTGAATTGACCTCCACAAACCCTGATCTCAATCCTATTGAACGTCTATGAGATATTTTCAATAAAAAAATTGGTAAATCTGATGTTACTTCACAAGACACACTTTAAGAACAAATACAAGCTGCTTGGCAGAAGATACCATTAGATACATTAGAAGCTTGTGATATCAATACCTGACAGAATGCTGTTATCAAAGCAAAAGGCTATTATACTAAATATTAAATTTATTTTGTAACTATTTTTTTTGTTAAAGCATTTGTTGAGTAAATCAAATAAAATTACCTTAATTGTTTATTTTCTGTCAATATGCCTCATAAGAGATAAAATAGTTCTTGTCCTAATACTTTTGCACAGTACTATATATATATATATATAATTCTTATGCCATCAAGAGAATTCTGTAAAAAACTGGAATAAGTGGTAAGATTTAATGCCAGGTAAAATGTTGAATAATGATTGAAAACGTCCAAAGGAAAATGTTGTGAATTTTGTTTGATCATCAAATAACCATGTGGAGTAGTGTTACCTCAATGGGTTTTGTTATCTGATTTTGGATGCACAGTTTTCTTGAATGTGTGGATTCAGTTAGCTTAATTGGGAGCAGCACAAGTCAGTCATTTAGCCATTGGGAATAGAGAAATCCTTTCCAGACTCACAACATAGTGAACATTATCTGGGTGAAAACATCTTTTGATATGGTTAACAGTTCATTGTCCCATAATCTTTCGTTTGAAGTTGTTGTAAAGTATCTACTTTTCATTTGTTAGGTTTTCAGAAAAATCACACACAAATATGGTTCAGTGGGATTTTTTAATTAACTTACATGGGGAGGTCACATCAAAACTACTTATAGAATCAAACTGTTGCATATGTAATTTTTAATGCTTTGAGTATGTTGGCTATCTTCTGCAATGATCATTTTCAAATAATGTATTGATTTGATCGCTATAAACCTCAACTAGTCTACCCAACTGTGGAACATAGTTTAGTGAGAAATCTCTGACACAAGCCACTTCTGATATGTGCAAAAGAGAAAGAAAGACAAGAATAAGCTGTCCAATTGTGGACACAACAAAGTCTAGCACAAAAGGAATGGTTACAGTGAAAAAAAAAGGTCTATTTTTATAGCTTTATAGTCTTTTAAAAGTTTTATTGAAAACAAGTCAACATGGCAACGACGAAATTTATTTTCCGATCATGCTCTCTACTAGATGTGAATAATCTACAGGCAGCCTTAGTTCACGTTCGCTAGTGTAGTTTTTTTTTCCCATTTACCTACATTGTATTATGAAAGGCACATGAACTGAAAAATGACATTTTCCCTAAAGGTGGACTACTTTTTAAAGGTCGTTTAGTTTCTGACGTTAACAATATTTTTCCTCCTATTGATTTGACACTTGTGTTTGCTAATATATGTTTACTGTTATTTTCATCACTTTTTGTCTAATACTGAAGAAAAATACTGCTGCTGTTATGTTTACTTATGGGTCCATCGTGGTTGTTGCTGCACATAAGCATTATAACTAGTTTTCTGAATCACAAAAACAGTGTCAAATCTGGCAAAGCAAAAATTTAATTTGAAAACAATGAAGTTGATATCAATCCAAAGATAATCCTCGCTCAAGTCAAACCTGCCTTATTGCTGTTGAGATTGCAACCCGAGCATTTATGGTCACAAACAGCAAAAGTAATTTCTCGTAAAGCCAAGTCCCAAATTAGAATAATCTTTGAAGCAAGACTCCTTTACAAGTAAACATTTTTAAAACGCTTAAACAACTCGTTTTATCATTAAGAACACTCAATCTGGTTGCACAGTTGTTTTAAAAAGTTGTCTTTATACTGACAGATGATCCCGTTATATTATCATCCAACACAAAGAACTTTTGAGAGAAGCCGATCAGATCTCCAGTCAAATTGTTCCTTATGATGCTTAAAAAAAAGAAAAAAGTGATTTTCAAAAGATAGGAAACACAATCTGCATAAATTTTCTACTGCTGACCTCGACACCAATTTGATATTTGTCATGTTGCATTGAGATAATCAGCCCCGCCCCGTCATTGAGAAGAACAGAAAATTAAAAATGTGAATTAATTTTAGTGTGGAAATTCTTATTTGCGGCCCCCTCGAATTAAACTCCTCCCCCCTCAAAACATTCTGGCAAAAGGCTGGGACAAAATGATCTTTCGCTGATTAAATTAATTTCATTAATACAGAAATTTAGGAATTTTCGTAAAATTTTTCTGATTAACTTATTTTCCTTAGCCAGAAGAAAATCTGATTAAATTATTGATCGAACTTGATGAGGTTTTGATTCTCAATTTTTAGTTAAAACATTAAAATATTGTTACACAATCATTTTTGTTTATGCATGATTCTAATTTATGAAGGCATTTCTCATGACATGAAAATTTTCTCAAAGTTAAGACATACGATAGGCTGCTGAGGGTTTTCATCTACAGCCAATTCCCAAAATGTGACAAGACAGCTAACATTAAAATCAAGTCTTATTGTGTCAATGTTTTTTGATTGATCAAAATTTATTTTCTACCGTTCCTTTCTGCGCTATCGGAAGCTGTTGTTTATAATAAATAATAAGTTGCATTATGGTGGAGTTGTGATTAGCAAACTTATTTAATATAGTGAAGTGAATGCAACTGACTTAATCGGAACTTGAACTCATCTCACCCATTCTATGCTCCACGTTGATAGCTTATACCAGCCTCCATGCTGTATTTATCAAGAGAAGATCTATGTTTGAATAAATAGCAACATCACTCAATCCATTTTTCTGACAAACGACAAAATAGACATTTCGTTGCACCCTAGAAAGCCCGCAATGACAATGTTTCATACCTGGAGCATCAAGTGAGCAAGAAATTCACTTTGGAGTTTAATTCACTACAATGTGTCATTCCAAGTTGATTTTACTTTCTGATCAACATTGTTTTCTTAAACTTTGCACTTTCTGGGAATTTAAAAAAAATAAAAGTTGCTGTGGTAAAATAATATTTTCGCTGCAACATCTTTATTACCTATAAGACTTGTCTTAGTGATTTTTACCAAATCCAACTTTTTCAGCTTGTTTTAATGATCAATAATCTTAATCTAAATTTGAAGGTTAAAATTTTGAGGATTCGTAACGGACTCAATGTAAATTTTAAAAAATTGCAATAAATATAATCTAAAAAAGTTACAATTGGATAAATTTTCTACAAATGTAACTAATTAATACATGATTTAAGAACGAAATAACTATATTTTTCGATGCAATAAAGTATCGCTTGTATCTTAAGCCATTTTTGTTGCTAAGATTCGCATAGAAAATGGAGGCATTTGATTTTCCATCGTACGTTTAATACTTATTACTTTCCCGAATCATTTACGCACCGCCCAACTGTGATAGGATGTAACAAGGACGATTTAATGTGGGGTACCTATGTATGTGTACAATCTTCCTTCCTTAGTGCAATAAGGAAGGTGCTGGAATCTATAGTGAGTTATCAGATTAGTTTGATTTGGCCTTGTTAGTTAGATAGCACACCATAAGAGGGGTATAAAACAAGGAAATCATGATTGTAAATTGAAACAACAATTTATATACATGTAAATTAATTCAAGTTTTACAAATAAAATTAATATGTATTTTGGTTGATACAGGATTGTTAAAAATAAAATGTTCATAGTAGTCTGTGGGGATACCGACCGAGTAAGAGCGAGACCGGATATTGGCTCTATGCCGACCAGAAAGCGAATGAACAAAACTCGTCGTCACGCATCCGAGTTGAAAAATAAAAATTAACCAAATATCAAATTTCCATTTCGCGAGCCTACGAGAATTTTATTTACCAGCCAATGGGAAGCCCAGAATCAAATTCAAGTATGAAAATCCAAAACAAGCAGTTTGATCCAAAAGGCAGATATAAAAGCGGAGACAAAGCATCGTTAGACAGACGGGAAAACGAGAGGAGAAGAGTGTAATTAATATCTCCTTGACTTAAGTTGAGCGGCTACTATGCTGACCTCTTTCTTTCTCCCTGTCTCAAAAGTACTTATTGAGCTCTTCAAAAACATTCCTCAAAAGTACTTACTGACTTGCTGACCTTAGAAGCGGCAACTTCAAAATGAACATCCCCTTACCTACAAGACGCTTCCACATTCTTAAGCCTTTTATCTCTTTCAGCATTATATTATTTTCCATGAACACTTTAACCTCCGTTGGACTTATATTCAAGTATTATTTTAATTGTAAAAATATTAATTGAAATGTGTATATATAAATGTTATTTTATACTCAAATTGCCTTTCTTGATTTTATAATTATTTTATGAATTATAGTGGGCTATCTTCCCACAAGGCCAAATTCCGTTAACCTTCACGGTATACAATTACCCTTCATTAGAACGGAATCCTTACTACAACTAGAAAAGAATAAATAAGAAGATATACCCGCTGCAAGTCCTTGTAAGAATGAGTTTATGTGTACGTAGGCAGAAACGTATGTATGTATGTATGTATGTATGTATGTATGTATGTATGTATGTATGTATGAGCGTTTGTCGTTGGGTCGGAATGTCTTTTGAGTAATCGCTCAGTCTTAAAATGTTCCGATCGTTTATCAAGTATAAAAGAAGCAGACGGCAGAGAAAATGGTGAAATGGAAGAAAAGAAAGAGAAGGGAAAGAGAGAGATAACGATCGCTTGACGTTTGTCAAGGGACGTGTTAAAACGATCGCTATTTTTTCTCTCTGGTGTCAGGCGAACTTACCCGTGTTTTTATTCAGTTTATGGGCCTGGAAAATGTAATGTAGAATTCACTCCTAGATTTGATTCCGGCCTTTCCATTGGATGACGAACAAACTCAGCGCCGGCTTGCGAAAAGGCCCGTAAAAAATTTGTTTCTGAGAATTGAAGATTATTTACCTCCCCGCCGAGGAAGGATGTGAAAATCATTTTTGTATTATTTACATTGTTCGGGCTATTGTCATCATTTTTATTATCATGTTTACAACATTTTGGCCCTTGTACGCTCCGGCCTTCTTCATGTGCTAGGAATTTCGAACTGAACCCTTTATTTCAATCACTGGGGCATATCATTCTCATTCCATGTGCGATACTATTTCCATGAAGTTATCTCCCTTTAATTTAACTCTCTAAGTTGTTTTTTTTCACCAATGATGTAGCTTGGTATTAAGCTCAGAACTTTTTGGGTTAAGTCACTGGAACTAACCAACTCCTATATTCACTGAGCCATGTGTCTTTGAGGACATCAGTGTATGAATTTCTGGGACTTATAACCCTAATATTTCAGTAACCATTTTTTATTCAGAGCTCATAACGAAATCTTTGACGCTAATGATTTTCTCTAGCACTCCATATTACTGGATTCCATATCGTATTCATTTCTATGCTTGGCCGGCTTAGGAGATTTTTGTGGCCTAGCATATGTGCTGATTCGTTAAGTTTATGTAGTTTCCAATGGTGTTCTCTATCAGTTATCCTTAACTTCATCTCATAGGGAACGGTGATTCCTTTTCTCCCTCCATCATGTGGTCAGCTGAATTTTCTACCTCTCCTCGTGCTAAAGCCTTGCGGTGTTCTTGCAGCCTTACCTTACAGGAGTGGCCCGTTTTTCCTTTATATTTATTTCCACAGCTACATGGTACACAGACCTTAGTCATGTTATCCTCTGTTGGCGGTCGTACTGGGGTGGATAGGTATTTGGAAAGTGTAGAACCACTTTTGAAGGTCGTCCTGATGTTATATGGACCACAAATCCTTTGTATTTTCTTTGATAATCCCTTCACAAGTTTTCTGAGAGTTGTTATCCTCATGCACCCTCCCTTCAACGTTCGTTGGAGCTGTTGTCATGTACCCTGGGTAGTTGTTACGTTGTACAGTACCGCTTATACCGACAATTTCCTGTTCATATGTCTCTTAGTCGCCGCTTATGACTTTTACTCGATGTTGCAGGCAGCAGACAATCACTTTACATTGTATGAGTGGTGGGAGTTGGTTGAGGTATTGTCTGGTGAATGTTGGCTTGTGGTCTTGAACACTCTCTCTGTTCGAGATACTAGCACATCCAAGAATGCTCGTTTGTTGTCGTTTTTTTTTTTCAATTGTGAACTGTATCAATGATCCTATTGAATTCACATGGTCCAGTAGCGTATGAACCTCTTCCAGATTAATATCTACAAGGAATCGACTCAGAGGGTGGCACACAAAGCCTTGGCTTCTAACAATAGGCCTGAGGAATACCGTCTTTGTGAATCTTAGGTAGACCATACAAGTGAGGTAGCTTGCTGTAGAGTTGAGACAACTACCTGTATGTCTTAGGCTAGAAGTGGTCCTTGTTGTTGATTAGGATCTGCGACAGCTGTCGTTCTGTTTTCAACGTAAGGTCTTTCTTTACCTTACTATAGTTACCACTTCTAATGAGGTCTTCCAATTTCTCGGTGTATTCTGTTTTGTCCATCACTATAGTTGCATTGCCTTTGTCAACAGGTAGTATGATGTTCTTATTCCTCTGCAGGATTTTGATTGCTAGCCCTTCCTTTTTGTGATGTTTGATTTGGGTGGCTTGGCTTTCTCCAATGTCTGTCCTATTTTCCATCTTAGCTCATCTGCCTGAGCCTGAGGCATGTTCAAGGTGATATCTTCGATTCAGGTTACGATATCTAAGTATAGTATCTGCTGGATGGTCGTTGCGAAGTTAAGACTCTTGTTCTCCTCTGACTCTTCAGTGATCCTGCTGAGGAAGGCCTCTGGGAGATATCAGACTGTAATTTCTGTTTTATCCATCGGTTGTACTGGATTCGTTCTCGGACCAGAGCGTGTCCCGCTTTTTCTACGACCAGATGGGCTCTCCTTGAATTGACGGCAAGTCTCGGTGCCAAGCCTGCAGGGATGAGTCGTAATTTCTTGCATCGGTGTAGAAATGTCAGGTAATTTTGATATTCGTGCTAGATTCAGGTAGGACTTTTCTATTCGTCTCCATATCTTTGATATATCGGGTCTGTACCAATCGTTGTCTATATTTCTGAAATGAGGTAGTATTTACATTATTGACATTGTTTGGACGATTGTTCTCATCTTTATTGTTATGTTTACGACGTTTTGGCTGTTGTACCACAATTTCAGGTGCCACGAATTTCGAACCGAACCCTTTATTTTGATCAAAATCATTCTTTTTCTCATTCCATATGCGATGGAACCTCCGGTAGCAATTTTTGTATATGGGGTTTCCTGTATGCATGCATAAGGGTCAAGAACAAACATTGCCGAATCCTCACGATCATTGTCTCACAGTGAGGGCATCCTCGGGACAGAGCATTCTCCCATTTCAAATAAGTTTATTTACACCGCCACCCCCCGAAGCAGGCTATGGCACAAGGTCAGTTTTTTTTTAATGTGGCGGACCCGAGCGCGTGCACTCGGGCCAATGACCAAAATTTACCAAGTCCCCGCATACGGATAGAACAGAAACTACGTCTTGATCAAAGCAAGACGACCAAAAACTTATTGTCATCCTGCAATTGTAATCTTTATCACCTGTTACGTCACAAAAGAACAAATCTTCCATAAAGGTAATCACAGTAAAAGTAAGTTGGTGTTCTTTTTTCTTACATTGAGATTGTTAAAGATATATTGTCTAGCGGGGAATATTTCTTTAAAAGTTATTTTTCAATGAAATAATTTATATTACAAATATTAACATCTGAATGAAAATTTTTAGGACGTTATTTGTAAAGTTTCGTTATATCACTCTAGACATACACTTTTCATGTTTAAAACCTTGTTTTAACAGACATACGAATTTCCATGCCCAGAACCAAAATGTATAGGAAATATAGGTTGATATTAATAATATCTATTAACTGTATTCATAAAGCCTAACCTAAAATACAACCATCCCCTTTTTAACGGTATATAGCAAGCTAAGAATAGTTATATAGTTGTTACAAAAAACAAATGAAGACTTTCATAGTAGAATTGGTGGTTGGGGGGGGGGGGTTATGATTTGACCTTAGAAAAGGAGGTCATCTGTCTTTGAAATATCCGCTTTTACATTCCAATCCTCACATGATCTGAAAGGATTTTAATTGAAGTTTCAAATGAACATTTTAATCTCTTTTTTAAGCTGTTGAATACAAAAGATTATAAAGAGTAACAGGGCTGGTAGTTTATAATAATCAGAACATTTTCAGTTCAGCAGTCCGAGTGATTTCAAATCTTTGTACCAATGTTAATGCATAAAACTAGTAGAGTGAAAATCAAAATAACTTTATACCTCCACTCCATCTTTGAGACCTATGTTTTAAATTGGATTTTTTAAAAAAAATTTAAAAAAATTTTCTTGAAACTTTAATTTTAGCTTAATTGAAATTTACATGATTAAATTTACTATTTCTACTAATCAAAATACTCTGGTGTATTTCAAACAGAAATTATATTCATTGGAATCTAAAATTTTGAGATTTTATTTTTCAATTTTCAATTTTTCGGACATTTTTTTGAGCAATCGACACATTTGTAAACAAAAGTTAATTCTCGGTTTTAAAACTCGTGCAAAAATAAAATATATATCTCTCACTCGTTATTTTTGGAAAAATGGCAAATTTCAAGTTAAATTAATCTGATTTGAAACAAATATTACTTGTTAATGGCATGGAATATAGAATAAAAGTATTTCTTAATCACAAAGGTCTGTCTCGTTGACTTTTTAAGTACGGAATGACAGCACCTGTTATCAATCAATCTGAAAGTATGGTGACAAAAAGTTGACATAATCGAGTTTAACATTTCGTAAGGGGAACAATCCTTGAAACATGTGACCTTTTAATGATAAGTCTCTTATAAGTTTCCATAGTGAAAGAAAATGTGTAGTTTAACATAGTAATAAAAATTTAGAAAATATTCGAAAAATCTTAGTTCTAAATGATTTGTATTAAGTTTTTGAATTTTCGATTTGTAAATAAAGTCTGTTTTTAATGAATTAACCAAAGACATGCTATTTCTAATTAGAGTGTGAGGTAACAGACGTAAAAAAAATGTATTTTTAGCAAGACGTTCTAAAAATAATAATTGCATAAATAATTTCATTAATTTTTTAATAATTTCTGAAAGTTTCATTAAAATCAGACAATTAGTTGATTTTTGCAAGAATTTTTAAATTAATGTCTTTCAACACCAAAAAACGACTTGCGTAAATATTTCGTTTTCCTTAATAATAGTCACATTTATGGGATACACATTTTTTTCTATTAAAATAAGTAATAAGAAAATACATAAAAACATTATAGAAATTTTGGATCAAAACGGCATTAGAATTTAAATTACATTTTTATATTTCTCAACCAATCAGCTAAAAACATAGAATAAGAACATTCTAGAAAAATAGGATCGGAAGTCAATTAACAAAAAATATTTAGGCCCCAAAACAAAATAGTAAAATACAAATCTGATTGGTCAATAAATGTCTTCACACCTAAATGTTAGGAAGATTATTTGATCCACTATTATGGTATATAAATAACACACAGTTAGGAAGAAGGAGGTCAGTCACCAAGCTAGCCATTAAGTCAGCATGTAACCGATACTTTGTCCGGCCAAGTCATTCTTCCACACCAAAGTTCATGACCTAGCTACAGAGGGCCGTGAAAGGAAAAACCCGACAAACTTTCTTTCATCAACGCGACCTGCTGTCGCCACCCGAGATGAAGTTAATGTAAGTAAGAACGACTTATTTACGGATTCCGTTAATATAAACTTACACACACCTTTAAACAAATTTAACTTCTTGCCAAACTTTATTTTCCAAAAGGCAATTTTTCACATCTTGTATTTTATTTGTTTCCACATGCTAATTTTATTTTATACGTATTAAATTGTTTGTTGTCTAATGTTCGTTGTGACTTATTCCATTTCTTTTGCGCGATTGTAAAACATTGTGTTGTATTTGTGGGGGAACTAATCTCGAGAGCAATACCCTTAAAATACGGAAGCACATCAACCAAGCACTTACCAATTTCCCTACACATTACGTGAACATAGCTTGAATTACTGACGGAAAACAAAAAAAGAAAAAGAAATTTTAATTGAAATTTTGAACGTGTTATAAAGGATTAAAAAAATAAAAAAAATAAAGGCAACAAAATTTGATCTTTCCTCTTAGATAGCATAAGCATATTGATGATAAAACTTTGTTTTTATTAAGTTTGAGCCCTTTTAACATCATGCTGTGCTGTTTTTTTTTTGTTTTTTTTTTCGGCAATTGATTGGACTTGGAGGTACCTACATAAACGAGAACAAAATAGTAGAGTTCAGAAACAAGGGAAAATATTAAGAGAAATAAAACACCGACAAAACAATCGATGATACCCTTTGTCGTTTTAAAGATTTTTAAGCATTTTTCTCCGACAATTTCACTGAACAAGATTTCCATATTAGTTTTACTTTTCTTTCTCTCGATATGGACTCTTAAAATAAAATGGTCAATTTATATAATGTATAACTTACTTTCTTCCTTGGTCAAGTTGGTAAACAGATATTTGAATATCTAAAAATGCAGAACTAAATTTATTTCTAAACCTGAGACCCTAAGTCAGCTTAGAAAGGTGGAAGTAGAGACGTTTATCTACTTGAAACTCTTTGGTACTTAGGGAAAATGTTCTATAAACTTGTTTTGTAATTGTAAAAACATTTTTTTCCGAATAAAATTATTAGCCTAAACCTCTTGTCAATGACCTAGATAAAAACTTAAGTGCTTGTGTGTATGTGTGCATTTAAAATAGTTAAAAGAATTTATTTGGTTAGAAAACAAAACAAAACAAAACAAAACAAAAAACAAAAACAAAAAAACAACAACAAAAAACAAAACAAAAACAAACAACCTACGAAAAATTGTTCAAACAGTTATTTGAAGTAAAATTTAATTTATATGGGTACACAAAGAGACGACACGAGCCGAATTTAAGAACAAATTTATTTTGTTAACACAAATTGTAATTACAAAAATTAAATAAATGCATTGTGTTATGTGTTAAAATGATGGCCAATGACATGTAAAAATAATCAATGTAAATGAAATACCCTTTCTTTCACAATAAAAATTATAATTCTAAAGTCATTGGAAAAGAAAACTAGATATAAAATGTAGAAAAAGAGAAAAACCTCCGGATAATTTTCAAAGAATTGGTAAAACGTTTGAAGCATAGAACAATCAGAACAGCTGAAGACTTTTCCTTTATTTGTGAACGACTTTTATGTTCCTTTCAATTCTCATACGTCTTCTTATTCCTGTATTGTTTTTCTTTCTGGGTCGGAGCGACCTGGGTCCTAGCAGTAGATGTTTTTCGGCTTCTCGAACTAACTCCTGAGTACCCTTTTATTAACTACAGGTAGGCCCCAAATTCACTTCTCAGAATATAGAGGCAAACCCCTTGATTGGTTCTGGATGAAAAACAAACTACTTTCCCCACAAATTAAAATCGATGCATTTGAATTAATCTTCTTAACAGAACGATAGAACGATAGATTTGTATTTTAAGTAAGCATATAAAACTGTACAAAAACTTTGGAGATTTGTGATTTAATTCTTTTTTATAGTTCTTAAAGATGCAAGAATGAAAATTGAAAGGGAAATTTTGACGCATGATGACCCTGTAATATAAAATTTGGGTGGAGCGGTATAATAAGTACTGCAACTACAATTTTTGTTTTTTATATTACCATTGATTAAGGCTAAGCACTCGATATCACGAATATCAAGAGAAAAAAAGTTTCTAAAAATCAATAGCACACCATATTCATCCCCTACGAAAGCCAAAATGCTTGTGACGTGATTTCTTTTCTTTAAGTAAAAGGAAGAAACAAAAAAGAAAAAATCCAGAAAATAAATTTATTTTGACTTTTGTAGAGTAAGCAATATAGAATGTATTTGTATAGCAAACTCGACCATATTAACTCTTAAAATTCACACATATATAAAAAAAATGACATTCGTAATTCTGCGTACTTATATCTGTGTGTGTGTGTGTGTGTGTGTGTGTGTGTGTGTGTGGATAAAGTAAAAAATGAGTATTCCTGGCCACAGTGCCTAGTCTTTAAGTACACTATATATTGAAATTTAACGAATTATTAAAATGGAGATTGTACTTATTTAATCAGTGATTAGAATAAGAAAGTTTTCTCAGTAAATCTATCAAAATAAGTTTCCTATCTCATTTTTTGAAATCAGTTAATTATGTCAATTAATTTTTAAAAGAATTTGGAGGATAATTTACTTTATTTTGGAAACAAAACTAGAGTTGAACAAATATCTCATAAAGGAAACTTTTAAAACTTTAAAAGAACAATATTGTTTTGATTGCAAAATTATACTTTAAATTAACAAAAGTATAATTTATTCACAGTAAATAATTCGCAAGTGATTTCCAAATAATATTCGACTATCTTTTTGAAAATTCATATAAGTTTTCGGTTTTATTATTAAACATTGTACTCTGAACTGAAATGTAGTTACTAATGAAACTAGTCAGTTATTCTTATTTGCTGTTAATTTTTAAACCGATCCATTCTTCTGTGCTCGTCAGGTGTGTTAAGGGAAAAAATTACGACGAAAAATGGTTGTTAATACAGCAGCCAACTGAACCAATCGATTACCATAGCGCCATGTACACCAAGTCCTCAGGTTATTCTAAATTGTATGGATTGTATAAAGTTCTCCAACACTTGCGAAACAAAGTGTAGAAATACGTACTAGGATGAGTTAAACACATTGTCGACAGCACCTTATCTCCTATTTCCTCATTCGCAACGATTCCCAGAGAGAGTGGGGTGGTAATGTGATTTGGTTTGGTTTGTTTTACGTTATATCTGTGGTGAATACGAAATAAAAGTAACTCTTTTCTCTTCAATGTTTACAAATTCGCGAGCCAGTGCGAAAATCCTTTTGACCAATAAAAAAAAATTAACACTGTTTTGAAGGAAAAGATGAAGGGAAATTTTACGAGCAAGTGGTAAATATTTATTAACCAATGAAAAGAGAGCGATTTACAAAAATCAGAGAAATTATCAAGCCAGTGTCAAAAATAAAAAGAAGCCACAACTCCTAAAAGAAGCCATAACTCCTAAAATTAGGCGAAAAAAAAAGAGATAGTCAAATGAATCATATCTGTGAACCAATCAGAAATCAAGAAACAATTCTGAAATTAATTCCTTTGTCTCAGAAAAGTGCAAAACAGACAGTCGACCAGGCAAATAACCCAGAGAGTCGATGAAATAATTTCGTCAGTTCTACATTTTCGAACATCTAAAAATCCCACAGAGCGTTGCAAGGATTGCTACTATCAACGAGATACCTACATACTCATTTTACAAGAACTCTCTTCTCTCTTTCTCTATGATAAGCTAAAGGACTAAAACGTTCAACACGAAAACTCCCTGATATGAACTTATGAAATCTTTAAGTATTGTATATTTTATTTTAAGAGATATAAAATTTTATCAGTACATGCAAAATATACTTTGTACTAATTATCTTTGCACAAATTTTAAAAGGCTAAAAATATATTTGTTTGGATTAAGGCCGTTGACCGAAGATGTGCCCATAAACGCCACTGTAGAACTCTCACTTCACAGGAGCGCCGCTACAGTCAAACTGAAAGGGAGGTTTTTTAGCAGTTGTTTGGGGTTGGGAAAGATTCCACTTATATCTGTTTGGTTGTCATTTTGAAATATTGGCAGACCATGAAACTTTGAAGATTTTTTACCATCATTCAGGATGGCCATCGCCCTATATTTTAAGATCGACCTTGCAGACATACTGTCTATTAAATCAGTTCAAATTTATAAAGATGCAAATAAGCGATTCTTTAGAAATGTATTTAAACCTAGTAATTGCTTGTACTGTTCCGAAAAGTGTATCTATATCAGGTAACAGCATTCTCTGGCAGATACCACTATCTAAGAAATTACTAGATGTGTAAAGAACAATGTGTGACCAAAAACAAACATAATAAATCCTTATTCAAATATAAGGAATAGACTTACGCATAAATCAGGTCTATTTCTTTGGGAAATTTGCCTTGTCATTTCAAAAACGTTGCAACAGCAAATACTGAAATTAGCTCATGAAACTTAACAAGGTATTACAAAGGCTAAAGCTTTACAACGTCAAAAAGTATGGTGACCAGGTATTGACAATGTTATAGAAAAAAAAGGAATTGCTTGCCATGCTTGAGCGTTTCTATGCTAAACATTGCAGAGTCTATTAAAGGCCATGGGACAATCGTGTGAAAGGGTTCACATCGACATAAATGCGCCATTCTCGACAGGTGAAAACATTTTGAGTATAATCGATGGCTACACTAGGTGGCCTGAAATTCATATAATTAAAGCTACACACTTAAAACTATTTCAAATTGTCTAAATCAGACTTTTTCTAGATTCGGATACCCTGAAGTCATTGTTAGAGATACTACATCAAAGTTATATAATATAGACATAAATCAATTTTGTGAGTGAAATGATATTATGAACCACCGATCGATATACTACTAGCCTCAAGAAAATTCTGAGATAGAAAGATTTTATAGAACGCTCTGTAAAGCCATTAAATTATCGCATACCGAAGGACAAGACTGGAAAACACAAATTTTCCAATTTTTACTCGCATATCGTAATACGCCTATGTCTACTTAGGTATCTCCTGCTGAACTACTTTTTGGTCAACCTCTGTGAAACTAGATCCCTACTATTAATACTGAGACTGTTAAAAATCAATATAATCAGGCAAAATACGCTGATGATAAACGCATGTATAAATCAAGGCAATACTTTAATTAAAAAAAAAACGAGTGATATTTTGCAAGGGGACCAGGTGCTCTTTACGGGTAAAGAAGGAACAAATTTTCAACACCATTTTCTAGTTAAGCTTACTCTGTTGTTGACAGAAAAGAGCCGGTCATAACTGTTCAGAAGCTGGGTAAACCTGTCATTTACACTCGACATGTAAACGATGTGAAAAAAGTTCAATTTTAAGAAGGTGGATACTGATTTTGATGACGAATATGATAGTGTACGCTTGGAAGGAGAGAATTACGTTTCTGGATTCATAAGCCGTAGAGAACAACAAATGCGACGTTCCACTAGAAATCGACGTCCACCATTGTAGCGTCGAGGTTATCTTCGTTTTCTCCATATGCCATGTCCCTTCAGGACGTAGGCAATCATGGACGACTTTCATTTGATCCTGTCTCTTGTCGCTCTCAATATTTTTCCTTTTCGTATATCTCCCAAACCCTGCTCTACAATCCGTTTGTTCGATCCTATCAAATATGTCACGCGCTACTTTCCCACGTATCTCTTTCCCTCTATCCGTCCTGTGAGTATTAGATTATCTAGGCCTTCTTTCCTCGTTATGTGTCCCCGGAACCGCAGCTGTCTCTTCTTGATGTTTATTTGTTTTCTTTCTCGTTTGCATTCTCTCCAACATCTCATTATTCCTCATGTGCTCAGTCCATGTTATCCTCAGTATCCTTCTGTAGAACCACATTTCCGCTGCCTCAATCCTCTCCGCCATCCCTGAGGAGAAAGCCCAACATTGACTGCCATAGAGAAGGACCGACAATACATAGCACTCTAGCACTTTTTTCTTCGTTTCCAATGATATTTTCCTATCTCTTAGTACTCTGCTTAGCTTTTGAAATGCGTTCTTGGCCATGCGAATGTGTCTTCAAATCTCAATGTTGCACTCTCCATCCTTTGTCAGAACGCTTCCCAGGTATTAAAATTTATTTATTTGCTTTGTTCTAGTTTCTCTGACCTATAGTTAGCATTTTGGGGTCTTCTTTTTGCTGATGACCTATATTCAGTTGTCTTGAAGTTTATGCTCAGGCCTTTCTTCTCCCTTTCTCTTGCTACCTTCTGTAGGAGATCCTACATTTTCTTTTCCGTGTTTGCTATCAACACCGTGTTATCCGCGTATCTTATATTTTTGAGATTATGGTCGCCAATGTCGAATGCTGGCAAGGATTTTATTTCTCTCAAAATTGTTTCACTGTATAAACTGAATAGATCAGGTGAGAAAGCACATCCTTGTCTTATGCTCCTTTCTATTTTTGTATACCTCCTGAATTCACTTCCTATCCGTACGCAAGTGGTTTGTTACCAATATAAGTTCTTGAATATCCTAATATCTTTTCCGAAAATGTCAAGGATGCCGAGCATCTCAATCAAGTTTTTGTGGCGTACGTTGTCAAATGCCTTTGCGTAGTCTATAAAGCATAGATAAAGAAGGTCATGGTAGAGCCGAAGCGTCAACAGAAAGTAATGAACAAAGTGGTTAGGCTTTGGATTTCACCTCTTTTTCCCTTGAGAGTAGATAATGTTCATGGCTCTATTGTTAAAAAACTGCTTTTCCATACTTGAACTAACAACAGGGAACAGTTTATCACAGTTCATTAATTTGAGATGAGCAATTTCTTTGTAAGCTGTTCTACTTTTAAGATGTTTAATTTCAAGGTTATAAAATGTGTTAATCCAGTAGTGTGTAATTAATATAATTAACGTAATATAAAACGTAAGCAGTAAATACTGAGTTTTAGTTTTAGTTTCGTAAATTTCAAACTATTTTCTACCCTCAATAAATAAAATAGAACTTTTTAAAAATTATCGCAAGACCTGTATGCATTTCAAGACAATCTGCAGGTTTTTATTTTATGCACAATAATTCAATGAGGGATTTATTGTTTTCTATGCTTATTACTTGTTACATATTTAGGACAAATAAAGCTCTGTGCTAATTAAGTTATAAGGCCCTTTACTTGGGCTCTGAAAAAGGTAGGCTTACACAGGTAGTCTGGCATACATGCTCAGAAAATTTAGGCGTAGTTAAAATATTAAATGTTACCTGTTGCGGGGCTGGCTAACGAAATGAACGAATGTTAACCTCCACAAACTATTTTTTGTTTTGTGATTCAACAAGACAGGGCAAAAAACAATTTCCGGTTTTCTCTTTTCCAATCTTCTCACTTTTTTTTTTCAATTGGAGTAGATAGACTAAACTATCGCCCGGTTCACACTCCACCCACGTCTATTGAACAGGTGAAGAGGCTCATCCCTTGTTTCCTGTTTAGGATGCAGTTTCCGGCTTTCTCTTTTCCAATCTTCTCACTTTTTTTTTCAATTGGAGTAGATAAACTAAACTATCGCCCGGTTCACACTCCACCCACGTCTATTGAACAGGTGAAGAGGCTCATCCCTTGTTTCCTGTTTAGGATGCAGTTTCCGGCTTTCTCTTTTCCAATCTTCTCACTTTTTTTTTTCAATTGGAGTAGATAGACTAAACTATCGCCCGGTTCACACTCCACCCACGTCTATTGAATAGGTGAAGAGGCTCATCCCTTGTTTCCTGTTTAGGATGCGGTTTCCGGTTTTCTCTTTTCCAATCTTCTCACTTTTTTCAATTGGAGTAGATAGACTAAACTATCGCCCGGTTCACACTCCACCCACGTCTATTGAGTAGATGAAGAGGCTCATCCCTTGTTTCCTGTTTAGGATGCGGTTTCCGGTTTTCTCTTTTCCGATCTTTGCACTATTACGTAGCCCCTTGCACATCAGTGGCATTACCGCCTTGCTCGGGGTGATACGATTAAAAAAAAAAGATAAAGTTTCACATTTAAAACACTAAACATGATATTAGAAAGAGTTGAAAGTTTTGACTTACCTGTTCTGCCGTGATAGATCGACGTCTGAACGTAGATCTCAGGTCGACGAGGGAAGTGATGTCAACTTTGTGTAAGACTCATCACGAGGGAAGGTGTTTGAGTCGTTGGTTTGAAAGCCAGTCTTATTTGACTCTAGTAAAATGCTGCTGCTGATGGATATCGGGGATAACGAACTTACGCTGGTGATGATGACTATCGAAAACGTCGTGCTGACGATGATGATGAATTTCAGAGATGTGTTGACGTTGATGAGGATATCAAAGATGTCAAGCTGACAATGATGGCTACCACTGCTGTTGTAACTAGCGGCTGTCAGTGATGATGATGATGACTGCTGCTGGAGATTGATAGTCTGCAAAGAGAAAGACAAGTCGCTGCTAGCTAGCACGCGGGTGAGCTCGTGTATATGTGTGTGGTAGTTATACGTTTCGCTAATAAACTGGTGCTCAGCCGCTTTTACACAGGTTCACCATTTTAGTTAGCACGTCCATTATCACCAGTTCCAGTTCACCAAAGAAACTTGAAACATATCCAGAGAAAGAGCATTCATACAAATGGTCTAAGGTAGAAAGTTTTTCTCTCTTAATTAATTACTCGGGGAGCCACTTGGAAGGTGTGTATAGTAACATGTTTACTAACATGAATGAAACAAAGGGAAGGTTTAACTATGTAGTTATTTCAGTTTGAAATGTTCCAACATCCGGATACCCTATACGCGGGTGTATGCTAAATTCCGCTTAATAAGAATGCCTTGTTTACAAGTTGATTTTAGGGACATAATTTTATGTTTGCATCCGTGCACGATAGACCTGATCAATTATAAATTTTAATTTTAGACACTTGTTTTAATTATCAGGGCTATTATTTTTATTTTTGAAAGCTAATCTACGTTCTGCCAACAAACAAGTCATTGCCATCACTCTTTGAATTACATACCTCCAGTTTTTTTCCGTTTTGCTTTGATTTGCTCAAGTTTTGTTGTGAGCGTCTAACCACGTTTTCTTGTTAAGTAGGTCAACATGAAGTCCATGTCACTTTTTGAATTCTCTTGGGTTTTAATAATACGAGGTTAACATCAGTTATAAAATCCTGAAGAAGCTAAAGCTGTAGTTGAAGAAACATTCTTAGAGAATTTTGGGAAAACCTTGCACAAAAAACGATAGACGTTTCCTTTTGTTGGAGAATATATTAGCTATTTTTTAGGGTAGGTTTTTCTATTTATTTTAGTTGAGAAGAATAAACTTCTTGAGCAAGAAGGAATTTGGTTTTTGTAAGTTCTCTTCAAAGTTGTGAAAGATTCATCCAAGTGAAAAGTCAATTTTTTCATCCAGTACGAAATTTCTCAATATGGTCCATAAACCAACATCATTCTTGACAATGAAATCAGCAGAAGAGCAAACGCTTATTTCTATACATTTTGTGCGGGAAACTAAAGCTTTTGTGTCTGTGGATCTACTGGTACTTGAGTCACTGACAAATGTTTCTGAGTAGCACTGGTACTTCGATTTACAGACGAATGTTCTAGGGTGCCACTAGTACTTAAGGTTACTAAAAAATGTTCCTGGGTGCCATTGATCCATTGATACTAAGTGTTACTGACAAATGTTCCTGGGTACCAAGTAATGCATCTGAATCTTCTGCACCTGCCGTTGAACTTGTTTGTTTCAAATATGCAAAGCCAAATGATGTGATTGGCTTTAAATGTTTTACTATATCGTTTTGTTCTTTTTAGCGTTTTCTTTTACTTGCAACACTTTAATATCGTCTATTTATTGTTGGGGTTAAAAAGCTGGAACAGTAATATCAATTGTTTGGATTCGATTCTGGAAAGACAGGAAGTTGGTGTTTAAAGCATCATCAGCAACTAAGCGGGTTATATAAAGGCCAACTGTGGTATGGGAGCTCTATCGTAAGAAAAGATCTGAAGTGTGTAACAATAAGGTACAAGTAAAAAGATCTAAAGTAAGTAATAATAATGTACAAGTAAAACGCCTTTGCAACTTTGAACGAACGTCGCTCAGTTCATCTCTAAAAAATTGAACTTTAGTAGTTTTGGTAATGCACATACCTTAAATTTCACCACTCCATGCGCATAATAGTACCATGGAATAGATGTATCCTTATAATCAGAAACACAAATACCCGCACAGAGAAAAAGTAACTTGGTACCGTTGACATCATACACCTTTTCGCTTTTACTCACAAACGGTAAACCATATAAATTCGCAACTACAGCATATATATATATATATATATATATATATATATATATATATATATATAAATAAATTTCCCAAGCGGAAAAAGAGAGAAAAAGTAACTTGGTACCGTTGACATCATACACCTTTTCGCTTTTACTCACAAACGGTAAACCATATAAATTCGCAACTACAGCATATATATATATATATATATATATATATATATATATATATATATAAACGACCAGTTTCGTTCAAGACTTTATCAAGTTTATTTCTGGGAAATTTATCTAAGTCTAGTAAGTAAAAGATGATAATGAGAGAGAGAGAGAGAGAGAGAGAGAGAGAGAGAGAGAGAGAGAACTAGAGTTCAATAACATTCAAACCCAGCGAGCAATCTCTCTGTTTGCAGAGTACAGTAAAACAGTTAACACTAGATTCAACAACTCAATTCCTGCTATTTATGACGTGTTGTGCTATGGATGACCAGTATGTATTTACCAGTTGATTACTAATTGCAGCCGGATTAAAAATTCTGGGAGGTAAATGCTGTTTCATTCTATAATCCGAAAGCTGAGATGTTCTACCTATGTAGTCCTGTCCACAACTACATTCAAATTTGTAATCAACAGAATTGACATGATGTAGGCATAAAACATCCTTACAAATGAAAGAAAGAATTGGCCGAGTAAAAAATATTACTCGAACATTAGCAGAGAAATAACATTTGCTAACAGAATGCGAAATCTGCCTTGCTAAAGGCTCACCTTCTATACCAATATAAGGAAGACGCAAATAAATCGGACATTTTTTGACAACATGCGGCTTAACCTTATAAAATTATTGATGACATCACGCATAACGGAATCCAAAACGTCCAAAGGATATCCATTTCTAGAAAGTGTTATCTTAATAAAATCTATTTTACCGCAGAGGAAGGAATAAGAACAAATTTTAAGAGCCCTGTAAGTCAGTGTTTTAATCAAATTAATTTTACGTTGACGTGGACAAAAAGAGTCCCAACGTGTATACAGTCCCGAAAATGCGGCCTTCCTAAATACAGAAGTCGAAAAGCCATCACTATTCCCATTCTTATATTCCATCACTAGAACATCCAAAAAGGATAGACGACAATTAGACTTCTTTTCCCCGGTTAATTTTAGGGGCGGATGGACAGAATTTAATAAGGTGAGAAATAAGTCGGCTTCACCCTCATTGTTAAAGAGGCAGAAAGTATTATCAACATAACAATGTTACTTTAGAGAACGATCAATACGAGAAGATAATGAAGCCTCGTGAAAACCAAAAAAATATTAGCAAGCGAAGGACCCAAAAGCGATCCCATCGCAACCCCGCTAATCTGTCGATAAACAATATTATTAAAACTACGACAGACGAGGTGGCGAACTTCATAAGATTAACAAATACACTCTCATGAAAACCCGAGAGAGACAATGAGGAACGATACAAAATATCACAACATAACTCTATTGTCTCAGACAAAGGGACAGAGGCAAACAAGGAACAAATGTCAAAATAACACATGAAACCACTACTGGAGGAAAAATTGTGTATAGATTCAACAAACGAAAAGGGAAACGTGCAACAAAACAGATTGTAGCACTGTCGAGAGCCAACTACCGACTTTATGCTGGGAAGACCCAATCATGGATACGATGGGTCGTAATGGGACACAATGCTTATGAATTTTCGGTAACTCATACAAACGGGGACGAATAGAACCAGTGGGTCTAATTAACTCAGAAATATCGGAAGATAATAAACTGTTCTTGACCCACTTTAACAATTGCCTTTGAAACTTAGCTTCAATAGAAGAAGTGCAATCATGGGTCTCAACTGAACATAATTTTAAGAATTTCGATGTATCATTAAGAACATTACACATCTAAAAAACATAATCAGTATAGTCCAGTAGCACTACACTGGCACCTTTATCAGGTTTAGTAATAACAGGGTTATCATTGTTTTTTAAATCTTTAATTACCCGGCGGTGATGTTCACCCAATTTGGACTCTGAAAAAGAAACAGAAGAACCAGCAAAAGAATGGGCATAGCAATTAAGTTTAGCCTTAAGGTTACTAAGAAACTCAGCAGAGCGAGGCGTAAGTCTATGAACGTGTGCAAATAAAACCTCAAACTCAGCAAATATTTTCTCACGGTTCGGCATTAAAAAAGGAACACAAAATTCCAAATCATGAGCATGTATACTAGTCACTAAGTCTCTGAGAGACTGATGAAAAATTAAAGATAATTCTATCACTGCATCCGAAACGCTTGCGAACTAAATAATCTAATTTAGTCTGAATAGAAACAGATAGTTTTTCAGCACCAATTCGTGTATATAGCCAACTAATCGGGAAAAACGAATCTGATCAAAATAGGAGAGTGTCAACATACACTTCCGTCATTGATTCTTATAACTACATTTGAGAAATAGGATTCTTTTCGAAAAAGTTTCTATAGAATCTTCCATGAAAATTTTTTCAAGTTTTAAACTTGAATGAAGTTTCGAACTCCTAATTCGAAACAAAATATGGAAGGGATATAAATGCTTATTTACACACGCTCTAAGAAAATCACTGAAATTTTAGTCGTCGTATACGAGCCTTCAGTTGTAATAATTTATCCAGACTACGGATAAATTCAGGTTTGTATCTCCGCTTTAGATATTTGAACAGTTAAAAAAAAAGTTAATAATAGCGAGAAATAAGCGAAATTTGGATGATATTTCTACACTGAAAAACAGAGATTGCTTGCTGGGTTTGAATGTTATTGACTCTAATTCTCTTGCATTTTTCCCTCTCTCATTATCATCTTTTATTTTCTCTGCTTACATAAATTTCCCAGAAATAAACTTGATAAGGTCTGGGACTAAACCGGCCGTTCATTTTAGTTTTTAGTATAAAAATATCATCCAAATTCCGCTTATTCCTCGCTATTATTAACTTTTGTACTACTAAGAATTTGTTCAAATATATATATATATATATATATATATATGTGTGTGTGTGTGTGTGTGTGTGTGTGTGTGTGTGTGTAACACGACCCCTAGCTGAGTTCAGCCAATCTTCCTTAGCACTGACACGCGAGGTAAACGGTATATAATAAAAAACAGATTTAAGACTGCAACGTCATGGTGTAGATTTATAAATGTTTATATATAAATGTTTATATATCTCGAATAGATACAAGATTACAAGCAAATCAAAGTTAAGTGATACAAACAAATATCACTTGGATTGTATTTTAGTAGCACGCTAATATTCGTGATCTATTATCACCACGGGACGTTGGTTTGCTCAATTTGCAGCTCGCCGAATTCGAACTGACCGTCTCTTGCAATATCTTTTGTGGTAGGTGGTTTCAGCTTGACCGTATCATTCCATCGCTGGTTCCCGTCTCACTTAATTTCGTTTCCCTCCCCAATTTTAATAAAAAGGCACAAAAGCGGGGTGTTGAAGGTGGGCACGTGATTTCTATTTCCCCTTCTTATATACGACTTATCATCTTGACATGTAAGTAATATCATTTAAGCATTTCGAGTGAGTCTTCCGCTCTTCCGATGGAAGGGGAGAAAATTAATTCTCTGATATTATATGCCTGTTTCTACCGGCCGTCCTGGTAGCCAGTAAGCAGGAAATTCTCAAGGCCTAATTTTGACCTAGGGTCACAAATCCTTAAAATGACAATATTTTGACTACACTTTAGGTAACCAACTTTGATAAATTCGCTTACTTCTCCCGACAAAAGCAATTATGTTATTTACGTTTTCCAATCTGTAATTTTTCATTTTTATCACTTCAGCTACTTTTCCCGACAAAAATAATTGTATTCTCCAAATTTAGAGAAATCTCTTCATCCTTAAAATCACTTAAAATTAATACCAGCCATCTGGAAATAGGGTTATATATATATATATATATATATACTACCGACCATGAGTTTGGGACCACCCAAATTTTTAGCAGAATCAAATTTGCCGAGTTTATATATTTTGTTATTCTTATGCAGATGTCAATTAAAAAATGTATTCTTTTCAACTTTAAAGTAAACATTTACTCAGTTTGCGACTTGACTTCTCTTATTGTGATCCAGTTTTTGCCGAAAATTCAGATTTATTCAGATATTATAATTGCGGTAGAATTTATTTTTGTAACCCTATTACTATGGTATAAATGACAGGGAAGAAACAAAAAAAGCTCAGGTTGAAATTCTTTCGAAAGAAGGATATTCTGAACGTGTTATCGCCAAAAAATTAAGTCTATCAAAAAATGGCGTGCATTATTGCCTTCAAAGACTTCGTGACAGAAAAAGATCTTGTAGGCCAAGAGTAACATCTATTGTAGAGGATAGGCACTTGATCATATCTAGCAAGAGGAATAGAAGAAAAACCGCTCCGGAATTAACAATTGAAATGAATTCTACTCGGCAACATCCAGTATCTGTTACTACTGTTAAGAGACGACTTCATTCTGCTGGGCTTAAAGGCTGTGTAGCAGTTAAGAAACCACTGTTAAAGAAGGAGAATATGGGATGAAATTGATTGTGCAGTTCGAAATGAACTTCCTAAAAATGAACAAATGTTGTTTAAATGCTTGCAGAATGCTTGGAAATTACTTTCACCAACTTATTTATATGAGTTATTAGAAAAAATGCCAAGGATTTGCTCTGTAGGCTCATGGGGGTTTCTTTGATGAAAAGAAAATATGAATTAACTTTATTTAAATTTGAATTTACTCTATGTTAGTTTTGGTTTTAATTATTGTACAATTGTGAGCAACAATGAAATATATCTATATTTATTCTTCTAAGACGTAAAATTTGTTATTTCTTTCTCTTAGAGAATAAATCTATGTGATCCCAAACTTATGGTCGGTATATATATATATATATATATATATATATAGTTGTGTGTACATCCTATCAATGGTTGAAAACACGTTGTTCAAGTGACGTGAATCGAACAGGACCTCTGCTTAGATGAGCTATGAATTCCACCAATATCGGAAAACAAATATATAAACTCAAGTGTAACGTTCACGCCTTTGTTTCGCCTGCTTAACCTAATCCAATCTTTCTTAAATAACCGCAAAATGAAGGTCGTTCTGAATGGGCGTGCCTCTTCGTCCTACAGCACGAATGCTGGTGTCCCACAGGGCTCTATCCTGGGCCCGACGCTCTTCCTTATTTTCATCAACGACCTCCCAGATGAGATCAAGTCCCAAGTAGGCATCTACGCAGATGACACTACAATATACTCCCGCTCCAGTAAGAAACCTGTCGTGGCGGACAGACATAATCTCGCTGCTGACCTTGAGCGGGATCTACACTCTGTGGTGAACTGGGGCAAGAAGTGGCTTGTCAACTTCAATTCATCTAAGACCAAGCTGTTGTCTGTCAACCATTACAGGCAACCTCTCCTGCCTCCCATAAGCATGGACCAAGCGATTCTCCCGGAGAGTAATACACTACGCCTCCTCGGACTTACCCTGTCCTCAGACCTCAAATGGAACCACTATATTGAATCCATAGCAAAATCTACTGCTAAGAAGGTTGGGTCACTATGTCGATCCAGGATGTTTTTTCCACCTGAATCCATCCTGCATATATACAAATCAACCATCCGTCCGTGCATGGAGTACTGTTGCCATTTATGGTCAGGTGCCCCTGCCGTTCTCCTCAGTGTTCTTGACAGGCTCCAAAGGAGAGTCTGTAATGTGATAGGTACTGATCTGGCGGCTCGATTGCAGCCACTTCCCCATCGTCGAAATGTGGCCTCCCTTTGTCTGTTCTATAAATACTTTCATGGCTTCTGCTCAAACGAACTTAAGTCACTGATGCCTCCTCAACAGGCGTTTACTCGTGCAACCAGACTGGCAACTGGGTCCCACCCATTCACAGTTAGGTTAGCCAAATGCAGACGACAATTCTCCTGCAGCTTCTTCTCTTGCACTTCCCGCCTGTGGAACTCGCTCCCGTATTCTTGCATTCCTGACGGCTACAACCTCCAGAAATTTAAATGCAAAGTCAATACTCATCTACTAACCACTGGACACTAGCTCTCTCTCCACCCCTGTATAACCCTCCCTTTCTCTCCACCTATGAATCTGTCATCGCACCTGCTTTCTCAGCTTTCTATTGTTCCTTTCTAACTAGTTTGTACTCCTCACTCTTTTCTAATTAATCTTTTTACATTTATGTAGCCCCCTGCACATCAGTGGTGTTTCCGCCTTGCTCGGGGTGAAATGATTAAAAAAAAAACAACTCGTTGCTTGCTATTGTAATAGGGGTGATCTACTTGGATTTGTCATACATAACGAATTTTTGTGGACCATAGTCAAATCCATGCATGTATACAAAAGCTGCGGGGAGATGCGCACATACAGAACAGAACACGCACACACAACCACAGAGAGGAAGAGAGAGGAAGATAAAAGAGAAGGCACACACACACACACACACACACACACACACACACACACACACATGTTCGAGAAAACCTTTCGATAACTGTTGCTGTCTATTGCACATAGCCGGATCGGTTCACATGCACACATACTCTCCCTTACCTTCTCTATCCCCCGATCACCATATGATATATCCGCTCGCTCAAGGCAACAAGAAAACATCACACATGGCGGACTGTATTATTGAATGCTGCTAACCGCTAAACTTGAGATTTTCACTAACACAATAAGATTTCTAATATGATATATTGTGTAAAATTGTATGCTGAATTGTTTAAAGTCTTTTCTGATATTGAATCCCAAGCTTTTCTTGCTAAAACTGCGTTTGTTTTCACCATTTGCTTCCATGTTTCGCATATGGGGCAGCTTTTAAATTCGTTATATCTAAAAGTTTAAGTCGATCAACCTCATTTTACGTTACTAATTAGTTTATTAATTAGGTTAGTAATTAGTTTAGTCATATGTGTAAAAGCTTAAGCTGAATTTATGGAAATTTATTATTTTAATGAATTTCAGCAGTATTTCGAAAAACTTTTGGAAGGAAGATTTGGCTGTTTTTCTTTTTCATTTAAATTAATAGACCATTTCCTTCAGATAAAGCATAAATATATTTTTAAATCAGTTTACCTTAATCAAGGCGATAATGCCACTAAGACGCAAGGGAGTGAAATAGAATGAAAAAAAAAACTTTAGAAGGAACCGGAAATCCAATCCTAAACAGGAAACAAGAAACCTCTAATTCTAGTCAAAAGACCTGGCAGAAGTATAAAACTTTTAAAAAATACTACTAATACTTATACTTAATTGCTCCTATTAGTATTTTATGACGGTCTGAATACTTTTAAGTCCTGAATTTCACAAATGAAAAACAATCTTCTTCAAGCTGCCTCCATCTTCTGGAATGGCGGTTAACAGGTAAGTTATGCACGACTAAGACTTATAATGGACTTTCTTTTCAGTTGAATTGAGATCCTGTCGTTGAACTGATATGACTTTTCTGCAGAAAAGCTTTAATATTTTTTGCTATGTGGCAAGATGCATGAGAAAATTATCTAAACTTTCAATGTACACCTACGCATTGACTGCTGAGCTAATGATTGCCTTTTTACGTGATCCTTTGTGAATTGGAAACTGTATTTTTGCGTGTATAAAAACTTAATTAAAGATATGCAAGAAACAATATTGCGTATTTATTCAATAAGTATTTGTTATTTTAATGATTAAATTGTTTTTAAAATAGTGGGACTGCTTTGTATGTTAAATAATAACAATTAAGTTTTCCCTTAAAAGTAATGAAAATTTGTTGTACTAAGCTACGCACAGTGGTACTGTACTTTGAATCCCTTTACCCGTTTGCACTTATCTCCAAAATTTGGTTTCGATTGTTCCGGGTATTTTAGAGGGTGTGACAGATGAACTAACGAAACACAGAATTTTACATAAATATATAAACTGTTCTAAATTGCTAAGATTTCTTTATTCGTGGTAATTTGATATTTCTTATTCTTTCGGCATTTGTGATATAGCTTTTTTGTTGTTGCATCTGCCAGCAGCATATTATCTATAAGAGATAATTGTCTGCCGTTTGTTAGATTTGATCCTGCGTTGTATTTAGTAAAGACTGACGATGGTTGCAAAGATAGAGGCACTGTAGCTATAGGGAGATGGTTAACGTTTATTCGGCCTTGTGTCATACATCACCGAACTCCCTACAGCTTACTATTTATTCGTAATAATCTTCAAAAGGTTTTCATCAGGTTGGAATGTTGGATTTGTGTGGAATAGTGGAAGAATAAAATATACATTTTGCATGTTAAAACAAAAATTTATTGATAGAGGAGAATAACATAAGCTTTAGAAGTTAATGTTCAATGAGAAAGTGAAGAGTATCAAGAGTTGTAGAAATGTTCGTAGTAGTAATTTGTTGGAAAGCGTTTATGCTTATGTATATATGTATGTATGTATGAGCGTTTGTTGGGAGAAATGTCTTTGAATAGAGAAGAAGGTAAAAGGAATCAGCACACGAGAAAGAAGGAGAAAGAGAACGAATATGCGACGCGACCTTACGTCCGGGTCGACTTGAATTATCTTTCGTTACATTTTTGTATGTCGTCTCGCTGCTCCCATCTGACTGTCTGGCTGACACTGACCGAAGTGTTTTATAGCCATTTATTTTTTCGCACTAGATCTCTAAGTTTTTTTTAAGTCTTGCAAATTGCTTCCATTGGTCAGAAAATCAATTTAACATCTATTCGCGAAATCCGGTTTCGACTTTTTCTTTAAGAACGCGGTCAATCCTTTTTCTATTTGGCAAAACCAAGATTTCACACGTCATTGTGAATTTTTGTAAACGTGATGAAGAATGTTGTTTTAGTTCTTAATTCCCTATCCACCATAGCATAACCTCCCAAATAATGACATTTTCTCTGGTAGTTTCATTTCAATTACTGATACTGAGATTTGGGATTTAGTAATTAATTCACAATCTAACGCATTTTTATAAGTTTATGAAGAAGATTATTTTGAAGGCATCGCTATCAGCACAGAAGTTCTCCCAGTTTTTAAATGTCGAAGCGATTGGTAATAAAATAGCTTAGCAAGTCTTATGTCACCTCAACCTGGATTTATGGTGAATCATATATTTCTGCAGCATTCTTTCGCAAACTGAGTTAGCAACTTTAGGACGTGACATTCTTTTAGAGCAACATTTCTCGATTGGTGCGCCGAGGTATCATAATGCACCTCGGAAGGTAGCCATATGCTCCCTAATTTAACCGAAGAGTCATTTCTGCATTATTTTTTGTTAAAAAATCATTATTTTTAAAATACTCCAGCAATGTAATGTCATAAAAATGTTTTTTTTAAGAGACCTCTTTATTTTCTCCTATTTTCAAATTTCATGACTAATTTTCCTTATTAAATTTAAAGTGCGCCCCAGAGCTTTAGTTATTCTACAAGTGCGCTCTGGAATAAATAAAAAGAAAAGGTTAAAAAAACACTGCTTTAGAGAAATTAACTGAGGCTGCCTAGAACATTTTTGGTATGGCTGCTTCTGTACCAGCGTCGATCTCGAGTGTTTGTCATGTTACGGCCGAGTTGGTTGGGCCAAACTAAACTATTTAAAAAGGGTGGATGATCTAACGCTTAAAGGCCACAAAATTCCTGTTTGGACACTTTTTTTTTAATCGTGAGCGTCAACGTACGAAATCGGTCAATAGTGGGCTTTTGTTCTTATGCCATTTACACAGGAAGAATCGCGCAAAAGCGCGTTTGTATAAGCTACTATGTGTACAGAGAAGTTGCTAGTCAGCAGTCATCAGTGACAAGGTGTGTCAGCACAGAAGAATTAAGTCTCCTGTTATTTGTCCATTGTGGACAAAAATCTCATATATATATGCCAAAGTATTTTCTCAGGGTTGAATCTGATTAGAGCTTACTATAAAATTCCACTGGAGTCCGAACATGTCTCTAAGACAGCTGCCACAATTCTCTTCATGAATTTTGGATTCTTGCACGTTCCTTTTGTTACGACCCAACCCACACTACCGTTATAGTAGCAGTATAAGATGGGACCGCAACACATAAACAAAATCACGATTTCGTAAAACGAGGCCTCTTTTTCCGATTAGTCAAACACGGCCAAGGTAAACGGAATGGTTTTATTGATTGAATCCAAAAGGTGACAGACAAAAGAACTCTAATATACAGTCATAACAGTTAACAGGCGATATTTAAAAAAATAAAAAAGATGGTTTTAAAACAGGTTGAGAATTTTAAAATATGAAAATCGAGACAAATCAATGCAGTAAAAAAATTAAAAAATGTTTCAGAAACAAATGACACGGGGGATGGGTTTATCAACTCGTCACGGAGATAATTAGTTTCGGTAAACGGTTTGCAGTCAACTAACATGCATTTACAAGAGCATATATAAAAAACACATCAAAGGACGTTGGTCCTTTGATGTGTTTTATCCGTTGTTTGAAATGAGTATTTCTTTTCCTTTTCTTTCAATGTCTCTGAGACGTTCTGTTTTCTTTGATATTTTCTTTCTACCTTTTTCTTCTCCTTTTTCTTTCTCTTTGTTTTGTCTCTTAGAAGTTCTTCTTTTCTTTGATCCGTTCGGACTCACTTTTTCTTCTCCTCGCTAGGTAAAAAATTTGTTGGCGAAACAGATCCTTTTTTGTTTTCTTGGTTGTCTTTCTCGTCTTGTCTAGGGACCAAGAAGTGTTGGATTTCTATTCTCTTTCTTTTCTGTCTTTTTCCCTTTTCTAGAGGCCGGGACTTTTGGTTGAAGTTTAGTCTTTTTTTTTTTGTATTTTTGTGGTTTCTTCGGTGTACTGGGCTTTGATTTCTTAGAATCAGCCTCTTCTCCAAAACTTTATTCGGTTCCTACAGGTTTTACGCGACGGAATTTATAGCAGACTATCGCGGACCTTCGTGATCGTCCGTTGAAGTCAAACCTGAATACAGAACTGACTGAAAACGGCCTTTATTTTCGCGCCAAGGTGACTAGTGATTCCCAAATATGAATCCTTTTGAAGATATGGGTGAAAGGAGATCACTGCCCTTTCTTGCCTGGTTTAGGGTTCAGGGTCGTGTTACTGTGTGTGCAGTATTCGGATATAGATCATCAGGTTTTCACATGATCAGAAAAAAGAAGTATGCTTTAAATTTGTCATACAATTTTTACGCCGCATGCATGCAAGCTGAAATAAAACCGTTAATTGTCAATTTCACTCTTTTCGAATGTACTAACTCTCTATTCAGGATACTTCTAAAATATAGTGCTTGTGTCTTTTCTTTTTCAATAAACTCAGGTGGGGTTTCGTAGCACTTTCGATTTATGGAAGAAAGCTCAATTCATTCAGAAATTTATCGATCAGGTTCTGCACGGTTTAGATTTTACTCACCTTCACGTAGACGATGTGTTCATAGTGTCTCTATTATGGATCATCAAACATGTTTGCTACATTTTTGAACGTCTTAAAAATCAGGATTGATATAAATCTTTGGACTTTGTGAAAACCAAAGAACATCGGTTTAACCCTGCCGGTATTTCTCTTTCTGACAAAGTCATTTCTAATGTTTCTTTGTCCAATGTATATCACGAGAAATTGAATTTTTTAGACTATCACTTTATGATTGTCCACCTGTATTCAATCACTTCTCATGACTGATTGTATTTTTTACACGACTTTGAAACGTTTTAATGACTGTGACACGATAACTAGGCGTATATTAAGGTGCTTAGTAAAATATGTATTTTATTATAATAGAAAATGGTTAAGAATAGAAAATGGTTTAAAAACATAACAAAAGTGAAAAAGAAGAGGAAAAAATAAATAAATAAACGCTTTTTCTTTTATGAAGAAAATTGTGGAAGAGACAAGGGTATCCGATTACTGTTTTAAATCCTACCACTCCTCCGGTAAATATTTGACTCAGTGATTTAATGTGATAAAGAGATAAGTTCAGGAGATAAAGTTCAGGAGGTGGGTTTTCGAATGACCAGGTCAAAGGCTGTCTTTTACTGTATCTTGACCACACATTAAGAATTTTCCGGCGGAAGCTTTATTAAGAAAAAAAAAAAAAAGATAACTGAAATTTCAGACTTACAGTCGCCAATGTTTATCACCGGTGGTCTAAAGCATTTCCGGATTTCCGGATCAATTTTAAATAAATTCAGGTATTTTTCCGAGTCAGATCTGTAGAGTAGAGTAGAGTAGAGTGAGAGAGTCAGTTAAGTGAATCAGACAGTTGAGTGAGTAGAATCTCCGTTCGTCTTGTTTCGGCCAGTTCGGATTTGTTGATCTCCATTAATTAGAGTTAGAGCTGTGTGTCACATTCGCCTGCCCCAACCGAAAAACTAACTCTACACGAAATAAAGCATCCTTTCAACTCATCCAAGTTGTGGAAGTTCGTTCCTTATAGTTCAATCTTGTACCCCCAGCTTGAGGCTCCGACTTTTTCAACAAACTCCCGGCAAACATCACAGCGTGGAGAGCGGCCGCCGGAGAAATTGTTAGGACGGTCCGTTGGGGTGTTACAATGACATCAAGCGGTTGAATTATCACACATCGTTTATGTCACTGAATTATGACTGGAAATCAATATCTTATCAATTGAAAGGTGTGCTGTCCTACAACAAAATATCAATGATTCTTGGAAAACGATGTCCTTCCATGGAGTTCAGATTCATAATGGGACACAGCTAGATTAGCCAGAACACGCATGACGTCAAGTGACTTCTAAATTTTTTTCATCTGGTCATGCATTTATAACAACTGACAGTAAAATCTACTGCTCACAAATAGGGAAAAATAAAATAAAATGAAATAAATAAATAAATAAATAAATAAATATAAACTTCCATGATCAAGTAACATTTGACTGGAAAGCAAGGAATTTTTGTTGTGAGCTTATATACTCGAATGGACGATCAGTTCCGAACCGCCTATTGGTATAGATATAGTTTTGGAAGTAGATGGATTTCACGTTGGATGAAAGAAAGGATCTGGTCCGATAGTCTGTCGTGAGAAAAAAGTAACCACAAAGATGTCCCAAGTTACACTTATTTATCCCAACAAATCACGTCAAATGAATAATAATAATGATAATAATAATAATAATAATAACAACAACAACAACAACAGCATATTGAAAGGGATTCATTTCTCGCTGTAACCTTATTTTACTTTCCATTTCCTTGAGAGCGTATAACCAGTATTTTCCTTTTTTTGTGCACCCAAACACAAGCAAGAATCGAAATATATCGTGAGGTAAAACTGTCTCGTCGCAAACAAAAGAAAAAGAAAAAAAAAATGAGCTTGAGCCGCGGATATATGTTTACAGTATATCTTTGAACGGGAGCTACCTGCTTCTGATTCGGCACTTCGTCCCCTTAAGCATTTAGTGGAAGGTCGCACTTTTTACATTTCGATCGATCACAAACCGTTACATGGCACCTTTCGTCTCAGTTCAGATAAATAATCCTCATAGAGAAATTCGGCATATTCATTATGTACTGAATTTCGCTTTGAACACTCGATTCATGTAAAGAATTGCCACTATTCCTGCAAATGCATTGTCGTAGGGTTTCAATTATTTCTTGTTGGAGCCCTTTGTGGATTACAAATCCTTAATTGAACAACAGTGGAAAGACATCCAAATTCAGAAGTTACTTGGCAATCATTCGACATCTCTTAAATCTTCGAAAATTCTCGTTCACGACAACGTTAATGATTGAGTGCGTGACATAATTTCTGGTTGAACATGTCTATTCGTTCCAGATACATGGAGATGAAAAGTATTTTCTCATCGTCTACACTTCTCACCGAGGTGCGGATGTTTTTTCGAGCTCTTGATTAGTAGTTTTGTTTTCCCCCCGCATGAACCCAGACATTCGTCTTTGGATAAACTTTAACGTTTCCTGTCAGAAAGCAAAAATAGGACGACACGCGATCGCACCTACTGCTTCCTTCCTGTTTGCAGATGAGCGCTTTGTCCGCGTTCATATTGATATTACCGGACCGGCGTTTACAATAGCAAAATCTTCTTTGGATTTCACGTTTTGGTCCTTCTGTTGTAAGCAATATAAACAGAGTCCGTCATTTTGGATCTAACCTGTTTGTCCAAAGTTACTAAGTAGTCAAAAAATTCACATTATTGCACTTAGAGCAAAGGACATGGTGAAGAGGTTTCACTCACTGTTGTTTGAAATCAGCTTGGAAAACCAAAATGAAAAAAGGTGACTGGGTAGATAATTTGTCAACTGTCCTTCTTGGTGTATGAACAACTATATATATATATATATATATATATATATATATATATATATATATATATATATATATATATAAACCTGAATTCTACATCTGCAGAAATTATATATGTCACTCAGATACAGTCAGTCAGTTAATTGCCATACGTAAGACACGTTTGGGAGATCATGTTTCGAAAGAGACATGACAGACTAAGCAGAACATTTTCCCGCAGTAGGTTGCTATTACTTTCTGTGATAGACTGGTTACCAACTAAAGCTAGAGAACTCAGTCTGTCCTGCCATTCAATCCATAGCTGGAAGGAGAAGATATGGGTTAATACCTTTCCTAAGGGTATTTGTGCGCAAGTGAATGCAAAGAATCTTACTGGAATTCAGATTACCGGGTCAATATTTTACCGTACGCCCGCAAAGAATCTTAGGCATCACTTCCTCCATAGATCGACTGACAGTAAAAATCGACAATTTAGTGTGTCCTCCAAGATTCCAAAGTATGTTCTTAAAGATTTACAAAATAGTACACACATTTTTTACGAGATTTGTTGAGGGACCATTTATTGAAACTTGTAAAGCTTTCAGGTTTTAAGTTTTTATAATTATCAGTGAATGCAAGAAATTCGACAGGAATTCAGATTTCCGGGTCAATATTTTACTGGACGCCTTCAAAGTGTCCTATACCGAAAATCGACTGACAGTAAAAATGACCAATTTAGTTTGTCCTTCTACTGGCCAACGTATGTTCCTAGAGACTTACAAAATTGTACTCACATTTTTGCAGGATTTGGTGAGGGAATAATTCTTGAAATCTGTAGATTTTTCAGGCTTTAAATTGTTATTATTCTCAAAAGTGTCCCAGAGGTTGCTTCAGAAAGACTTAAGCCTTATTTTTTTGATACTCCCTTACTTGATTCAGTTATTCCAGTGAAATATCAGTCTCCCACACTGCAAGATGAACCGATACAAGCTGTCAAACGATTTGGATGACGGGTAGAGTGTGGCCTAAAATATATCATCTTACATTATGCTTTCAACTAGGCATATTCTGGACCGTATCATTGTGCATGTTTAACTGAGTACTTTTTCAATTTTTAGCCCCTGCATTCCCCCTTATTTTCTCTCTACAAATAAATCATTTACTCTAAGCCTCAGAGCAAACATTTACTTACCAACAGTTTTCTTCACACTTCTTTTCACTCTATCCCAGCGCAACCGATTCACTAGCGAAACCCATTTTTCATCTCAACTCTCTAATATGACGAGAATAAATTTATGTAGGTGTGAAAATTATTTGATAGGTTACAACAGTAAAAATTTATTCTATTCATTGGCTGTTAGTCACGTTTAATGGTTAAAACTTGTTTGTATTGCGCATGCAATTATGAGTTGAAATGAACAGTGTACGACGCTTTGTCTATTCAACTTTAACTTCAATAATGATGTACATAACATGGTAAAACAGTTGCTCTTCTTGTGACTGAAAAAGACAGCAGCAGCGGAAAAGTTGATTGTGAATAAAAGATTGTGTAAAGAAGAGGATATTTGATTGAAGTAGTATGTCAATAGCAAAATGCTAATCATGTAATCAATATCTGGCAATGTGAATCGAAAAAAAGGCTGATCGATTTATTGAGATGAATATCTCTTTTTGGAAGAAATTTAGAAATACCGAAAGTAAAATATGCGAAAAAAATTGGTTGTAATCTAAAGAATTTTTTACCGATTTTTGAAAAATTAATGTGAATCCTGACTGCTATCTGCTTGAATCATTTGAAAAAAGACGTTTAATGTAATGTTCATTGATTGGACAGCAACTGATAAAAAGGACTTATTTAGTTTCTGATTTGTTGGGAAAGATGATGAACTAAATGCAAATTCTTGTAAGCCTATATTCTAGTATTTTGCATAGGATTTATACACGAATTAAAGATTCAATTAGGTTGTGACGATAGAAGTAAAAACGTATTGAAATATACGCTTTACTAATGGAATGATATAGAAACTATCTGTAGGGAACTTCGTTAATAATTACGATCGCGTCTGACACAAGGATGATAGATGCAACACTTACGCTGATCGGGCCTCAAAGTTATCTTCGTTCGGCCACAATATTTATATTAATACGATTCGTCTAGCATAAAACAATTCAATACTCAAGAAATAAGGAAGAAGATAACGATGGCACCAATATAACCAAAGTATGTCTATTGAACAGGTTAAGAGGCTCATCCCTTGTTCCCTGTTTAGGACGTGGTTTCCGGCTTTCTCTTTTCTAATCTTTTCATTATTACGTAGCCCCCTGCACATCAGTGGCGTTACCGCCTTGCTTGGGGTGATACGATTAAAAAAAAAACAAAAAAAAACATGCATCAACGAATGTACAAAAATTAGAAGAAAAGCATGCAATTTGCTGTTGAGTAGGAGAAAGATTTTTTTTTGTTCCATAGACTGCAGAGAAAGTCAATGTTCTTTGGAAGAAAATCACTTGTTGAATGAAGGTTTAGATTCAGGTTGAATGAAATAAAGCCTGCTTCAAATGAAAGAATTGTTAACACAATGTTCTTGAATTGGTTATTTGAATGACCAAGTGTTCTTATGTCTAGAATAGATCAAAAGTGCTTCTTTTGAGTATTCAGCAAAGTGTTCAACTGGAAGTTTAAACAGTTGTAAGTTTGTATCTGTGTGTGCGTTTGCCGTGTGAGTAAGATCTGGATTCCACCGACGTGGATTCAAGAAGCAACTAAAATCTTACTGAAGAAGTAAAGAAAATGCTGTTATTTATACCTATTCAATAGGCTCCAGAGAGCTTCGCCTGAAAACTTTACATTTACTTACATTTGCAATAAAAGATTTGATTGGTCATAAATCGACCAATTAGAAATCGTGTACTGAGAACTCAACTCCGATTACAAAATTGTCTCGTAATATAGCAATTATAACTCGTGTACAGCAATTATTCAACCAATCGCTGCTGAGTAAAATGCAATGCTTAATTGTGTGTGGCTGTGAACATGAAAATGTTTTACACGTTGTTGAATATAACATGTTGAATTATGTGTATGTATGTGGGTGTGAAAGGTATGAACATAGTGGTGTCTCACAATTTCTCTCTTTTTTCCCCTCTACACATATATCCTTTCCTTCTTTTCTATAACCCGGACATAGTTTACTTGGTCAACTGATGTCATACGGAAGCCAACCAATCAGTAACATTCCCGCCAAAATCAAAGCAGAAACGCGTAGGCGTTACGAAGATATAAAAACAACAAACACAAAAATACGGTCTCTTCTCTGCGCTTTGCTTTTAAGTAACAAACAGCCAGTAAATACGAGCGTGTGTGTGGAGGTTCGCTTCAGCTGTCTGTGATTTCACGAATGTCAACCAACCCAAAAAGGAAGACGTGCTGAAATAATATCCACACAAGAAAAAGATATACAAGTAACCAAGAATTAATTCAAAAAGATAATTCACTCATTTAAATACCGGAACAAATTATAGCCTAACACACGCCAGCAACAACCGACTACTTATGTTACACGGACACACGCATAGAACCAAGTATGATATATTCATAATGAAATTCTTTATAAACCCAACACCGAAATACACATATAATGAACAGTCACTTATACGAAAATATGTAAATTAATGGAATCATCAACAAAAAATAATATTAATGGTATAGTTTGTACAAACATAGCCTTTATTAATTCATTATCACAACCACATACTCGTCACAACCACCATACTCGTCACAACCACATACTCGTCACACCACCATACTCGTCACAACCACCATACTCGTCACAACCACCATACTCGTCACACCACCGTACGACTATAAAGTTAACCCCATATTTATATTCTTCCACACTCCATCTACTTTTCAATTTCAGAGCGGGCCCAATCCCTGTCTGTGTAACAAATGAAAGCATTTTCTGTAGTATTTGCCTTCTAAAATGTCTATCCTAGAAAGTTTGTACAGAATTTGATGCATCTTGTCTATTCATAGAGTTTGGAAAAAAATAAACCAAACTGTATAAGACACTATTTTCTCAAAAACATTATTAGTCGGGCCGAAGCGATAATATCTTTCGAAACCATTCAACTTAGCGATGTAAATGAAAATATAGTAGTCCAGGTAAAGGGGAAATTTCAATAGATCAAGTTTTGGCGAATTCTGTATTTTAGAGGAGCAACAACATAAAAAAGAAGAAATTATGTGAAAGAAATGAAATAGATATGCCATGTATTTTAAAAATATCTACATGAAATAAAAAAAAAGTTTTTAAAAAAATAAAAATAATCTTTTGTTGCGGTAAAGTCTTTGGTTTTTTGATTCTCTGTAAAATCTTTAATTTAGAAAAGACTTCTACATTAGTACTTCCACTAATTCACTGAAAAACAGCGTAGCATGATGTAAAAAGAGCCTAAACTTAATAAAAACATAGTTTTATTGTCAAAATGTTTGTTATTATTAAGAGGAAAACCAAAGTATTTTTAGGTACCGCCATGCAATTGCCGAAAAACAGCATAGCATGATTTTCAAACTTACTAAAAACAAAGTTTTATCATCAAAAGTCAAAACGTTTATGTTATTATTAATAGGAAAGATCAAATTTTGTTGTCATTATTTTTTAAGTTTTTTTTAATCCTTTCTGACATGTTCGAAATTTTAGTTAAAATTTTTGTTTTTGTTTTTCGTCAAGCCAGTCGTTTTTGGCGTTGAAAGAAATTAATTTGAAAATTCTTGCAAAAATCAACTAATTGTTCGATTTTAATGAAACTTTCAGAACTTATTCACGAATGAGTAAAATTATTTATGCAATTATTATTTTTAGAAAATTTTGGTAAAAATATATTTTTTTCTACATCTGTTACCCTTCTCTAATTAATTGTATAAAACTTCTAGAAATACATTATCTATACCAATCTTTTATTAGTTAAATGAAGCAGTCAATGGGGAATGCTAATCATGTAATTATTTTATTTACGGGACCATTTCTCAAAAAATCTGCCCCGAATAGCAAAATAAAAATGCATTAAAACTACGCCATTTTTAATTTAGTTATTTTTTAGTTTCCAAAAATGACGTGTCACTGATGTATATTTTATTTTTGCAAGATTTTTATAATCGAAAATTAACATATGTTTACAAATCTCTCAATCTGTCAAAAATGGACAAAAAAACTGATAACTTTTGAAAACTCTCAAAAAGTTGAAATTCCAATAAATGATTTATATTTGAAATACACTCTAGCGTATTTTGCTTACTGGAAATAGTAAATTTAATCATTTAGTTTTCAATTAATGCTAAAATGAACGCTTCAAGAAAGCGTATTTTATTTTTAAAAATTCACTTTAAGACTTAGGTATCGAAAATGAGTAGAGTTACCTTTTCTAAATAGTTGATTTCAGTAAAGAAGCAGTGATTGAAAAATACTTTGATCGTTAGCAAAGATTCACTGACCGTCTTTGTCGTTGGAGACTAAGTTACTGACTGACTGTCAGCAAAGATTCACGGACCATTCAATCTGTTGTAGTAGCTAATTCATTGGAAATTGCCGACGTATGTTTCATTCAGCACGCGCTGTGGAGTGGGGGAGAAGAAGCTATGTAGTCATAGCATGGAGACAGTCGTTACTCTGCTCCTTGAAAGTCGTAATCTTTGGTTTTTTATATAAAATATTCCCGAACGTGAGTCGACAAAAATAGGATTTTAGTTTATTCTGATTGGTCAAATATTTCACATGGTGTTAATTTCTAACTAACTTAATTTAAGCAGTGTGTATTTTATTGTGGAATCTTTTTGGCATGTTTATAAGATTGTCATTGGGTAGAAATTAAATGTGTTTTAATATGGTATATATGTGGGTATGTAATTATGTTGGAAATATGGTTTATTTCCTGTAGAATATGTTTTTCCCGATTCTCTGAGCCCTTCACACACTTTGTCGGAACATTTTTTGTATAAATTTTGTTAAATCAAATTGCTTTCTTAAAATCAAAATTTATCATAAAACTTTTAACATATGTTTCTTTTAAATCCCTAAAATGAAAGCCTCACCATTATTATTTTTCTGATTAAAATTTGTTTGACATTAAAATCTTCACTGATTTTCCTTGGATCTTTTCTAGACCAATTCCATCAATATTTCCCTTTTAAATTCTTGGCATTACAATTCCAAATTTAGTATTCTTATTACTTCTCCATATGTAAAAACGCTTTTACGTCCTCAACTCAAAAAATACATTATTTTTCCCTTTAAACATCTTCAGTATCAGCAGTCGAACTTTTTAGTACGTTTTCTTTATTCTTACGATTTTCCTCTTTTTCAGTTCAACTAAAGATGCAAAATTTCCCCTTGACTCTTTGTCACTTTGATTTCCGACTCAGTACTCCAAGCCCTCACCGAAAAACTTACAAATTCATTTACCCGTAATAAAGTACCTTCTTAACGAAATTTCCTTTATTTATCCAAAAGTACTTCACATCAAATCTTTTACATATCCTCCTGTAATATTTATTTAGTCCCAATTTATCTCCAAATCACTTTAAAATCAATACTTCCATGTCTTACTGGATAAGAAATTTCGGCAATTCACCATTACCAAATGTTTCCACTTCTCAAAAGTATCTCACCTCGTTAACACATTACCAGCTGACGTGTTACACTCTTCGAAGTCGGAGAGATCGTTCAAACGGACAGAGGGCCTATTGTTGTATTTCTTCCGATCAAAACACTGCTACCAATATATTCATAAGCCGTAATAATTTTTTGAGCAGTTTATAGGAGGCAGGCACACTATCAGGCACATTGAAAAGAGATATAATCCAGAATTTGGACTGATCTATTCATCGAACAACTTTTGATAAAATCAGTGAAAAGGCGAGCTGGTGTAATTGGAAAGGCAGTGGCAGAAAATAGACTTAGTGTTTGGACAAAAATCTATGTGTAGAAGTAAGTATTACTTTAAACGAATTGATTTCAACAAATAGCTCCAGTGAAAAACATAAAAATTCAACCAGGATGTATTCAATATGACTGTAAGGACTTCACCGAAATTCTAACACGTCAAAATTTACAATTGGGGATAAGCCGGTATGATTTGTCTCAGAGTTAGTAGATGAAAGTATCTCCATCACTTGTGATTGTGCTGAAAAGAAAATTGGTGATTCAAGACAACACCAAATGGGGTGAAGTGAAAACTGCTAAAAATAGATAAATGTTGTAGTATCTCTCTTCTTGTATCATAGCTGCAGATGGTGGATCGTTGCCGTGGTATTGTAAGGAGAACAAGATTAAAGAATTTAGTGTGATTTTTCGGAAGTAGGTTGAGAAATGCTTACAGTTCAGAACAAACACACTTGTTTTTTTATGGTTACACATTATCAACAAAAGTTGCCACATACAAGTCAAGATCAAAGTAAAGTGCTTGAGATAAGTAAAAGAAATCATTACCCTGCTGATCAAACTTATTTGACTAAATATGTCAATAAGCAAAACTTTGTAACTTCCTTGGCTGGTAAACTGAAAGCAAATAATTTTAAAGTTGTTCTCTGATCATGAGATGCTGATAAATGCATTTTAGATTGGTGATAAACTAGTTACAATATTTATCAAAAAAATAAATTGAAAGTTAACGCCTTCGATTTTGAAGGTCTGCGGGACGATAATAATAGAAATAACTAAATACATTGGGCAATTTAGTAGTTCGAGAACAGGCGACAAGTCCAATGTAAAGTTTAACAATGTAAACAAGACAGTGAAGGTGTGGTGATACCGACCGAGCAAAAGCGAGGCACCGGATGTTTGCACCCACACAACCAAAAAGCAAATGACCAAAACTCAACGGTGCACAGTGAAAAATAATTCCGGTTGAAAAATAAAAAATAATTAAATATTAAATTTCCAGTTCGTGAGCCTGCGCGAATTTTGTTTATTGGCCAATGGGAAGCCCAGAATCAAATACAAGTGTGAATCTCAAATGATCGGCTGCGATCCAAAAAGTCGAAATAAAAAGCCGATACAGAAAGCACCCAGACAGACAGACAGACAGACCGACGCAGGTCGACACACACGGACTGACTCGAGAGAGAGGAGTGTAATCAGTATCCCCTTGACCTAAGTCAAGTGGCTTACTATCCTAGCCTCCCTTCCCTCTCCTCTTATCTTTCGCTGTCTCAAAACTACTTATTGACCTAAGGAGCGAATACATCGAAGACATTCCTTACTTACAACGCTTCCACATTCCTAAGTATTAATTCTCTTTTCATCATTTTATTGCCATGAACATTTTAACGTCCGTTGGACCTATACTTAAAGTATTACTTTAATTGTAAAAAATCTGAATTGATATGTGTATATATAAAATGCTATTTTTCAACTCAATTTACTTTTCTTGATTTTTAATCATTTTATGACTTATAGTGGGCTATCTACAACAAGGCCAAATTCCGTTAATCTGCAACAATATACAACTACCCTTCACTAGAACGGACTCGCACTATAAACTGGAAAAGAATGGATAACTCGCTATAAAGGAAACAAACGACAAACGCTCGATGTTTATAGAAATAAGAAAGAGAAACTTTAAAGAGCAGTTAAATGTAGGCAAAAAAGAATAATACATAAATTTCACTAATAATGATTTTAAGCGCTATGAGATATTTCCCAGCCATTTAAAACCAAATAAATATAAAGTGATTTTTTGTACTTACAAGTGGAATAAAAAGGATAAATCAGTTATTTTCATCTTAGTAGTGGAATTTTTAAATAAAAAGTTTCAAACGACCGCTAAAAAGGTCTTAATAGCGGGTCTTAAATTTAGCTATTTAAAATCTTGGCTTACTCTGCCGGATATTTAAAAAGTAAAATTTTGTCTCAAAAAAAAAACAAAAAAAAAAAAAAAAAAAAACCCGCATTCTTCGTGAAGAGATCTTTCACCGCGTTCTGTGTTTTGGGTTGTCATGGAAACGATCACTCCTGCCGGTGTTAAACCTTCTTGAGTAGAGGAGAGATGACGTCACTCTCCCTTCTACCTAAAGGCACTCTTTAAGGCCCGTTGGCCACTGCCCCAAAAATTCTCGAAAGGCACAAACTCGCTCTTTTATGAGCATCTCCAAGGTCTGGGTAAACTAAAACGAGTTAATTTGCATACTCACGAAAATACCCTATATGGGCAAAATAAAGATATCAGTTACTTTTTTTTCCTTTTCCCACTAGTATACAAAAATTCAACACAAAATCAGACGATAAAAACGTCTGCAATAAAAAAAAAATCATTAAACTAGCAGACAACACGTCTGCTGATATTTTAACACTTGTATACGTTATTTTTTAATTTTAAAATAAAATCCACCGTATCTACAAAATAAAAATTGCTTACTTAAATATAATACAATGTTTCCTTTTATTATTTTAATTTTAATTTTCAACACATTAGCTGATGGTATGTATATAGTTTGCCTTCTCTTAAATGTATGCGGTTTTTCATTAAAATAGAGATTTCTTCCGAAAGAAGGTGAAAACTAAAAAACAAAATAAAAAACAAAAAAACAAAAACAAAAAAGCTGTGATGAACGAGTCAGCTATAGCATCCAAAATGTCACTAAATCATAAGATTGTAGCGGATAAGAAATTAATTAAAATCAACCTTCTTCACTTTTACACAAATTCACAATGACGTGTGAAATCCTGGTTTTCCCAAATAGAAAAAGGATTGACTATGTACTTAAAGAAAAAGTCGAAACCTGATTTCGCAAGTAGGTGTTAAAATGATTTTTGACCAATGGGAGCGACTTGCAAGACTTGAGGACTTCGAGAGCAAGTGCGAAAATCTGAAGACCTTAAAAGGCCCCGGTCAGCGTCAAGACAGTTAGTCACACATGGAAGCATGTCAGATGGCATTTGCCTCTGCAACTGCGACACAGTCAGCTCTCTGCCTTCGGGTAGAGGGCGCTCTCTGCTTCCGAGCAGAGAGCAATAACCCAGTCGTGGTTCCGCCGAAGGGTAGAATCACGACTGGGGAAAAATAGACAGACATTTTTTGGCCCGGCTATATGGCCGGGAATACCCACTATAAAATGACCATGTGTCACATCCAGCCTTGCGTGGGAAGGCTAGTAAATACAGTCACACATGGAAGCTGCAAAGACAAACATCTAAAATGTAGCTTCATCTTCAAGCGACCCGAACATTGTCCTATTTCTCTTTCTCCTTATTTCTTTCAACAATTACTACTATTACGAACAATTTCTTCAACTCTCGATACTCTTAACTCAACTTTAACATTGAACACGAACTCTACGCATAAATTCTTAATAATGTTTCTAATTGAAAATTAACCTCTACAACTTGTGTTATTCTTTCCTTTTAATCAATTTCTATTTTGAAATGCAAAATGTATATTTTATTCGTCTTAACGCTATTCCACATAATTCCACATATTCCAACCTGCCGACAACCAACCTTATGATGATGATGAAAACCTTCTGATGATAATTGTGTATAAAACTTGTAAGCTGTAGGGAGTTCGGTTAAGTATGACACAAGGCTGAATCAAAGAAAAATTAACCAGCTCCCCATACGCTACAAGATAACATATATTTGAGAAATATATGTTTTACTCACATTTTTACTGAATGCGACACCACTTCTATCACGCCCATGTTTGATAAAACATCTATATTAGGGAAAGTTAATAATTCACTTGACTTAAGACATGTTGCTCAGCAGTTCTTTCTGGCTGAAATATCTGTAGTCGATTTAGTTAATGCAGCTATTAGCTTCTTTGATCAGTTTTATTCTCCCTTAATTAAATAAACAAGCAAATGGTTTGGAATATACAAGCAAATCAAAAAGCACAAGTATGGTGGTTAATCATCGCTTACTTCCCCTGCATTTTACCATGGTCTAAGGGTTTTTTATAATCATTTCACTCCAAGCAAAGCAGAAATGCCACTAGTGCGCAGGGGGTTCCAGTGAGAGAGTAAAAAAGGTACAGGGGATATCCGAGTAAAGATAAGAGTTGGATTGGAATCAAGTAGATAGAAGATGGCAAGTGACATTGTATTTAAACTTTTGGAGATTGTAGCTATCAGGGAAGCAAGCAAATAGAATTGTGTCTCACGAATGGGAAGGGCAAGAAAAGAAACTATTAGAGTAGAAGAGGCGGTTACATTTAACTATTTCGACGATAAAAGGTTGGTACCTTGATACCAATATAGTAGCACGAGTAAATACACGTGGTGGTGGTGGTGGGGGGATCAGTCAGTTAAGTGCCATACGTGATACACGCTTGGGTGATCTCGTCTCGAAAATGACATAATTGACTGGTCAGATGATTTTTTTCGTAGTAGGTTGCCATTACTTTCTGAGGTATACTGATTGCCAACCAAAGCTATAGAACCCAATCTGTCCTGCTGTTTAATCCATAGCTGGAGGGAGAAGCGATGGATTAAAACCTTTCCCAATGGTCTTTGCGCGTAAGTGAATGCAACAAATTCACCTGAATTCGAACTCGGTTTTCCGATTTCTCGTTCTGAGTCGATATCCACTGCACTACAAAGGGTATACATGGTTGGGGTACCAGGGGGGAAAAAAACTCGTCAGAGCTGTCGCCATGAAAATACTTGTAGAAAAGACCGAGGGAAGTCACATCACGTCGGCGAGAAAGTGACTGAAGGCTTCTGAGTCAGGATCGATTATATTGCAGATCCTTCTTTTGATTTTGTCGAGAACCTCAAGATGAATAGCGGGAACAACCGACCAGATATGGCAGTAGGATCCAATGTTTATGTTCAGATTTATGTATGGAACGAGTTAAGTAATATAGACAAGAACCTACGTCATTCAGATTGGGCAAAGACAAATAATATATATAATTTCCTCATGACTTTTGCTGAAGTTGGTAGACTAAATTTACCGATATAATTTTAAAAGACCATACGAAAAGTTTTCTTGCAGGAAATATAGTTTGTAGTGAACATCATTCTACAATGAGCGCCACTTGCATCAATGTACATGTAACTGAACCAGAGCTGAAATCAAATAACAGCGAGAGAAACTTTCTTTGGCTTTATTTTCTGATTTTATTGTATATTTATAACGATGATTATGTGTTTCGTGCAGTGTTCAGTACTTAGTTATATATCATTAACTTCTTAATATAAACTTGTGTCAATGTTAATGCTTATTACAATTTGAATAAAATTCTCATGCTTGATAATCAATTCTTTGAATGTAGACATTACTTCAAGCAAGTAATACATGAGGTTATCAGGATAACATAATGGAGTAATTATTACATTGATTTAATTAGTTAAATGTACTTGTCATATAGAAATGAATTTCTTGCAAAGGCTTCCTTTTAGCGTCTTTGATTCATCTTTGTGATGATTATATCCACAATATTACGCGAAGATACAACACCAAATTTAGGGTTGGTACTCATGTAGTCCTCGAGCGCTCAAATTAACAGAGTGACAGTTTTTGAAGAAAAAGAAATGCAACAAACTGTACTATTTAAATTTATTTAATATACAAATAGAAAAAGAAAGATAAGAAAAAAGAAGTGGTTGCAGACAGTATGCATCTGAGGACTTAGCTTAGGTGAAGGGCTTCCGGTTACCTTGTTAACAGTCCTTGTAGAAAGAAAAGTCCTTTTCAGTACTCAACTTCTTCTTCTTCTATGTGCCCTGTCCCTTCAGGACGTAGGCAATCATGGCTCTCCACGTCTCCCTATCCCTTGTGGCTCTTAGTATGTTTGCTCCTGTTGATCCTGACAACCCCCGTTCCGTCATCCACCTGATCAGGCCCTGCAAATATGTTATCCGCTGCCTTCCTCTGTCTCTCCTTCCTTCTATCTGACCAGTCAGTATCAGGTTCTCCAGGCTCTCCTTCCTCATTGCATGTCCCAGGAACTTTAGTTGTCTCTTCCTGATGCTCAGCATCAATTTCCTTTTTGTTGCCATTCTTTCTAACACCTCGTCGTTGTTTGTATGCTCAGTCCACGATATTCGTAGCATCCTTCTGTAGAACCACATTTCGGCCGCTTCCAGTTTTGTCCTCATTTTCGATGATATTGTCCAGCATTCACTGCCGTATTGAAGAACTGACATCACGTAGCAGTCTAGCACTCTTTTCTTCGTTTCTATTGAGATTTTCCTGTGTGTTAGTATTTTGCTCATCTTCTGGAACGCGTCCTTTGCCATGCCAATTCGCCTTCGGATCTCCGTGTCGCACTTTCCATCTCCTGTTAGAACACTTCCTAGGTACTTAAATTCATGTACTTGTTTGATTCTGTTATCCCCCACCTGTATTTGGCATTTTGGGTTGTATCTTTTGCTGATGACCATGCACTCAGTTTTCTTAACGTTTATTTGTAGTCCCTTCTTGTCACTCTCCACTGCTACTTTCTGTATGAGGTCTTGTAGTTTCCTTTCCGTGTCCGCAATCAGCACTGTATCGTCCGCATACCTTATGTTGTTCAGGTTGTGGTCTCCAATAACAAATCCTGGCGTGTCATCTAGGGTCCTCAAAATATTCTCGCTGTATAGGTTGAACAAATCCGGTGAAAAGACACATCCTTGTCTGATGCCTTTTTCTATCTTTGTGTATCTACTGAGGTCGTTACCTGTCAGTATGCAGGCCGTTTGCTGCCAGTAGAGATTCTTGATTATTCTTATGTCTTTGCTGAAAATGTCGAGGTTGCCTAGCATCTCCATCAATTCTTTGTCGTATTTTGTCGAATGCTTTCGCGTAATCAATGAATGAAGCTTTCTCTTGAGGTTGCTAGCCCCATTCCTTCGTAAGGAGCAACGTTGCTTCGTGGGCCTGATTAGCGTGAAGGAAGAAAAAGCGAATTGGTCTTTGAATTTGGTGCTTCTGTAGCCAGGATACGTGATCCTTATGAAGACAATGATTGGTTCTTTTTAAAGCTATTTCTTGTCCTCTGTCTATTTTGTGCTTGTCTTATTTTTCTTATTCATTATTCTAAGTTCCCAACGTCTTATCTTCTTAAAACTGAGAAATAATTCATAGAATATTAACACTATAGGCTGATAAATTTACATTGAATGTCTGTATATGGTTAGTTTGATTGATGTAATTTAGTAGGGAAAGGATAGATTAATATGTTCTAATGTAAGCAATACGTGAGGAAACAGACTAAAGTGTTTGAGATCCACTTTTCTGAATTCTGTTACTCCTTAGATAACAAAAGTGATACATTTTTTTTGTTTTTAAAACATGAATGTTTGTCTTATCACTTTGATCGCCACATATTTTGATTAAAAGCTGCCTAGTGACTTAAAATGTCTTATTAAGATGTTAGTTTGTGACATTTACAACGTAAATCCATTTTTCTGTTTGTTTTATTTCGTTTTACTCAGTAACATCAACCAACACATATGAATTGATAAGATGTACTTTTGAAAAGGCCATTAAGTTTTCTACAAAATTTGCTAAATGCCACTTTAACAATTTTTTCCAACCTGACTGCTTTTATTGTATATTTTCTATTTATATAGGAATTACATTTTGCGAGTCAATAACTTCATCGACTTTTGATTTGAAAAAATCTCAAAAGGATCTGTTCTGTAACCAACCATGTATTCAACTCCAGCTCAAAATTTACAACACGACAAAGAATCTGAACAGGTTTGAGAAGGAGATTATTAACTTTTTTATTACCTCTGAATTTGTTGATATATATATATGTCTGTCTGTTTGTTTGCACACTTTCCAAAAGTTCTCAATGAATTTCATTTTGTAGAAAGGCACAGTTAATTTAAATTTAGAATAGATTCTCATTTTTTATTGATATTTCATAATTCCGAAATATATGAAAACATCAAAACTTGCACCTCCTTGCAACCTTAGCTCCCGTGCATCTTACTTCCCTTGAACTTTCTGAACTGATTTTCATCCAATTTTAAATGGTTAAATGACAATAGTGTTGATTCGGGTATGCGCTGTGTAAATGCTTTCGAATCATTCATTATATACTGTTATTGATTTCGATTTGGAATATTATCCGATTTTTCACGTTTTTGTTACTTTAGAATACCGTTTATGTTGTAATACCATTGTCATTAGACGTAAGGATAAATTACAAAGAAAGCATCGAATACATTTGGTAAATTAAATACCAATTCAGTCACTTCTCGGCATTTTCGGGGGTCGGGCAGGGACAAATATTTCATGCCCAAGCCCGAAGTGTCCTTCTCCAGGCAGTACCCTTCCTTCGGGAGTGGGCTGGGTTTATTGCCTGAGACGTTCCGTAAAGGGGAAGTGCCCAGGTAGCATGGGCAGTTTTTTCCCAGTATTGCCGGTAAACCCTCTCTAATCCTTTGACTTTGTGTGTCACATTCGGTAGCGACGTGAACAGCGCGCTGAAAAATAGAATCAATTCAGTTTTTGATTGAGAATATTTGAGAACTTAACATTTTAAAATCTAGAAACTATAATTTATAATGAGGAATGATCTTAAATAGTTTTTCAACTTTAAAAATATATTTTGAAAATATTTTCAAACGTCAAACTGTTTAGTTAATAGTGAAAATAAAATAACTCAACAGAAGTGCAATGGGATGCGAGGAATACATTAAACATGCTTAGAAACATTAATTCCTAATCTGAAAATTAAGGAAAGTAATTAGAAAGACACAATTGGAGTTTGTTTTTATTTTTGTGTTGCATCAAAGAATTACACTGTTTTTATTTTATCAAACTTTCTAAACTATAACATTTTTATTCGCTACCAAATCTAGACTAAGTTCCTGTGGTAAACAGAAAAAAATAGTAATAATAGCAAATCATAATAGATACAGAATAACAATTCAAGATTCAACCACTGCGCAAGATTTTAAAGGAAAACATTTATTATACAAGTACGAAAAAGGTACTGTGGATAGGCGTATATTTGCGAATGGCCTTGTGCCAAACATAATCGAGCTCACCAACCATGAAAGAAAATTCTGTTGAACAAGCATGGATAAAACGATAAAAGTATCTTGCTAGCAATAAATAATTGTAATTTATCTAACGAGAAGAATTGACATCAATTTTGTTGTTTTGAAATAACATTTATGTTTGAAAGTTCTGCACAAAGTTGTTTTTGAATGTACGTTTGTACTATAAACTTTATAGTTATTTTTTTTTAAATAAGACGAAATGATTTGAAATAGAGTTGTAAGAGAAAAATACGTCTCTGCTTCGCTGTGTGTATGTATTAGAAATAATTGATAAGTTACTTCCTTAGCGAGGAAAAGAAAGGAAATGGTTTCTTTGGTCTTTTTTTCTTTCTTTGCCGATGATAGTACATGAGTAAAAAAAAAAGAAAAAAAGAAAAAAGAAAAAGAAGACTAATGACTGTAATAAAAAGAGAAAGTGAGAGAGTGAGAAAATGCATGTCTCTTTAGCATAAGTTCCAGTAGACAGCTGAAATCTCTCTGCTTAGTGACGAAAATCCAGGCTTATTTGTGAAAGGTAGTATCGGACCAACTTCTAGATCTTTTTCTAACTCTTAATTGGTTAATAAATGAAAGATTGTATCCAAGTTGTTTTCAAAGACGTTCTCACATGGTCACTTTTTTGGTGAATCAACTCTCTTATAAAAAAAGCTTTTTTTATTGGTGAGTAAATGAATGTATATACTTTTTTTTTATTAACTCATGAAAGGGTGTAGTTTTGTGTAAGCTCGGATTTTCTGTGCAATCAGATTTTATGAAACCTGACTTGTAGTCAATGTTTTCAAAAAAATTGCCTTTTGTACATCTATTACGGTAGGATTACAATTTCTGATAAAAAAGATTACCATCGAAAAATGGGGAAAAACGATCACAGTTTAGAAAAAGTCAAAGATTTTGAAAATGACAGAAAGAGAAAGCAATTTAAGAAAGCAGTCGTAAAAACAAAAACAAAACAAAACAAAAAAAAAAACAAAAAAAAACGAAAAAAGCTACTTTTATTTGTCCCACAACTGTCTCTGGGACATATAGTAATTTTGAAAAAGTCACTTTTAAATTCACAATTAATGCTTGGGAAAATTTCTCTAATTTTTTTTCGTTCTTTGTTGTCTAAAAGGCAGGAGAATTTTAACTTGAACTTTTCAAGGTCCTAATATTTTTCCAGAAAATTGAAATTGATCTTTGGCGGTTTTTAAATCGCTGAGCCTAAAAAGATATACAATTGTAACAGCTTTTAACATAGTCTGGTTTTCATAAAACTTCTCTCAAAAGAACGTGTATTGAAAAAAAACCAAAAAGGATAAACAATCGAGATAATTAAATATTTAAGACTAGCATTATACAAGTAGTAAAAATAATTTTTTTTAGAAAAAAATAATTTCCACCCATCTAAATCTATCTTTTTACATAATTATTTAAATAAGAGAGAAGTTCACAACATGTCTGTAGGTTATATTAAGAATGTGTGCGTCTGCCCCACTTTGTCTGCCAAGAAACTTCTGACGCTCGTTAGGCGGTGTTGTATAAAATAATATAAAAGGAAAGTTTACAACCCCCATCTCCCCCTCCTCTCAGTTTGCTTACATGAGACCATAGTGACAATACCTGTCTCATTTCACCTCGGAGGTATTTTTTAGTTCCCCATTGAACCACGTGTAATATAGACTACATTACAATGCTTCTACCTGAAAGTAAACGCATGTGATAGCAATATAGTCTATCATAAAATCATATCACAAAATATCTTTCCAGTCAACTTTAGTCTTCAAAAATTTAAATGCAATGTCAATCGCTATCTACTGTCCTCCTGATTACTTATTTCTCTTTCTGCTCGCTATTAATGCTTCTCTTTCTAGTTCTTCCACACTCTTCCTCTTGCGTTTTAGAGGCTTTACTGCCTTGCTTGGGAGTGATACTAATGAAAGAAAACCCACTTCAACAAGCGAGACTCCCCCTCTACAAACTGATGACTCTCGTATCAACCTAATGTAAAATCTTACTTCGTTTTATTACTTTGTTCTCATTTTCTTTTTGAGAAGGCCGATTAAAACGATAACCATTTACATTTTATGTTTTGTAAATTAAATAAATGTTCAATTCATTTATTTTGAGATTAGTGAATTTTTTTAACGAATTGTGTTAGAATTTAAACGTTAATCTAAACGCTTGGTTAAAAAATAGTGGGGTAACCCACATCAAATGTTCATCTGGTTTGTGTATTTCCTTCTTTCAAGATTGTATTAAGATTGTACCACCAAATGACAGAAACCATATTACTTGAGGACATTACCTGTTGTTGCTGTTGACATTTGTTAGTGTCATATTTTAGTCGTTGCTGCTGTTCAAACAACTAAAATAGACAACACATGTAACGCAACGAGAAAATAATGACATAATCAAGATTTTGACAGAATCTCAATGTCGGAAAACAATAACAGTAGACTTCAGAAACTAATTTTTTCTGAAATTTTTGTTTTAATAAAAAAAATTTATAAATTTCAACTGAAAGTAGCACTGCCTGCTCAGTCAATGATTGCTGAATAAAACTGATAATATTACCATTACCAATAAGTTTCATCAATACTATAACCACAAATTTCTTGGCTGTAAATTCAATACTCTTTGTTAGTTTTAATGAAACATCATAGAATTTATTCTTAAAATATTTCTAAGAGTATAAGCAATGAAAAATGAGGGGAATGTGGTAAATTCTCTTTCTTAGAACATGATCTACTCAAAGTAAATGTACATTTGCAGCTTAATCTGAATAATTTTGACATTGGTAATCTTGAGAACTTCCGTTTCTTTCATAATGTGTCTTTCTTGAGGTTCTTTATTCTACACACTTGTACAGACTAAGAAAGGGTTTGTTATCCTTTCTCAATCTATTGTCTATCTTATCACTAGAAAACATGATACATATCAAGTAGGTGAAATAATTGGTTCTTTCCCCTTCTTTTGAATCAATAGACATGGGAGATGAGTTATACTCTTAATAATGTTGATGGAGGATTACATTTTTGTTCAGACTGACTTTCAAGCCAAAGAATTCTCTGGATTTTGCAAAGTTGGATGTTGCATGTAGCTGTACTGATTGTAATATAGAAGAAAAATTGCACCATTAATTTACATTGTTAATTAATTTTTAAAAAAAATGAGAAGTCCATACAGTATTTGAATTTAATGAGCTGAGCTTTATGAATTTGGATGAAAAAAGAAATGCATAATTATGAGAAAACATTGCTTGTCTTGTGTGATGGGATGCATTTAAAAAAATGATTCTCACCTACCGTAACACAGCAGATTAGTGTACCGTCCGATCCTTTTAAGTGTGCCTCGAAAGTATGATTGGATTCGAATTCCCTTCATAAATGTTCCTTCTAATATTGGACCTCAGTTAAGTGAAAAAGAAAAATTGGCTACCATTTCTTGTGATCGATGGCTCGAAATAAAACATTTGATACATTTTAGATTTCAATATAAAAGAAATACCCAGCATTAGCTAAAAAGGCTTTATCGGGTTTATTGCAATTTTTTTCTTATATGATTTCGTCTTTTCAACCCTAAATAACATAAAAAATAAAAAGCGAGAAAGACTATGCTCGACTGAAAAACAAACTTATCGCACATTCGACCAAACATTGAAGAAATAGCAAAAATTATCAGACATATAGTTGAATAAAAACTGTAGTGGATGTGTGGTGACTTATGTGATTAAATAATTATTGTTATACACTCATCACAAGTTACCAGCGTGTTCAAAATCCAATCCACAAACATTTATAATTTGTGCAATGACGAAACAAAAGAAATACGACAAAAATCTGTAAGACAACAAAAACGATCTAACATTTATAATAACATAAAATAATTGTAATGATGATAGGCATACGATAAGAAATTGCAAAAGTGTATGTTTTATGAAAATATAGGTTGGAATGTCTTTGACAATAAATCTTCCACGTGGCGTTCTTTGTTTTAGGAATAGTTCAAATGATGCAAAAGTTATTAAATCTGTGTAATAAACGTTCCTTTGATATTACTGTGGTGAATGTCAACTGAGTTCGTGAGTGAGAGATGAACACACAATATATGTTAAGTGAGTGAGTGAGTGAGTTGAACGAATATGTTAAGTATATTATATTACTTAACTTAATAAGCATTCAACGTTGAGTGACAGAGTATTTTGATGCCAATTGTTCGAAAGTAAATTTCTCACTGGAGGATTCAGCTTTGCGCCGCGTGGTGAATAAAGTGGGCGATTGTGCTCTTGTTACACGGCGAAGTACATAGACAAAGACGCCCCGAAGTGTTAAATTTCTTCTTTTTATAGAAACTGGGATAGGATCCGGAACATATCGTAAGTCTTGGCAGAATTTACGTTTGAACGTATTCTCACGTGTTTGGAATTTATGGCCAATCAACGACGACCAGAAACAAATTCAAAACTGAATCCAGCGTTTGTGCTGAATTGGTTAAGTTTGTGTACTTTTTTTAATCGTTTCACCCCAAGCAACGATGTAGCCCTCGATGTAGCCATGATGTAGCGATGTAGCCAACGATAAGAGTTTAGGCAGGAGGAGTGTGAAGAGAAAGACGAACTGGTTACAGGGGTGTCAGAGAAAGAGCAAGAACAGGATGGGAACACAGATGTGAAGGCATTTGGGAAGGTAGAGGGAAAGGAAAAGAACAAGATATACGGGGTGATGTGGAAAGAACTGGAGTCAAATGGATAAGAGATGGGAATTGACATTGCATTTAAATTTCTGGAGGTTGTAGCCGTCAGGAAAGCAAGTATATGGAAGAGAATTCCACAGGCGGGAAGTGTGAGAAAAGAAGCTAATGGAGTAGAATTGTTGCCTGCATCTGGTTGATCGAACTGTAAATGGGTGGGACCTTGTTGCCAGTCTGGTTGCACGAGTAAATTCTTGTGGTAGGGGCACCGGTGACTTAAGTTCGTTGAAGCAGAAACCAGGAAAATATTTGTAGAAAAGACAGAGGGAAGCCACATCTTGAGTGGCTTGAGCTGAGCTTCCACGTCGAGACCTATCACATTACAGATTCTCATTTGGAGTCTGTCGAGAACACTGAGATTCCAGGGGCGCCTGACCAGATATGACAGCAGTATTCTATGCATGGACGGACGGTTGATTTGTATATGTGCAAGATACAAGTGAAATATATAGTGTGATTGTTATACTGTCGGTCTTACTTTTTTTGGCACTCACAGGCTATGTGAGGAGTAAATTGTTCGCCAATGGTGCAATGTTTAAAATTGTAATTTATCTTATCTTAAGAGTGGGGCTCCAAAACCATTGAAATAATGTAAGTTCCTATTTGTGTTTGTATTAAAAAAAATATTGTTTTATTTCATAGTATTTAAATGTGTATCCTTTAAGAATTTTGTTAAGTATGTCGTGATATTTTCATTTACTGCTAGGTGTGCTGTTGCTTAAAAAGGTGGAGTAATACTGAGTTAAATAGTTAATCTAACTGGGACAAATCATACAAAAAAAAAAAACAATCTTTATTCTTTGTCACACATTTCAAAGCGAATGTTTTGTTTTGATTATGACTCATGATATGTGATTTTTCATTAAGATTTATTGCAAGAATATTGAGATGTTATTTTTTTCTGTTTTGCAGTTGTAATTTTTAATATTCTATCAATGCAGTTATAATTCAATGATTTTTCTACTCATGAATTGTCATATCCTTTCTGATGATAAGCAATGAAAATGAAGAAATGATTAAATTACAAGTTGAGAATTGCAGATTAATTGTAGAATGAGTGGGAAGAGTTAAATGTAAAATAAATGACAGAACTATCAAAAAACAGAATTGCCAAAGTTTGTAATAAGCAATTACAAGAAAAAAAAGAACAGGAAAAAAATAATATAAAACAAGCAAACGAATATATGCAAGGCAAATTAACAGTAATAAGGCAAAGCAACTGTAATAAGGCAAAAAGTTCAGAAATTAAGAATTGGGTTGACACACAAGAAAAGTTCAAACAAGTGAACGTAACATTCTGACTTTAAGATAAGACAGACTGGGACTGAGTCAGATGAAATTGAGAACTGGCTTATTTTATTTGGATTTGTGTTCTTCTGCCTATAAAATGGGTGGAGGAAAGTGTTTTGCAGTCATTCCTGGGCAGATTATTAAACTAGTGTACCGGGAACTAGAGGTTATTGGGAATAAGTGGTGGGAGAGGACAAAGGATAAGATTAGGTCCTTCACAACTGAATATGGCCAATGACTCGCATTAGATAAGGCTAACAAGGTGAAGACGTTTAAGTATAGTGTTTCTAGTGCGGAGACAGGTGGATTCCCTAAAGATAGTGTTAGCTAGACAGGCCCTGGAGCGTTAGCAAGCGCTATTGGGTCAGGTAGTTAAGCATAGGTTAAACTAGATGTCTTACAAAGTTGTGAATATGGGTGCTGAATTGCGCAAGGAAGAGATCTGTTGATGTAGTGACCGATTCATTCGTGTAGTCACTACCCTGGAGAAGCATACACTGATGTCGACTGCAGATATGTGTGGGGCGTTTCGCTGCCATTTTGAGAGCCACTTTACCAAAGGAGCCTGATCTCTGTGATGATGAGTTTTGCAGCTATTTGGTTAACTTTTAGTAACTGTGAGATTTTGCTTACCTGGCAAATAATTCAGAACATGCTATCTCTCTTAATGACGTGGCCTTCATAGGCAGCTGGGCAAATTTTTCCAACTGTCATTGGTGTGACCTTAGTTTAGAGGAAATGGTTTCGCACGCATTTTACCATTGTCCTCAGGTGCATTGTTTTTGGAATCAGGTCAGCGAGTATCACTCCTGAACATCGTGTCCACCGATCACGCATACACATGTGATAATGTGTCATCTTCGTTTTCTGGGGTGAAATGGATGGTGTTTCTAACGTTGGTAGCCGGAGCAAGAATGGTGATTAGGATGTCACAAATAGAGAGAATCTTGCTGTATGAATCCTATTCTTATCAGCACCTGATTAGATTCTTTGAGCATCAGCTTAAGATGAAGATCAAATCTGATAGAAAGTATTTGATATTGACAGATTTCAGCAAAAGGTGTGTAAATGTAGCAAGCCTGGTTCACGTGAAAGGAACAAGCCTTGAGTTCTCCTCTGGTTAAATTAGACTCTCTTTGTTTACCTAGTTAATGTGAGTAAGTTTTCTGGCGTTCTCTTTTGTTGAGATTCCTAACCTCCCAGTATATTTTTTACCCCACTTTATTTTATCATGACTGGGTCAATCTTTGATTTTTCTATTTGATGAGTTATTTATTTTTATCCTTTCTCTCTTTGTTAGTGAATGTGCATCTTAATTCTGCCTATTGGCTGAATACAGCAGCCACTTTTAGTTTTGAGTGGTCGACAGTTCTTGCTAACATTTGTTATTTTTAGTTTTAATGTTTTGTTGTATATTTTAGTTTATTTTTGGTATTCAGCAGCCCCTTCTTATTTTCATATTATATATTTTTAGGTATATTTTTAAAAAATTGTAAAAAAAATATTGTATAAAAAAAATTTTATGTCATGGGTTTTCACTCCTTTTTTAAGTCCCCTTGCAAATATGTGGTATTATAGGATTGGAAACTGATGGAATGAGTTCTTTTCATGTATGAAATAATAATATTGTAATAAGTGATTGAGTCAAGAATCTGATTAGCTAGGTCTAGAATAGAAAGTGTTGCCCCATGCCTCTTTCAGCTATGTGCCAAAATTAGTGTATAAATGTACATTATAAATATTAATTCTTGGGCAGATTTTTAAACAAAAAAATTGGTCATTTTGAACAAGCATACAAATAATTTGATTGATTAAAATATGTTTTGATCATAAAAATCTGATAGGTATAACTAAAAAGTCAGATTTTGAATGCAAGATTCTGATATCAAAAGGCAATAGTGTTTGTTTGAGTGAGACAATGTTATAGAGATTAAGAAATGAATAGCTAGTTTAAAATGGTTGCCAATTTAGAAAAGAGGGTAAATGACAATAAAATGCAATGCACCTAAGAATATTGCCAAGATTAAAGGGTTTGGATTTCCTCCATTTCTACATTTTTTAGTTGTCTGTAAAAATTTTCTTTTAGGTTGCTAAATCATTGAAATTTGTTGTGGCCAGATGCTGGTCAATAGTAGTTATGAAATTTATAGAGAAGCATTGCAGTGCTGCTCACTACCTTAAGAACAGAGAGAGAGAGAGAAATCAATTGATGCTATGTTACAGATAGCTCTGATGAAGAAAAGCGTTACCAGTTAGTATCAGTCCAAATTTGGCTGCCAGATTCTGACAAATTAAGTGGAGAGAGAGAGAGAGAGAGAGAGAGAGAGAGAGAGAGAGAGAGAGAGAGAGAGAGAGAGAGAGAGTTAAACAAAACTTAACAATAAGCAACAAGAATTTGTTTGTTGAACATGACCAATAGAAAACAGAAATGAATAATTTTTTTTGCTGGAAAATAGAAAGGGGATAATGTTTTTGAAAGAAAATTATGTATATAGTGATCTTGCGTTCATAGTAATATCTGACCGAGTTAACTTGCATAAATTGCATGCTGAGTTGAACTTACTTGATGTGTCTGCTAAAGTTCTTCACCATCAATTTTGGGGATTGCATATGCTGCTAAGTTTGTGTGGTTTGTATCTGATGGAGCCTGGGTGGAAAAGTGACTTTCATTTAGTGCTCTGGAACACAAACTTCACATCATCTCTCTCATTGGTTGAATAACACCATGTAGGGGCTAGCTGTGAATTATGCATGCCAGGAGAAAGGTCATCTGGTGCTTTGGGAAAAAGGTCACTTCAGGTGGCATCAACAAGTTGAGCCTCCTGATGAGGGAGTCATGACACATTAAAACGTTAACATATGGTTTTGGTCACAGCATTTTACAAAATTGCATCAGGAGGTGCACTGTATTAATTATACCATAAAACATATTCAATTAATCCAGTGATAATATCAATGCACAATATAAATGGACTAGTCAATTAATTCATCAAGCATTCACCTTGTAACAATTTATCATATATTGCATGTAATATTTGCTTAGCTGAAATAAGTATCATTTTATGGATACAAGAATAAAGCATCAGTAATGTCCTTCAACGGGGAGCCGAGTTTGAATTCCAGTTGAATTCATTGCATTCACTTACGCGCAAATACCCATGGGAAAGGTATTAATCCGTCTCTTCCTTCCATTTATGGGTTAAATAACAGGACAGATTGGGTTCTATAGCCTTGGCTGGCAACCAGTCTACCGCAGAAAGCAATGGTAACCTACTGCGGGATAATCTTCTGCCCAGTCAGTCATGTCTCTTTCGAAACATGATCACCCAAGCGTGTTTCACGTATCGCACTTAACTGACTGACTGAATGTCCTTCATAAAAATCTTATTAAGCTGGCAATATAGCATTCAAGAAGTTTTATATTGATGTCTCTTATAATTTTGACCTGAGAAATATAATCATTGAAATATTGTCTAACTTTGGTGTTTTATGTTTTTTTCAAGAAAATAAAAATGATCCATGATGACCATTTGGCAACTAAAGGTAACGATACAAAGATATGGCCTGGCACAATAAAGTTTTCTGATGAGGAAATAAGGAAGTTTTCTCAAATGAATTATTTTGTGAGAAATCCTGAAAAAATAAACAAAGTAAGTTTTCATGTAATATTTTGTTAAAAAAAAATGATTGTTAGAGGCTCAATAAGGTAACAAAAGTTAAATAAAAAAATGATTGTTGGAGGCTCAATAAGGTAACAAAAGTTAAATAAAAAAATGATTGTTGAAGGCTCAATAAGGTAACAAAAGTTAAATAAAAAATGATTGTTGGAGGCTCAATAAGGTAACAAAAGTTAAATAAAAAAATGATTGTTGGAGGCTCAATAAGGTAACAAAAGTTAAATAAAAATGATTGTTGGAGGCTCAATAAGGTAACAAAAGTTAAATAAAAAAATGATTGTTGGAGGCTCAATAAGGTAACAAAAGTTAAATAAAAAAATGATTGTTGGAAGCTCAATAAGGTAACAAAAGCTAAATAAAAATGATTGTTGGAGGCTCAATAAGGTAACAAAAGTTAAATAAAAAAATGATTGTTGGAGGCTCAATAAGGTAACAAAAGTTAAATAAAAAAATGATTGTTGGAGGCTCAATAAGGTAACAAAAGTTACAATGATAGAAACAACAGTTATTATTTCACATACGTTTGGGGAAAATGAATCAAACATTTCCAAGTGACCTATTCTTTTGATTTCTATTTATTTGCTTCAGAATTCTGTACCAATAATTGAAATGTATTGCTTCAAATAACATTTAAAAGTTCATATAAAGGGTGAATGAAAAATAACCCCCACATTTTAAAAATACTTATGATTTATTTATTAACTATAATTTTTACAAGAAATGGGTATAAGAGGATAGCTTTTAACATGGGGTTTTATTTAAAATTTGATGTAGGAACCAGATTTTGCTACCAGATTTTGCTTCTTAGCCCCCACTCCAGGTATCACATCAACTGGTTTTACCAGGAACTCTTGTGGTATAAAAAATATAACTTCTTGTATTCGCCTTCAAGTTCTTCAAGTTTGGTATAGTAGAAAAAATTCACAGGGTGTTAAAGTCAGAACTCCTGGCTGGTCACTCATACATAAAATAGGGAGTTGTTTTTTATTCACTCTGCTTATTGTCAGAATGCAATAATCAATTAAATATTTCCAAATGACCAATGCTTTGAATGTCTATTTGTTCTCATAATTCTGTAGCTCAAGTTAAAATGCATTGATAAAATTGGTATTTACCTTTGCACATATGTTTTAAGCAGAATAATTGGTCAAACAAATTTATGTGATGAATGTGTCAAGTTCTATTTAGTTATTATTTATTTAGTTCTATCAAATTTCTTTCCCAATAGATATAATATTTTGTTGAAATAGTATTTAATATTGCATAAATTTTTAGAGTAGAATAATATGTCAAATATTTCGAAATTGCCTATGTTTGATATTTCAAAGGTTTTATGGTTTGAATTTCTACGTATTTTCTATGGAAATTCTGGTCTAATAATGCACTGAGTCAAACATTTTCAAGTAGAGTATGCTTTGGATTTCTGCTTATTTGCCATGGAAATTTGGTACTAATTATTATAATGTATGGAGTCAAACATTTTCAAATTTCCTATACTTTGATATTTCAAGGGTTTGAATTTCTATTTATTTGATATGGGAATTCTAATCTAATAATTACATTATATTGACTCCGACATTTCCAAGTGGCCTATGCTTTCATATTGTCAAGGGGCCTATGCTTTGAATTTCTACTAATTTGCCATGGAAATTCTGGTCTAATAATTGCAATATCTTGAGTTAAACATTTGTGGAATATTCTTTGAATTTCTACTAATTTGCCATGGAAATTTGGTATTAATTTTTATAATGTATGTCGTCAAACATTTCCAAATGAATATACATTGAATTTCTACTCATTTGCCATGGAAATTTCAGTCTAATAATTACAATATCATGAGTCAAACATTTCCACATAGCCAATGCTTTGATATTTTCAAATGACTTAGACTTTGAATTTCTATTTATTTGCCATGGATATTTTTTTTTTTTTTTAATCGTATCACCCCGAGCAAGGCAGTAACGCCACTGATGTGGAAGGGGCTATGTAATAGTGAAAAGATTGGAAAAGAGAAAGCCGGAAACCACATCCTAAACAGGGAACAAGGGATGAGCCTCTTAACCTGTTCAATAGACGTGGGTGGAGTGTGAACCGGGCGATAGATAGATCTATCTACTCCAATTAAATTTTCTTGTTTACTAATTACAATGTATTGAGTCAAATATTTCCAATCTACTTTGAATTTTTATTTATTTTCTTGCCAGAATTTTGTAAAATTTTAATTTGTCTCCTAATTTTTTATTTGACATTTCTGTTGTTTCTTTTTTTTCTGATAAGATTAATTTCTATTTGTATGAATTTATTATTAAATTTTATTATTAAATCTTCCATTTTGGACAGCATTAATAATTTTCATTGAATTTCTATCTGCCCTTGAATGAACAGAATTTGCAAAATAGCTGGTCTGTGGCTAAAAAAAGGCATTTGTCTTTTACTCTTCATGGACATGTATCATTAAAAGATACAAAAGAAATATGTATTTAAAAATGTGATGATAGTTTGAAATTTAAATGTTTGTAATGTAATATAAATATGGCATAATATCATATAAATATGGCATTATATGGGTTCTGAGAATCAAAGTACATTTTAAAAAGTGTGTTCTGAAATGATATGAGTTTTTATTAATTATCAGTTAGCTTAATATGAAAAGCTTCTAAAATTTGCAATCATTTTTTTCACTTTGTTTTACTAAATGTTATTTGATTTTCAACAAGTAACTCTCTTCAAGTGATATCAAATACATTAAAAAATAGCTAATACATATTAAAAATGGATACAAAGTTATCACAAAATTAGAATAAAATGAATTTTTATTCTTTCTAATGACTGAAATCATTTGAAAGTTTGAACTGTTAAATAGACATAAACTGTGAACAGTTTCTTCACCTTTAATATATAGATATCAATCTGTCAATTAACAAAATTTTTTTAAATATGATGCATACAACCTGTCTATTCTATTTAATAAATCATTTTACATGAACATTCGCTGTCCAAATACACACCAACACACACACACACACACACACACACACACACACACACACACACATTTGGTGTAAATTCAATAGAAAGCTTGATTTATCAAGTATATGTTTTTATGTCTGTATATATAAGTGTAGATGTGCACATGGCTAAGCATATGAACATGTGCTATGTAAATATAAAAGTGAGCTAATCCCAAAATGCATTACAATCACATTGAAATCATGCAATTCTATAACTTCGGTCTTGAACATATAAACAATGTTATAAAAACATTCAGCGATATTCGATATTAATATCATGTTTATGAGAAGATTTTCACTAGAAATTATTGGCAGAATATTTTCCTCTTTTGAACTTAACAGGAGCTCATTATCAGAAATTGATCTTATTTATAGGTTAGATCTGAATATCCCACATATGAACGTATTTTTTGTGCAAAGCCTGGATGGGATATGTATATGCCGAGAGATGATCGTCAATCAATAAAAGCTATAGGACAAAGGTTCAGTAAAGAGGTATGTTATGAGAACGATTTCACAGTTTTTAAACTTTTATTCTGCATTGATAATTCACACTTAAAAATATATATAAACACATCCGTAAATTGTTGAATGAATTAATGTATAACAAATTAAAATAAAATAATCAAATAGAAAAAGTTAATTAAAACAAATTAAAAGTAAAAATTGAATAAAAGAAAAGTTAATATAAAATCCTTTTTCTCTAACTTTAAGCATTTCTATGTTTACTCTTTGTTTCTGGTTAAAGGATATACAGCAGTTTTTATTTGATTTAAATTAAAATATTTAAACTCAAACACTCCATCCAAAAATAATAAAAACAATGCAAAGATGACTGATTCTTATTGAGTTAATTTTTGAGCTCAGATTATATTGTACATGTAAGTTAAAAGTACTTTTAAAGAGTTTTATTCAATGATTATTAATCAAAAGAGTTCAATTTTATAAGTAAAGCCCTTTTCTTAGTGTTTAACATCTAAAAAGAACACAAAAACATGCAAATTTCTGTAATTCTAACACTGAAGATATTTATACAAGAGGATCTGAAAATGCCTAATAGTTCCTCACTTACACCAGAAGAAAAAGCATTCTGGGTGATGATAGTTCCTTAAGAGCAGTCTTAATGTTAAAAAGGTTTTTTCTATAAAATTTAGGAAAAATCTTAGTCTCATTGGGGATCACAGTTTATCATTGATCTGTAAAATTCTAATGTATAGAACAAAGCACCAAAACTAGATGACAAGAAAATTAAGGTTTTTGAATATACTAGATGACAAATTTTAAGAGCTGCAATAGAAAATCAATCAAAAGGTGTTTGGAAAATTGAATAAACTATAATCCAGTTGCAGTAAGTATTAAAATAATTTTGGTTAATAACTCTGATGTATTACTGGTGGAAACTAAGCAAAATATGTATGAATGCTAGTGAACAGAGATGATCCTCTGGCTAGTTAGATGCCAGTGAACAGAGGTGATCCTCAAACAACACCCTGAGCTGCAGAATATGATCTGGATGATAAAAAGAACTTGAAATTTAACAGGCCTGACTACTGCAGTTTTTTGGTATGATTTACAGTGAGAAACACTGTGAGTTATTCATAGGTTTGGAGATGAAGGAATTATAGTCTGGTGTATCTTTACTGGCTGTGGTCTATGCTCTCTACTTATTGTTACTTTAAACAGTAATCAAATACCAAAAGATGTTAGAACACAACTTAACTTCAAAGATATCAATCAATAAAGAAAAAAGTTGATCTTTCAGTAACTCAATGCAGGTAAAGACAACTTTTTTTGTACCTTGGTGATACCTTTCATCTGCAATGTAGCTTGCCTTATCTCTACACCTTAGAATAGTAAATATTTGAGAAATGATATATCTACATTGGTAAAACCCAATATTCCTCTTTTGAGAAATTATCTATGGATAAATAGAAGAAAATCCCTTAAGCTATGCTTTCTAAATTGGCAAGCTTAGTGACATATCGCGCCATTGAGATTTTGAAGGGAAAAAGGTTCAGGTATAAAGTATTACATTTAAGTAATATTTTGTTAATAAAAACTATTGACTTTTGTACAGTTTTTACAATTATGGGAGATTGTTTGCATATCAGTCTCCTAAAATAGAGAATAAAAATTAAAATTTACAAAAATGCAGAAAATATCTAAAATAGAAGCACTTTCTTTTTATAAAACTCTGAACTTTTAAATAAATTTCATTAAAATTAAAAAGATTCACAGGAGTTTTTATAATTTTTCAATAGAGTGTGCTTGAGCAACCCTTAACAAATAAAATGAAAATTAATTCTTGATGAAATTCTTAGTTAATATATGAGTGAAAGTAAAAAAAATTATTTTTATTAGAAATTTTTATAATATTCTGATTAAAGATAAATCTGAGGTAAATGTCTTCAGCTTATGTCAGAAATTCTGTCTGCCTTAAACTTTAACTGCCTAGCAACATTTGTTCCCATTAACTCATTATTTTTCATTTATATAAATTTAGTTGAATAAACTTAATAGTAATTTTATTTTTGGCAGGAATTTGACAGAGATATCCCTGTGTTAACGTCATCACTTTATGGTAAGAGTTATATTGGCCCATTAGAAACATTGAGCCGGGAATATTCACGTAAAATGCAAATTCCAGAATTCTACCGACTGAATGGTGTGAATTTGCCACCATTGCGAAAAGCATGAAAGACAAAAGTTTTAACTTAAACCAGTAAATCTTGTGCATAAGATTTAGTAAAAGTTCTGGTCATTTGGGATACATATTTGCTTTTAAAATGGTTGTGTTGTCTTTTACATAAGATTAGCAATATACTTTTAAGAGAATAAATTTAGCTATACACTTAGTTATAAGATTTTTGTATATTTTTGTATTTCTATTTATATGAATATGCACTAAAGAATCAACCATTTTCAAGTAAAAATGAAAGAAGAGAAAAACAATCATAAAAGACTGTGCTTTCATTAAATTAACATGAACAGCTTTAACATTCAAATGTTGATCTGCTGCTCACTGTGCAATAGAGATTTTTCTGATCTTGCAAAATGATTAGTAATGATTACAGTCTTTGCTTATGAATTAAAAAATATATCTACTTTCTTTCTATATTAAAAGAAAATATTTGTTATAAATATGTAGAAAGAATAGTTAGACAGACTTGATAATAAAAAGAGGTATTTTTTTTATAATCATTTCACCCCAAGAAAGGCAGTTTTACTACCACTGGTGTGCAGGGGTTACATAAGAGAAGAGTGTTGAGAAAGAGGAACAAGTTAAAGGGAGTGTCAGAGAATGGGTAAGAGAAGGATGAGAACACTGGTGTGAAGAGAGCTGATGAGAGTAGAGTAGATGGGGAAAGGAAGATGAGAGAAGTCAGAGAGGTAGAAGATGGCAATTGACCTTACATTTAAATTCTTGGAGATTGTAGCTGTCAGGAAAGCAAGTATACGGAAGGAAATTCCACAGGAGAGAAGTGCGAGAAAAGAAGCTGATAGAGTAGAAGTTGTGGTTACATTTTATTAGTTTCATTGTAAAAGGGTGGGACCTAGTTCCTAGTCTAGTAGCTCGAGTAAATTCATGCAGAGGGGAACATCAGGGAGCTAAGCTCATTGGAGCAGAAGCTGTGAAAATATTTATAGAAGAGGCCGAGGGAAGCCACATTACAGTGGTGAGTAAGTGATTGTAGTTGAGCTACCAAGTCTGGATTGATCATATCACAGATTCTTTATTGGATTCTGTCAAGAACCCCGAGGTGAATAGCAGGGGCACCCGACCAGATGTGACAGTAGCATTCAATACACAGGCGGATGGTAGATTTATATATGCGCAGTATGGATTCAGATGGGAAAAACTTCCTGGCCCTACACAGTAAACCGACATTCCTAGCAGCAGATTTAGCTATGGATTCGATGTAGTCATTCCATTTGAGGTCTTTTGAGAGAGATAGGCTGAGGAGGCACAATGGTTTGCTTTCAGGGAGACTAGACTGATCCATGCTAATGGTGGGTAGAAGCGATTGTCTGTGGTAATTAACAGATAGCAGCTTCATTTTGGGAGTATTAAAAATCCACTACAAATTAGAGGTTCTTTTTAAGCTCAGCAGAGAAGTTTGTTTTTTCAATCTCAGTAAATTTCTGATTGATGCAGGAGTAAATGGTGGTGTTGTCAGCATAGATGCTTACTTGGGATTTGATTACATCAGGGAGATTGTTGATGAAGATCAAAAAAAGCATAGGACCTAGAATAGAATCTTGAAGGATGTCCGTGTTCGTATGATAGTATCTTGAAGCATGCGTGTTAAATACTACCTTCATTACATGATTTGAAAGGAATGACTGGATTAGATCAAACAATCATCTAGTTATACCAGAGCCCTGTAGCTTGCGCAGAAGGCCAGCGTGCCGGACTCTGTCAAACTCTTTGGAGATATCCAGGGCAACAGCTCAAGCTTTGCCGTTCTTATCAAGAGCTTGATATATATACTCAGTGATAGTCATTAGCATATCAGCAGTAGACCTGGTGAAGCGGAAATCATACTGTTTGTCAGAGAAGAGACTGTGGACTGTGAGATGTTGGGTGATGCAAGAAGCATGTAATGAACTCCTTTTAAGAAATAAAAGAAATGGCCTATCCAGATGTCTCTTCCACAGCATTGTTTTAACCAGTAATAATTCCTCTGTTTGGTCAATAGACAAGCCAATGACAGCTCTCCCTCATTTTCACTTTGATAGACAGTTTAGAAACTTTCTCTCTTTATTGACTGACCTTAACCAGTAAAAATGTACTGAGCTGCTTTCTGAAAAACAACATCAATGTACCATTCAAATAAATATCTTTAATTATTATATATATTTGATATTTCATGTTATTTAATTTCATGTTTCTCTTGTTATGACCCATTATTAGAAGTAGGCCCACATTGTGTTTAATTGTAATGATGTCTTGCAACAAGCATATTAAATTAAATTTTCTGCAAGCCGATGATTGTGGATTTTTTCATCATTGTATGCAGTTAAATGTAGTCTTTTGAATAAAAACAAAAAGGAATTCTGTTTCCCACATGAAGTCAAAAATACTAAAACATTAAAAAAATCTGCTTTTATAAAAGTTAGAAGAGAAAAAGATGGTTTCTAAATATTTGTTTTGGGGGCTGATAATGACCCCATAGTGATCATGATTTAAAGTAGAATACTGATTTTATAGCAATACTTGAAATCATGTATTCTTAATCTTTATGAATCTGAGGAGGAATTTTATGCTATTTGGCCTACAATCTTGTCTTTCATTGTTGATTCATACCCCCATGTGTCAATAATTTTAGTTCTAGTAAATATTTATGCTTCTTAGCACTTGAGAAACAGTAGTGGATATGTAATGCAGGTAAATTGTGTGGATATGGAATATAAGTAAATTGCTGAAAGTGTTGATGCCAAATTCTGGGATTGAGCTACCTTCTGACAACTATATTTCTTAAACATATTCTTTGGAGTACTGTCAACTATGGAAAAATTAAGCATTGAAATTGTATGCCTGTATTTTTTATGAAACAGCCATAGTATCTATAGCTATTTTAGTTGATTAAATTAAACCTATTATATTTGAATATTTGGATTTCTTGTACGATATAAATCCTTCAGAATTGTAAATAAAATATAGATTCTTTTTAATGAACTTTGATCTTGTAAAGAACGCAATTGTTCCAGTAATTTTGCTTATCTACTGTGGAAGATTTTAATAAAATAAAATAGTATTTCCATTAATCAAATAAACATAAACAGATACTATAATTTATTTATTTGTGGTGAATAATGAAACTATATTTTACTCATCATATAAAGTTGTCTCTAATAAAACAAACAGGTTTATCACTTTAAAAAATATTCTTCTATTTCTAAACAACTATTAACTTCTTTGTTCTGTGTCAGACTTGATATTAATTTTTTTCTGGAAGGGAATAGGAGAAAAGAGACTCTTTTATCCTGAATATTAAAAAAACAGTGCATAACCAACAAGACTCAAAACTACGAACAATTATTACATAGACATATGAGAAAATACATTTTTACAAAAAGCTTGAACAGAAATTTTCTTTTGTGCAACTTATTATGAACAAAGCAAGATAAAACTATCATAGAAATGATGGGCTCTAAAAAATCATTTACAATGAAATTCTTCAGATCATGAAAAAAACTTGAGAAAGTGACTTGATATATTGCTGAAAAAAGAAGAAAATACTGTTCAGAAAAAGGGTACATCTACCTAAATAAAGGCATGAAAAAAAACTACTTTGGATTATGCCATGAGTGCCTCTGGGAACTTTAAGAATATTTTGAAGTGTCTACCATGTAATTTACTGGCGTCTTTAATATTTTGGAAATTTCTATATGCTTTCTTTGAGTTTTCGTTTTGTGGTTGAAAACAAAGTTTTCTTTGTTCTTTTTTGTTGTCATAGAAGTTGTTGGCATAGTCCTTGAGAATGCCAAAATCTCTTTGCCTCATGGGTGGCTAGCAACTTTCACATGTGAAGGCAACAAGCAATTCTAGTCCTTGCAGCTAGCTGACCCACTTTGCATTTGGCATCTAAGTACCTTCTGACATTATCCACTGATTTGAGGGCAGAAAGCATCCTTTTCATTGGACAAAAAATACAAGGGGAATATATTTTTTTAAATTTGAAAAATTAATCAGTACTAGTCTGCCATGATGGTTATTTCTGGTTGTCCTTTTTAAAATCAATTCTAAACAAAGAAACTTTTATGCACAAATGCAACAATTTTTCACAAAACTTCTGGCTTTCTTTTAATGTGCTTCCCCAAATGTAAGAAACCTAGACTATTTAATATTTATTTGCACTATTTAATTATCATTTTTAATTATTATATATCACTAGCTAATAAATTTTTTATACAATATGTGACAGTCCTGGGTATAACGATAGACTACATCGGGCAGCAAGTCCTCTGATCGGAAGATTGAAGGTTTTAAGGAGAATGAAACCACCTCTTACTTGCTGTTGTTCACAGGTTCACCCTGACCAGACCTGACCTGTTAGGTTACCAGCTATTGGCAAATAGTGAAACCCAAAATTAAAACAAAACACTCTGTAAGCATATAAATACATTTTCATAGTAAAATTACCATTTTTATATTGCAAAATGACTAACAATACCTATTTATCGTAAAATGACCAGCAATACAATTTTAATGCAAAGTGACCAACAATACAATTTCATAGAATTACCAACAATACATTTTATACCAAAATGACCAACAATATATTTTATACCAAAATGATCAATAATACATTTTATCTGTAGCTGAAGACACACTTTTGTTTAAAATATATTTAGTTGAAGCAGTTAAATTGTCTTCAAAATATTTAGATTTTGGCATTAAATAACCTAATAGATATCAATATATATGTCACTAAAAAAATCAACCAACCAGCCAAAAAACCAACATTATTATGACATTATTCCATATAATATTCTACAATTTCTTAAAGAAATCAAACTCTATATCAAAATATAATTTCAACAAAACTACCCATAAAATATCACTACCTCTAGTAATTATGTTCACACAAACATGTATATGCACAAAAGCTGAGTATCATCTGTCATGTACTCAACTGGGAAAGTAGAACAACATATCATATTTTTATTATTCCAAAACTCTCAAGAAAATTAAATTTGGGCATTAAATGGCTCATAAGTTGATATGCAATTAAACAAACAAATCAAATCATACTATGTGTGAGAGAAGGTAGCTTTAATGACTATTTGTATAGTTTCTAAAACAAAAATAGACCAAATAAGTTTATCTGATAATTAAGTCTATTACATAACTACATTAGTTTGCTTACAGTTTCATTGTATTACAATTGGAAAAGGAAAGAAAACAGTTTTATCAGCATTTCTTATGCTTTATAAACTT